>CAFUXE010002060.1:333219-353055 GCA_903364295.1 Serranus cabrilla | reverse complement strand
AATCTTGCACCATTCCACCATTGCAACCACATTTGTTTTGTTTATTAAATGTTTTTGTATGTCATAACTAAAATCCCTGGTACCTATTTTTTTATTCATGATGTTTGAATTTAAGTTTTAGCAATAAACTTGATAAAAAAAAATTGCTCAAAGAGTAACAGTTTATACAGTTCATCTTAAACTGATGTTTTATTTCCTCGTTCATACAAAGTGAGAACATATCAAACTTATTCTGCAGCATGGTTACTTTTTTAAATGCATTATAATTTATCAAATTCTTATAAAAATCTTCATAAAACATTACAAACACTTAATACATAGTTAATATGATTTAAACAGTTAAATTGGCCTCTGAGTCAATTGAACTGAAAAGGAAAATTCTAAGCTTTGTTTTTTGTTGTTGTTATTGCTGTTTTTTATAATCTTTCCACGTTTTTCAACTGCTGTATAATAGTTTGATCAGAGCTTTTATTGTGATTAGTGAGAGTGAAAATTGTACATGTCACAAAATTTGTAGTTTGTCTCATTTACTTGGCTGTGGGGCAGGCTTTTACTGGCAACTAGAGGTTGAGGAGCCTCGTGAAATAATTCAGGACTGTCCGTCTCCTCTGGAACATTGGCACTTCTGGATGAAGCTGGAGAGTCTGTGGTGGACGGTTCTCTGCCAGTTTGTGAACGATATAACCATGCATTTGAGTCGGAGCCGACAGAGGAAAAGGAGGAGCACTCGGGAACGTCGAAGGAGTCGAAGCTGAAGGGCGAGGAGCCAGAGGAGGCGCGGGACGGTCGCGGCTCATGCAGGTTGAGCTTGGAGACCAGTGGTTTACCAACTGACACTGGCTGCCTTTCCTGTACTTCATCATCCATGTTGGAATAAGTGTAATGAAGGCACACAGTGAATGTGAACTCCCTCTATAAAGACAGTGAAAAGCAGAATGGGTTTTTTAGTTTTGGAGAAATATTGCTAAAAATAGGACAACAAATCAATGTTCAACAATTAATTGTAGAATTTAGAATTTAGAAAACAAAAAGCGAGTGTCTGACCCTGAGTCTCTGCAGGCTTCGGATGCGTGTGTAGAGACTTGGGACCTCTGGTGAAGGAAGATTTTCTTTGATCAATAACAAACTGCCGGCTTCAAGCAGAGTATCCTGGTTAGTCTTCTTCAGATCAACATCCACATCCTGCCAAAGTAACATAAATTACAAAGATTAAATTACAGTTATTCGTGTGCTTCAACTATCCATAATAACAAATTAATTTACAGTGAAACACTGAAGGACGCCAGATCACAAGTGTGATGATTCATTATCGGCCAGAACAAAACGTCTTTGTGCATTTTTCAAATCTCAGATCTTAATGTGTCATTTCTGCCAACCAACCGGAGGGAAGTCAGTAAGCTGGGCACAGCAGGAAACTATCTCTTCAGGCTTCTCAAGTATCCGCGTGTAGATGACCATGACGTTGGAGAACTCTGCAGCGAACCCAAGCTGGACCTTCACTCCACAGTCAAACTGCAGGAAATGGCTCGTAGGCAGGACTAGGACACAAGACAGCTGAAGTAAGTATACTTTTCTCGTAGGCAACATTTCTTTAAATTTCATACCAAAAAGTACCCTAAAAACATGACAATAATATTTAATAATTCAAGTTGATGTATGAGTACCGTGTGCAACGGCCCATTGCAGGTTTCGAGCTGAATGGGACGCCGAACATTCAGAAGACTGTATCCGGTCGGTGAGGGAACGTCGTTCGGACAGATTACTGCGCAGCTCCAGTGCCTGCCGCCCACGTGTGATCTCACATCGACCCATGTCTGGTAAGATTTAATACATTACAATACACAGTATGCATTAACTAGTGCTGTTAAAGAGCTCTAACCCAAAGAGAGTTGGCACAACAGGCCTGTTCCATCAACTGTAAATGCTGCAGGCTGCAGCATGACATGAGAGGTACGTGGCCACAGCTGCAACAAGTAGAAGTAGAGATTGCGCAAGAGAGACAAAACAACAGCAAAAGAGAGGTTGCTAATTGAGAACTTTGGGAGAAAATAGAGAAGTCTTCAGGAATTGGATTAGATTGGGCAGCTTATAATTGTCCTTTCATGTCAGCTCAGAAACAGCTGATCAGGCATGTGAGTTAAATGTTTGCTGTGTCACAATTTATTCAGAAAAGGCATTTCCATCTCTTGTTTAGTGAAATCAAAATGTGCACAGAGATGTGTTGATGGAAACAAAACTAATGGGTCCCTAGGCACAGATATGAAAGTCCCAACCACCTTTGCAGTCCTTTTTGTGTCTCCTTGTAGTTATTTTTTTGACATTTTGTAGTTATTTTGCATCTCTGTGGGAGTCTCTTTTCGCCTCTCTGTGGTTGCTTTGCCTCTTTTCATAATAATTGTGAATTTCTTGTATGTATCTCTGTAGACTTTGTGGTCCTTTTCAGTCTCTCCCTGGTGTGTACATGTTGATTTGAGTGACATTTTACAGGTGAACCCTTATAGGGCTCCTTGGCTTGTGCCTGCTATTATACTCTACATTTTTCCACACAAAAACTAGAACATAATCAAGCAAGCACACAATATATTATAAAGAGCTGAACAGCAGCTGCATACAGGCCACTTTCTAATGTGTCTCGATACACAGGATCCTCTCAGTTTGAAAATGTCAGATGTAATCTTATTGCATGCTCAGACTTCTCATATTTCACGTGTCTCCACATACCTTCAGCCACTCTGTCCAGCATGACCGTGACCTTCTCATCTTCACAAACACGTCGTTTGAGGAAGCTTATGAAGATGCCATTTGATACGTCTTCCCTTTTCACTTCATACGCTTCAGCGTCTACGCATCTAAACACAACAAGATAAATATGAGTGACACCTACTAGGCTAAAGCAGGGAGTAAAATTCACACATGCATGTTTATTTTATCGTCTGCAACACTGGATGAGGTGACTTGAGGCACCAACACAGTTTGAAAGCGAAGACGACCGGCAAACTCACGTGGCGTATCCAAACACTATATTTGCTGTCACCTTGAGCAGTCCTGGTTGTACAATGACATCATCATATAGGTTTCTAAAACAGAATAAATAGAAGCATAACTATGTGCAGCATATAATCTAACCTCAACATGACATAAAAAAGCTACTACATCAAATAAATCATTTGAACATTCACACCTTTTGCGGCACATGTCCAGCAGTAACACGTTCAGTCCAGTCTTCTTCTCCTGCATCCTGGTGAGTATGTTCTGTACACACAAACAGTGTTCGGATGTGTAGGAGGCCGGTGCATCGATGGGAACCATGAAACTGTTGCCGTAATTCTCATAACCATGACCAGCAAAATATAGCAAGCCTGAAGATGAAGGGACAAAGGAGTATTATCGAATTGGATGAAGTGAGTCACCAGCTTAACTTTTGAGCCTCACTTTAAGAAAGTTCGATGTTCTGAGAGGACAAAGATGTCATAAAATCATATATTCATATTATTTTAATATGAGTTAAATCTTTTAACTAACTTCATTCCTGATCATAATGCAATTTTTACGGGAAAAAAAAAAATTACATTTTTATTTTTTCCTGAATACTAAATGACAGGGGACATAATACAAGTGCTCCATAATACAGCAGCAATAACCCCAGTGGAAACCAGGAACATAGCATGCAATTGCCCCTTGTAATATGGCAAACATGAGAAAATAACTCAGTCGTAAAAACTCCAGCTTTGAAGTCAGGACTCTGTGCTGTAATGGGTGTGGGTGGGACTCACCATAGACCCCTTTGTCCAGCAGCAAGAGGAACTCTGTAACCGCGCTGTGCATCTCCTGCCAGTTGAGATCGAGGAGAGAAACCACCTTGAAGTCCATTTGTCTGAGCAGGTTGGTCAGCTCGTGGACGTCAGCGATGGGAGCACACAGCTGAGTGTGGTAGAGGTAGTTCATGTTGCCAATCAGAAGAGCAACTTTGTCTGTGGCTATAATGGTAAGAAAATCATGAAAGAACTATAAACCTAAAAGGAATCATGTAATGGATCTTTTTGATCCACAGATACTGTGTTGTGTCTCTCTGTTTGCATAAAACTCACCATAGAACTTCTTGGCTGATGGGGTCAGTCTGGCCATCTGTTCTAGCGGATTTATTCCTGACCTGTGGACTTCCTTTGAGTCTGTCAACACCATTATGAAAATGTATGAACACAACTTAAAAGTTTTAAGCTCTTAAATGACTCTTTTTCATTTCTACAGTGCTTGACTCACACATACAGTATACTTTGCATATGACGCACACACCCCAACACAAATGAGAAGAACAGGAATCAAAGCATGATGTACTGATGCAAAAAAGGAACAAAAAATCTGGTCTACTTCCTCTTATCTCTCATGATTTTTGGATAACAATTAAAATAGTACCTGGACCACGATCAACTTCTACCCAGGAGGCATCGGTGATGGAACTGGGGCCTGTGCAAAACAGGAAGTTATTCACTGCACAGTACTTCTCTTTTGCTCAAGTGTGACATTGAGCCTATAAACGTGAAATGTGTCTAAAGTAATAGAACAAAAACATTATTATCAGTATTTTAACCTTTTATTTGACCTTCCTCTTTTATAATTTGACATTCTGAATAAAAAAGAAAGAAATGTGCCTGGCCCGGCTCTCACCGATGGTGACTTTTGCAGTGTCACTCCACGCCTCGTGATACAAATTAAATATCTTGCATCTGTACTCTCCTCTGTATGCTGTGGTCACACATGGGATCTACAGGAAAAACAAGAATACACAGCATCAGATGCAGCTACTGATAAGGAGATAAATATCAGAAATTGGTGAACTGTGTTTTAATGATAACATCTGGACACCTGCATTAGCATGACCTTTCATATACAAAAAAACATTTGCTTTCGTTTGGGATCGGCACATGGTTTTATATTTTTGTCCTTGGTTCTCTCACCTTGAGCGACCGTGTCTTGTGCTGTGTCATGGGTATCTTATCATGGTACCACTCGTACTGTGCAGGAGGGTTGGCCTCAGCGTGGCACTCCAGGAACAGAGTGTCCCCCTCAGACACGGCTTGGGACCGAGGCTGACAGGCGATGTGCAGCCCACTCACTGACCCCGGAAACAGACTGCTGCTGCAGCCTGAGATGACAAGATTTAATATATAACATCACTTCCCATGAGATGAAATAAAACAAAGAGGCCAGAAGGAGGAGAGGAGGGGTACCTGGACTACGACCTGCAGACTGGACGAAGCGAACATGAGCCCACTGGGAGAAGATGAAGTTTACTCCATGGTGGACCCTGCAGATATAGGAGCCCTGGTGGACTGGGGCTACAGGACACAGAACCAACTCTGGTGTATTTCCTGTCCCATCCAAAATCTAGAACAAGGAAATAATCTCCCAATAACCAATTCACCACCAGATCAAGCCAAAAGTAACATAAATGCAGACCACTCTTTGACCTGAACTCTTATTTTATAACCACAAAATGACATGAGGTCTGACTGACCTCCTCTTTGCCTCTGAACCACTGGTAGCTGAGTCCAGGCGGACCCGAGGCTCTGCAGGTCAATACCACCCTGCCCCCCACTGTGGTCTGCTGGGTCTGTGGTTGCATTGTGATCTGGATCAGCTCTGCCACTACCACACACACACAACATATAAACAATCATATGCCCAGACAAGAAGAAACAGAGCACAGGCTGTTGTTGTTGTTAGATGTGGTGCATTCGTGTATCACACGAACACAGTGAACAGGGGTGCGACAGCAGTGGACCGTATGAGAGAAACAATGTTTTTAAACATTAAAGCATGAAACTTATAAATGTCCATTTCAGTCTGTCTGTACTTAAAGGGGACGGCTCATTTTCAACATCATACTTGTATTTTGGGGTTCTGCTTGAAGACGTTTACATGCTTTAATGTTCAAAAACACATCATTTGCTCTCTTGACATAGAAAGACATGAAAATTTGCAGCCATATTTAGATAAACAACTAGCATTTTACAGTCAAATACCAATATCTTTATCATTGAGACATGCAAATTAAATGGCTTAGATAAAGGACGAGCAGCGTAAGCACAATATAGTGTTAAACCGTACTGTGAAACACCCTTTAGTTTATCTCAGGGCCTGAGATGTTTCAAAATATATAAAAAATATATGCATAGCAACCCGAGCCTCTTCTCCTTTACCTGTGGTGGTGAGGTACTGCACAGCTTCCTGGTGGTCGATCTTCCTCAGGCAGTGGAGGAGGAAGTCCAGGGGGCAGGTCCGGTCAGCAAGCCAAGCCAGGAGGGTGCGTCCTGGGCTGCCTGCAGCGCTCAGCACCTGCAGTGAGCAGCTGGTCAGCTCTCTCTCACTGCAGGGGGTAATGTGCACACGTTTATCATACACCAAAGACTTTAAATACAAATGAAGTTATTATAGTGATAAAAGTATAGTGTGTCCTCTATTGTGTGATGCCTTCAGTGTCTCACCTGCAGCGGAATCTCGGCTGCTCGGACACGGCGTTGGCCAGCTGTCTCCATCCGCAGGTGGAGTTGTCCAACATCTTTGACAGCCTGTTCAGGACTTGGTCACTCAGAGTACCAATGCTCATTTTACACTCCTCCATCTTCATGTGTCACCACTGACAGACGCACAGAGCTACAGGAACAGGAAGATTCAAAGGGAAACTTTAGGTGCTAAAACCTGTGCCCCTGACAGTGATGACCCAACAGTGCTTTGATTGTTGAATCTCCCACATGTTCGCCTACACAGCAGCTACGCTACAACACTACAGGCTGTAAACCAGTGGTGGAATGTAACTAAGTACAATTACTCAAGAACTGTACTGAAGGACAATTTTGAGGTACTTTACTTGAGAATTTCCACAAGTGCAACTTTATACTTTTACTTTACTCCATTTTAGAGGCAAATATGGTACTTTTTTACCTCAGCATCGCCGTTAGTTGTTTTACAGATCAACATTTAACATGAAAAAATACAATCAATTAAAAAGGATTATGCATGTTTATAAATGAAACCACATAAAAGTATATTATTAAGTAGTTAAAATTAGCCCTGCCCTACATTTACTCAAGTACTGTGCTTGAGTACAAAAGTATTGAGGTACTACATTTTGAAGCAAATGTACTTTTTACTCCACTACATTCAGTTTAGTTACAGTTTTCAGGTCAAGATTTAACATTAAAAAACCTGATAAATGTAAAGGGATTAGACTTTTATAACAGAATATTAAGTAGCTAAAAAGCTGCTTACAAAAATACCTGAGCGCTGTTATTATGCATAACGAGTACTTTTACTTTTGATATTTTGAGTACCTTTTGATGCTGATACGTTTCTACTTTTACTAGAAATGTCTAGTGTCTCTCTAGTGGAGTAATTCCGCAGTAAGTTATTAGTAATAAATACTTTTTCCACCCCTGTTACAAACACAGTGGAGCCTGTAAATGAACTGAACGCACACCGGAGAAGATTTTAATCTTACACAGGAAATTAGTCAGGTTACGAAGCTTAAAAATGCAAAACGACGAAATAAAACATTGCGACATTGATTAATAACTGCGCTGCTGCTTGTCGCTTCCGCCATTAACACACGAACGTTAGTTAGCTTGAAGTTATCACGTAAAACTTACCGACTTCACCGAGCGGTCATCGAGGACAGCAGTACAGGAAGAGGAACGAGCGCCTTTTATATTAAAACAGCAGTCTGATGTACGTTTCACCTCACCAGTCTTCCAGTCTTACATGATTTTGTTCCCCAGATCATCTGCCTTTCATTTCGGTTCCTCATTTCTGCCATCCCCGGCAGCTCGTCATTTGCATGAAGCGTTGTCATGGCAACTTCAATTTATTGAAGTAAACTTTTATAGAAAATGTGAGAAAAAAAGTGTTTGGATTCACTAAATATCACAGAAATCTTTGCTCACAATCATGTTTGATTCAGTGGTGGAAAAAGTATTCAGATCTATTACAAAAGTATCAAAAGTTTACTGATCTCAAGGTAGGGCTCAATTTAACTACTTAATATACTTAAATGTGGTTGAATTTATACATTTGCGTAATCATTTTAAATTGAATGTATTTTTGCATAAAAATCTTGGCCATGAAAAGTAACCAAAGCTGGCAGCTAAATGTAGCGGAGTGAAAAGTACAATATTTGCCTCTAAAATGTTGTGAAGTAGAAGTATAAAGTTATATATGTGGAAAGTACAAATACCCCAAAATTGTATTTAAGTACAGTAATTGAGTAAATGTCCTTAGTTATATTCCAACAATAGAAAAATGTATTGTTTGGATGTGCTGAATATGACAGAAACCTTTTCTCAAAATTGTATCTGATTAATATACTTACTTTCATTAACTTCTTTATCCATAAATCCAAATTTTCAAACAAAAAGCCTTCTTTGTAACTGTCTGAATCGAACTGTACATTTAACCTTAGTTTACATCCTTTGGTGCTCTTGGTGTGCTATTAATCATATACTTTTTCTATATATACAAGGTCTGTGAGACTTGTTTTGTTGATACAATAAAGTTTTTTTTTTTTTAAAGAAAAAGATCAGTGTGTTGTTAGATTTATAACATGAAAAACCCACAACTCTTACAAGGAACGGATAACTCTCTTAACTGACTTATAGTTATCAATTATTTATAACTCTAGCTTGTTCATATCCTTTTGCATTATTACGTATTTAACCCTTTTTATAATTGTAGGTATGATGTTGGTGACAAAGAATAAAAAGGCAGCATTTGCAGGATATTTACATATTCCTATTTATTTATAACGTGTTAACAAGCAAAACAAAAAACACACATTGAAAATGATTTGTAGAAATATGACAGGAAAAATATGAGTTCAAATGCATTCAATGTAATGCAGTATCCCTGAACCAAATATGCGCAAAACTACTTTTCTAACATTAACAAAACAATCACACCACAAGGTCGTGAAGTTATCAGTTGGGAACCTTTTCATCATATCACACCATCTTTCAAATCTTAACATCTACCATTTCATGACAACTAAGCAAGGTTGTTTGACACTTTTAGCCCATGTGATATTGACAAAGGACACTTTATTGAATCAGTACAGATGAAACAAAAGGGAGGAAAATAAAGTTTTCCAATTTCATGTGCCTCTGACTTTATTTTTTATTTTTACAGTATGAAAAGACGTATCAAGTATCATCTCTTTCATAAACCTTAATACAACTGAAAGCTCCAGAACTACTAAATGGACCTTGTGGTGAGGTTGTTCTTCCAACTGCTGTTTCAAAGATAAAAAATGCTTCTGTTGTCCAGTTTTTGTTGAAACTGTAACATATTTGAGACTTTACTCTGGCCGTGTGTTGGAATCTGTTGCATTGTGATCATTAGGTCTTTTCCTCTTGTTTTTAACAGAAACATCAACAGAGAAAGGAGAGGGAGAGCTTTCTTTAGCTTCAAAGTGTTGTCATCAGAGGGCAGTTGAATATGCTGCAGCATTTCAATGAACAGGCTGGAGGTTGGTATTATGATATTTCATTCAGGAAGCTGAACTCTGATCGTACACCATGTCAGGTAATTCAGTTCACAGAGTCTGAAAAAGCCCTCTGTCACTCCACTGAAGGCCTAAAACTTCTTCCCTTTTTGTAGTTTGTTGTTACGCCAAATGTTTTCCTTCCTCAGACGCTTCCAGTATTCCCAAGTGTCCGACTCCAGCTCTGTTAACTTTTTGGGTTCTCCCAGGTTCACCTGGAACAACCTGAGTGAAAGACAAAAGGAGAGGGAAATCAGATCTGTGGACTTTGATATTATAAGTTACACCTAGTTCTGTCAATACCTTTCCTCTGTTTTCCAGAATATCAACATCAATTTAACTGCATTTAGTATATGGAGGTGTACAGAGCCGTAGTAATAGTAAAGGGCAGCATGAAATGCCTGAAAAGTTTTGGATTTACATTCATACATGTGAACATAAAGTAACAATCCTTACTTTAGTACGTGTGCAGTTTTCAACAACTGAACACACGTTTATTTGTTCATTTTAACCAGCTTTTCCCAACAGTGATCTTGAAAAGGAGGAAAGAGTGAGAGAAGGCAACTGAAAAACATGGCAAAAATAAAATAAAAGTGTCCTCACCACTCTGGATATTGCTCGGGAGGCTTCAGCTGGGGGTCTTCTCCTTGTTTGAAGATGTTGACCCCTACTGCATAAGAGGTAAGTCTGACTGGGTCTTTACACACCTCCGGACCCTTGAGCTCTTCTTTCACCATGCCTTTCCCTTTCCCTTTGCCCGCTGCAAAGAACAGGAAACAGATATTTGCAATTTTCACATCACCATAGTGACATGTTGATTGTGATCGGAGTAATGAGTTCATTGAAAATAAAAAAAAATAAGCCACTGAGCAAGTTTGGGCTGCCCCTTCTTGGTCCACTAATTGGTTGTTTTGGTCGTACTCAATCAGTAATTTCTGGCCTTTTTTCATGCAAATGACAAGAAGTTGAGCTTTGCTTTTGCTTTATTCCTTGCAGAAAAACTCAACTTAAAAAGTTTTAAGAATCAATTGGTTAGATAAGATGACAAAATAATGAGTGTGCATTGACTAAGAACTTCTTGGTCGAAGATACCCCTAATGGCATGATGTATACTCTTTATTATAATTTTCGATAATTTATTATTTATGTATCGCTTTTTTTATTTAAATGGTCAACTATACAATTCATGACATTCTCGTTTATTGTTTACTTCTGGTATTATTTGTATTGAAAATGACGATACACATTCTGTTAATAGTAATGGTTTAATTGCATGTGTAGACACTGTGGCTTTATTTCGGTAGATGAACTGTGAATTAATATACAAACAATAACAAACCAATCATCAACCAGTATAATTCACAGTGGATAAATATAAACAGCCCAGCTCAATGCATATATCTCATTTAGTTTACAACAGGACGATATAGTGAACAGAGAGACAGTACATAGGTTATCCTCTTTACTTACCTGCTTTCTTAGCATATCCACATGTCTGTATTCTGTTTAATATGTTCGTCCTGCACAGCGGAGTTGTAGCATTAACTGTGATGCATTTTGTCAACGTGACTATCCTATATAAACCGTGCCCTGACATTTTTTAACTGTAGGTTACTTAAAAACGCAGCCCACCATGCTATAGTTTGACATTCATAGTTCCTTCAACTTCCGTTTTGTACTTTGTGTCCAGCTGTGTGAAAAATATCTGCTGCCCCCCTGTGGACGGGAAGACACACTGCAGTAGCGCACTGGGGCCATTTCTCCTCAATCCGACAGGTGGCAGCACCGCCGGGAGAGTGTCGGGTTCCATCATAACAAAGCAGAAGAAGACAGTTGAGAGCTTCTCGAAAATGTCCGAATACGCCACGATCCAGAAGAGTGCCCTGAAATTAAAGGGTGTTGGGAGCATTTCAGCCGGAAAAAAGTAAGTATTGTGCATTTAAGGTGTTAATTGATATCATAGACAACATTTCAATGAACAAAAATACTTCTTTAGGCAGTCGCAACCGATGAAAGCGCCTGATATTCAGTCGAGGCTAATGTTAGCATATTTGCTATCGAAAAACAGTGTTACGTTATTATTTAACGTTAAATAGATAATGTGAGTACGATAAAGTAAGATTTGTGAGAATGTGTTCTTTAAATAGTATTCTGCCATCTGGTTTTATTTTTGTTTTGTATCATACAAGCTATCAAATTATGTTCAAACAAAACAAGTTTCTAATTCGACAATATCATCGGGCAGGACAAAACTGACGTTAGTGTATGTAACACACAACTCAATATCTAATGTTTCCGTTTCTTTAGCATCCTTCGGTCCATGTAATGTTTCAAGATACTTTATGATTTCTATACTGGGTCTAGTTATAGTTGTGAATTTTTTTCCATATCACAGAAATAGAAAATAAACAGCCTTTTATTATCATATCATGAAAATATTTTTTTCCTAAATAATTATTTGGGCTGGACCAGTCAACATCTTAAACAATATCTTAAATATGGAAATAGTTAATATCTTACCCAAATGATTTGGTAGATTTTCACAAAATAAATGGAAGATGGTCTCACTCACATACAACATCTCTTTTCTGGATTGGGAGTCCACACCTCTGTTAGTTTCCTGCATTTAATCATGTGTCTAGCTTTCGCTGTCCTTGTCTGTTAATGCAAGGGGTTGGCCTTGTAAGCCCCTCACCAACTGGCCATAACATATCTTTCTAATTATTATTATTTTATTTTTCAGAAAGAAGAAGAAGGATAAAGAAAGCAAGCATCGCTTGGAGCAGGTGGCAACCAGTCAAAAAGATGAGGAGGTGAAATCCACGAAAGCATACGTTGACAAAAGGACACCTGCACAGATGGCCTTTGACAAGATGCAGGAGAAGAGAGTAAGTTATAGTCCTCTAGCATTAAATAGCTTCAGTGATTGATTGATACATTGAAGCAGAGGCATAGCTGATAACAGGTTGCAGAAGTGAATGAATTAGCCACAGAGCTCTGTCTGTTGCTGTCCTTGCAGCCACCACTATCGCTAAGTCTCTAACACTGTCCTGCCACAATACCATGTGACACAACAGCAGTAAGGAAGCCATTCTGCAGTAGTTCTCGGATGCAGATGGGGGGTGTTGTAAGCCCAAACACACTAGCCTAAAATACTATTTTCACTCAAACACTCATCTAAATGACCTTTGGCATTGGAAAATTTGCATTCACTTATGCAAAAGCAGATGTTGAGCACTTAGCTCCAGAACCAACAATGGTGCTGTGGATTATGAACTTTTTTGCCGATTTGAATTTTCCTGTTCAACCAAAGTTTTGATTATTAGTAATACCCCTGATAGACTTGGCCAAACTAAAATTGTTTCAAAATAGACTTTTTCTCAAGTAAATTTAAGGATGTGTTTTGTTTTTACTTTTAAAAAAATAATTTGGATATCAAACAAAACCTGTGTTCTCCCGTCATACTAAAATGCTCTTAAAAATCAATAAAAGAGCACTATTCTATTTTATGAATGAAGCAATACATGAGTTGATGGGTGTGTCAAAACACAAGCTTTTCCCAGAACTTTTATTAGGCCCTGGGCAAAGTCTAATGACTATATTCTCAGTTTATCAGCCCTGTTGTCCTATAGGACAAAGTTCATTGTTTCAGACCGTGAATGTTGGGAAATAATGCACAGTGAGGCACCATCTTCTGCCTAAGAGTATGGGAAAACATTTAAATGTAATACATATCCATTATATGTTTAGATAGTTTCCATCTACAGCAGGCCATTGCAGTTATTTAATTCAGTTTAGCATGTATTTTATTGCTGACAGGTGATATAAAAAACCTCAGCTGTTTTCACTGATACTTACAAGTAACGACAAGTTTAATATTCATTATTTTCTTCAGTTTTGGGTTTGAATATTGCTGCTGTTTTGTAGTAAACTGATAGTGATTAGTTTGTTAGTTTCTACATTGTGCCTAAACCGATAATGATATTGTGCAGGTTTATATTTAATCATTTTATCTCTTTCTCTCTCTTTTTTTTCTATCTTAAGCAAATGGAGAGGATTTTGAACAAAGCATCCAAGACACACAAACACAGAGTCGAGGTAAGTCATGTCAGACCTGGCATATCACCTCTCAGTCCAACTTGGTAGTTCAGACTTGTGAAAACACATTTAACGTTCATGATGTTGGGAGATATGTTATATATATCTTGTAATATAGATATGTTATTTTAATGATGAAAGATGCATTAATGTTTCTGGAATACACATTGCAGCTGGTGTGATTTAACATTTATGCAGAAAGGAATGTCTGCAGAAATTAATGTATTTTCTGTCTTTTTGTTCATTTGCAGGATTTCAATCGCCACCTGGACACCCTGACCGAGCATTATGATATCCCCAAGGTCAGCTGGACCAAATAGAAGAGGAGCAAATGGTCACTCTGTTCGCCATTTACCATTTGTACAAAAGTCTTGCACATCACAATTTTTTTTGCTTGTTTTATATATTTACAATTAAAATCCTCTTATGTTTTAATTCCCTGTGTATGTAATAAAGGATTTGAGTAAACTAATTTATCATGTTTTTGTGTTGCATTGCATTTATCTTTGTGATTTAACCTCATAGCAAATCAGCTATTACATAATTAAAAAATAAATCTGTGTGTAAACCATATAAATTACAAAGACATAAATGCCAGAAATGAGAATATACTTGCTTTTTATTGAATACATATTTAATTGAACTGGAACGCTGCACAAATGGCACACATACTGTAAACCAGAACTTAAGAGGTACAGAAGTCCTTGTTCAATTATTTGGGACAGCACAGTGTGAACATCTAAGGGTACCAACTAATAGTCAAAAAGTATTTAAGACTTTAAATACCAAAAACCAACAAATTGGTACAGAAATAGAAGCATTCCACTCCTACAAAAGTTGCAGTGATTGTAAAACATTCTTTTGTGGAGCAACAGGTTTGTTTACTTTCGACCCAATGACAGTAAAATGATGATGTGATAAAGTGTAAGACATACTGGTGTTTGTGTGACAACCTGGGTCAGGAAGCATCTTAAAATAGCTGTTTTGGTTAAATGGATGGATTTACTGTTGGATTTACTGTTACAACTAACGTGTCTTACATGAACGTTTAACACTGCCAGAATGAAAGACGGAGTAAAAAGCTGCATCGGAGACGAGATGTTCAGGATTCAGAGAATGTTTGTTCATACAGTTCAACCTCTTTTAATTAATTTGAAAGTCTTTTCTCACACTGAAAAAAGTTCTCTTTGTTTTGTAGTGCTTCTTGTGTTGTCAGAGTTTATTTTGGCCCCAGCATTTCACTTGGCTTCACCCACTGGTCAAACTGCTCCTCGGTCAGATAGCCCAGCTCCACGGCCACGGCCTTCAGCGTGGATCCCTTCTTGTGAGCCGTCTTGGCGATGGTGGCTGCTTTGTCGTAACCGATGTGCGGGTTGAGTGCGGTGACCAACATGAGAGACTCATTCATGAGCTTGTTGATCCTCTCGGTGTTGGCCTCGATGCCGACCACACAGTTGTTGGTGAAGGAGACGGAGGCGTCGCCCAGTAGCCGAGCCGAGTTCAGCACATTCTTGATCATCATGGGCTTGAAGACGTTGAGCTCAAAGTGCCCGTTGCTTCCCCCGATGGTGACTGCGACGTGGTTTCCCATGACCTGGGCTGCCACCATGGTCATGGCCTCACACTGGGTGGGGTTCACCTTGCCTGGCATGATGCTGCTTCCTGGTTCATTCTCTGGTAAGATGAGCTCTCCCAGGCCTGAGCGGGGTCCTGACCCCAAGAAGCGGATGTCGTTTGCGATCTTCATCATGCTGACAGCCACTGTGTTCAGAGCTCCACTCAGCTCCACCAGAGCATCGTGGGCCGCCAGGGCTTCAAACTTGTTGGGGGCAGTGATGAATGGCAGGCCTGTGAGAGAAGCAACAGTGTCTGCTACTTTCTCAGCAAAGCCGATGCGGGTGTTGAGTCCTGTGCCTACTGCTGTGCCTCCTGCTGCCAGCTCGTACACCCTGGGCATGGCAGCCTTCACTCTCTCAATGCTGTACTTAACCTGCTGGACGTAGGCGCTGAACTCTTGTCCGAGCGAGAGCGGCACAGCATCCTGAGTGTGTGTGCGTCCGATCTTGATGATATCTTTGAAGTCTTCAGCCTTGGCGGCCAGAGCATCGTGCAGCGTCTGCAGCCCGGGCAGCAGGACATGGTGCACCTCTGTGGCTGCAGCAATGTGCATGGCAGTGGGAAAGGTGTCGTTGGAGCTCTGACTCTTATTGACATGATCATTAGGGTGGACTGGATCCTTGGAGCCCAGTTTCCCTCCCATAATCTCAATAGCTCTGTTGCTGATCACCTCATTGACGTTCATGTTGCTTTGAGTTCCAGATCCAGTCTGCCACACCACCAGAGGGAAATGATCATCCAGTTTACCAGCTGACACCTCATCTGCAGCCTGGATGATTGCATCTGCTATCTTTGGGTCGAGGCCGAACTCCTTGTTAACTTCGGCTGCCGCTCTCTTCAGGATCCCAAAGGCCTTGATCACTTGGATTGGCATTCTCTCACTGGGTCCCCCAATTTTGAAGTTCATGGTGGATCTGACAGTCTGGGCGCCGTAGTACTTGTCCACTGGGACCTTGAGCTCGCCAAACGTGTCCCGCTCAATCCTGTACTCCGAAGCGGCCATTCTGGACGTGCAGATGAGGAGTTTAGAGTTGACGCTGACTCTTTGCAAAGTCAGGAGGTTGCAGTTAAACTGCTGAACGCGTCTCAAAGACCGAAACATGGCTTCTGATTAGAGGTGAATCCGGGGGGAGGTCAATGCAGCCTTCCACATTGAGGTATGTTATTGGGTGCGGAGGAAACTGACCGTGAGTCAGCCAATAGCGTTGCCGGGAAGACGGGACTTCCGCTGTGGTTGTCGTATCGCGTGGGAGAGATCGGGTTGCTTCATCCGGATCAGTGAAGCGTCTCATGACATTGGACGATTGTATTTCCGGTATGACAACGAAGGCGAATTTACTTTGTAGAATAAAAGTCAGTTACTTTACATAATTGAATACATTTTATATGTAGACATCTAATTGATCAAGCAGACTAAATTTTAAATGATCCCCCTCACGTAATAATTTGATTAATTCTAGTGCTACAATTGTATTTATTCTAGTACAATAATTGTATCCATTCTACTGTAATAATTACATGTATTCCAGCGAACTAATTAAATGTATTATATGGCAATAATTTAATTTATTCTAATGCAAAATCTAAATTGGGTTATAACTTCAGGACTTGTGGCTGTGGATATTTGTGTACTGAAGTTGTTTTGTTTTTGTAGTGTTTTCCTGTCTTTAAATTGAACCAATATACTTGTATTCTGTACAGTGACAATAAAGGCAGTCAGTTTTTAATAAAGAAAGATCAACAATGACTTGACAACTCCTTTTTTAGTTTCTATATGCATGCTCTCCTGTTTGTGTATGTGTGTGTAATAATTCCTAAAGTTCCATGTTGTTTTGGGACAAATCTGTAACACAGGAAATAATTTCTACTGTCTGAATTTACTATAATGTGCACAGTGTTTGTGTAATGTGTGCAGTGACACTGGAACATATGTAAGTTGATTGTATTTGATATATATAGTTGATATATTTACCCTTCCTACTGGGGATTGACCCAACTGTAGACAAAATGAAAAAGGGTAATACTACAGTAATATATAGTGCATTAGTAAAAGTAGGTACATGTATACTGTGCATTGCACTGCAAGGTGCTGGATCAAGTTTGCAAATTTAGTCTTTAGTGAGTACATACTTTAAATATATATTATACATAAAATACTTGCATGGCTGCTATTGAACATTATCATTATTGCACTTTTTTGAGTATTTTATATTGCATATTAATGAAAAATATATTTTTGCATGGGACAATAAAAAATATGTGTATGTATATATGCATAAGGGATATATACAGTATACAAAAAAGAAAGTGAAGTGATTTGATGATATGGCAGTGTGTATATTTATAGTAGCGGATGAGAATGGCAGAAATTGTTTTATTTCATAACGAGAATACATATTACATTGTCATTATAAATGTAAGAACTATTTTCATTTCAATGTTTTTGTATCGACTAGAAAGTCCTTTATTTTGAAGACAGAGACCGTTACTTTACCGGAAGTGCTCTGAGCGCAGTTGCTATCTTCCCTCCACCGTCTCCTCTCGCGGTAACGTTAGTATACTGTTAGCTTGCTAGCTAACACCATCGTTTCCAGGTTTCGTGTCGACCTGAAAAAAATCGCAAACGAAGAGAGACACAGAAAAAGCTACGCAGACGAATACTTTTAAAATCCCGGCTGCACTGAGGAGCGGGACAATGCCGCACAATTTCCAGCCCGGAGACCTGGTCTTCGCTAAAATGAAGGGGTACCCCCACTGGCCAGCCAGGGTAAGCAAGTAACGTTAGCAGCAGCAGCCGGAGGGGCGGAGGGGATGAGCTGCTCTGCATGGGACGTTGGAGAAGGTTCTCTGTGTATCTTCCACACTGTCTAACATGGATACCGATCATACATATACATAACTTTATATTTTATTGGGCTGACAGGCTGTGCTTCAGGCCCTCAGGCAGTGTACGGGCAGCATCATTTGCATGAGACGCTGTTGGCCTAACGTTAATCTGCATGGAAACGTACAGCAGCGAAGCTAACCTTTTATTTTGGAAATGACGTTTGAGATAACTGCATTTCTTCTATATGGGAAACCCTCTTCTCTATCTAAAAACACCGCATATTCAACCATTTGGATCAGCTAAAAGTCTGCAATGTTTTGTTTTCTAGAGATAACAAACATCAATACATGCTATCATCACGTTAGGGTGCCAGATTTTTTTTGTCATGTCATTTTTTTGTTTTTGTTTTGTTTCTTTACTTGAAAGTCTTGCTTGTTTACAGATTGAAGATGTGGCTGATGGAGCAGTGAAACCACCTCCTAATAAAATCCCAATTTTCTTCTTTGGGACACACGAAACGTGAGTACAGTGCTGTAATGATCGGATGTTAGGGAGAGAAGTTTTTGTGACATGCACAGACCTGTTTATAACAAAATGCATGCAAATGCATCCTGCTTTTTTACTACATGGAAAAAATGGCATTTAATTACAAAATTGGCTGAAATGAATTGACTGAAGTATAGTTGCTTTTTTTGCAATGCATAGTTGAATTGGCTGTGGCAATTATCAACTAAAAGCTTTGACTCACCTAGTTTAGTTTGCATGATATCCTCTTTAAGAGCAGTGGTCTGAGACATCAACAACTTCTATCATCCCACACTGTTGCTTGTCAGTCTCATCTCTTTAAGCTTTATTCTTTTCTGAGGACTCACTATTAAACATTGACTGGTGTCTGACTGAGTGTGCAGTATGTTTTTGAGCGATGTGTTGATATGTCTGATCTGGCATCAGACACCATCTGTTTGACAAGATGGCACTTGCAGTATATTAATTCATCACTAGGTGGCACCGTCTGCTGCTCAAAAGTCTCTAGACAGCACAGAATACTTCATGTTAAACTGTTGTTTAGTGATAACTTTATGGTTTTTAATAACATTGGTCACATTTTTGCCTTTATCTTGTTGTTTTACAGAGCATTTCTTGCAGCAAAGGACCTTTTTGCCTATGAAAAGTACAGCGAACGCTATGGAAAGCCCAACAAAAGGAAGGGATTCAATGAAGGGTTATGGGAGATCCAGAACAATCCACATGCCTCCTACAGCGCCCCGCCTGTAGTAAGTTACCCTGATAACAGGAATCTTAAATCCTTTAGGATTTGTAATAAACATTATTTCATGCTATTAAATTTACAGTACATGTAAGCGTTATTGTTGTTTGTTGCTCATTAGACAAATTTCTGTGATCTATAATCCATTGTTTTAGAATTAAAATGCAGGTCTCTGCTAGACAATAGTTGCTGAAGCACTTTGAATTGTCTGGTTGTTGAAATATGCTTCACAAATTAACTTTCCTTGTCTTGTCTTTTGATTAAAATGCTGCAGTTCAGACTAGGGCGTCCTGATGCCCAACCGTTTAAGGTGTGATGTTCACTGCAAAATGCATTTTTCAATTCTGACCAGGGAACTGTTTTAAGGCAGACTGTCAAGGAAAGGTAATATGTCACAAAATATGTATTAATCTTCTTATCATGGTTCCTCTGCAGCCAGCAAGCTCATCAGACAGTGAAGGCAACAATGCAGGAGGAGGAGGGGGAGGAGGAGGA
>CAFUXE010002060.1:283603-333193 GCA_903364295.1 Serranus cabrilla | reverse complement strand
AGGAAGTGATGATGATGACGATGAGGAAGAAGTCGCAGTGCCTCAGAAAGCAGACTCACCAAGTGAGGTTGACTCCGATTCTGGTAGTGAAGACCAAGGACGGGGAGCAGCAGCAGCAGCAGCACCAGCACCAGCAGTGAAGCGAAAGCCACCACCCGCCAAAGTAACTGACGTTTAATTTCACTGTCGGTGGAAATAAATCACTGTTTCAACTAAAGGGCATCTTCACTGATTCTTGTTACTTCTGCTTTAGCGGCCCCCCCCTCCGAAAAAGGCTCGCGGCTCTTCCAGTGACAGAGATGAAGAGAGCGGATCCCCCTCCGAATCAGAACCCACACCTTCAGAGTCTGACTCCGGCAAGAATAGTGACCAGGTTATTACACACACTGATACACAATGCATTCTGTTATTTTTGGGTGAAACTAAACAGCCTATAATTGTTACGGATTTGTAACAATTATATTTCCTCAACAGGATTTTACTCCAGAGAAGAAATCTGGTGGCCGAGGTGGAAAGAAAGCAGGAGGCCGAGTGAAGAAAAAGGTGAGCCGTCAACTTCATTGCATATTTAGCTTGTATAGGTTTTTTTTGTCGTAGCTGTTTGTGATTTCTTCCTTTCTCCTTTTCTCTGTGATGTTGCAGAAGGCTTCGTCTGGCTCGGACTCAGACTCAGGATCGGGGTCAGAGAAAAAAGTGGTGGACAGCGACTCAGAGGACGAGAAGCCTCGACCGGCTCTGTCTGGCTCTGAATCTCATTCTGGCTCAAAATCGGATTCAGACTCAGATCCTCCTCCCCGAAAGGCACCACAGGCACGAAAGAAAGGTGTGTGTTCAATTGTTTTTAGGACCATATTGATCAAGTACAGTTTCATCCAAAATTTGAGAGATGATTATTTTTAAAGGAAAGTTTTGCTGATGTAAATATAACCAGTATTATTAATTTCCACCCACAGAGAAGCCTGCACCAAAGCCTCGGGCACGGAAACCCAAACCTGCCCCGGCTAAACGAGCACCTACATCCTCCTCTGACAGTGACAGGTCCGTCTGCTTTATTTATTTCCTAATGATGCCCTGTATTAAAAACAGCAGTGTGAATTCTGAGTTATAAACCAGCTTGTCGTGAAAGGCAGCATAATGGTTACTTGTATGTTCATTCACAGTGACAGTGACACCGACCGCATCAGTGAATGGAAGAAACGAGACGAGGAACGCAGGCGAGAGCTGGAGGAGCGCCGGAAAAAGGAGGAGGCAGAGGAGCTCCGCAGGCTACGCGAGAGAGAGAAGGAGGAAGATGAGCAGAAGAAAAAAGACAAAGATAAGAGTAATAAAAAAGGGAGCAGTGACAGCAGCAGCAGCTCAGATGAAGGTGTAGATGATCACCCACTGAAGAAGTCCAAGAAACCTCCTCCGCCTCCAATCCCTGCACCTTCAGACTCTGACTCTCCACATCCAACTGAGGTACAGGCCCTAACGGAAAAAGAAAAACATGTTAGATGTTGCTTTATTCAAAGTAATATGATTTTTGGGGGGTCTAGGTGCCATTGACACATGATAACATTTTTTGCTTTTCCCATCACAAGGTTAAGAAGTCATCAAAGAAGCCTGACAACCAGAAGAAGGCAAGAATAAAGAAGGAGAAGGAGAGAAAAGAAAGAAAGGAAAAAGAGCTAAAGGAGAAGAAAGCCAGGCGGTCAGAAGAGAAGTCCAGGGCGAGGTGAGTGCACAATGGGGAACAGACTACAGTATGCAAACCTCATTAGAAGAAGCTCATTAAAATTAAATGTACACAGATCTCAGAGTTCCTCTGTCTCTCTCTCTCTCTCCCTCCCTCTCTCTCTGTCTGTCTGTCTCTCTGTCTCTCTCACTCTGTTTCTTTCTCTTTCAGGTCCAAACCTGAAAAACCCAGACGCAAACCAGAGCGGCCGCCAGAGAAGAAAGTGGAAAAGAAGAGGGGTCAGTGTCTCGTACTCAGTTTGTTCACTGCGGCTGTTTACAATCATTGCCTGTTAGAAAGTTATTTGTATAGAATTATACTGCAACAGGTAGATAGATGCACATTAACATTAATTGAGTTTATTGTTTTTGTGAGTTTTAGTAAGTGATTATTGACTTGCTCGCTGTTTCCATGTGCAGAGCCATCGCCAGAAGAAAAGCTACAGAAACTCCACACTGATATAAAGTTTGCACTCAAAGTGGACAACCCAGTAAGTGGCCAATTTGCCGATCTTTCTATGTTTTTATGACCGCACAAAACCTGAACTGTAATGTACTGTGTGTTCTTAGGACATAGATCGGTGTCTACAAGCCCTGGATGATCTTGCAGCTGTGCCTGTCACCAGCCAGATCCTCCATAAGAACGCTGAAGTTATTGCCACACTAAAGAAGGTGCTTACTTTTTTAATCTTCATCTTATTAAGACAGGGTAACCAACAGGTACAATAACGAATAATATAAATGACATGGTGTCCTGATTTAACAGTGCTTTCCAGTATTAATGATTGTGGGATCATTTAGCACTTATCCACCACTAATGTTGCTTCTCTGTGAGATGATAACATGTAAGTAGAAACACCAGAAGACTATAGTTTGCCATGTCCTTGAGCAGCAACAAGTAATATTAATCAGTTGGTCAATTGACAGAAAAATAACCGCCACCTATTTTACTAAACAATTCAACTTAAACAATGATTTTTTTAGCAACATAGTTGGCATGCAAACATTGTAAATGTTGTTTACTTAGACTATCTGATTTTCTCTGTTTTAGCTCATATTAAACTGAATGTATTTGGGGCTTGGACTGACATCACCTAGGACCGGGATAAACCTTTTTGCACTATTTCCTGACATTTTAAGGACCAGATGATTAATGGAGAAAATCATTTTCAATGATAATCATCGACAATGAAATGAATCCTTAATTCCAGCTCTACATAAAAATTGTGGTTACTTTACTTCTCTAGTATCGGCCTACGTTGTTGTGTTGCATCATAGTGAGGGATTCAGAGCTCATTTAAACTATATTTTGTATTTTCATGTTGTTTTTGTTTGTTTTGGACTATAGATTCGGCGGTATAAAGCCAGCCATGCAGTCATGGAAAAAGCTAGTGAAGTCTACAACAAGTTAAAACTTCGTTTTGTGGGGAAGTCAGAGATGCCAACTAAACCTCTATCAGAGAACAAGGAACCAGAAAATAATGAGGAGACGCAGAACGCAGGTAAAAACTCACACCTTGGATTTCGCCTGGGTTCCATATTTCTGAGATTTTGTTAATATTATTATTTTTATTTTTATCTAAATTTGCTTTTTCTAGACTCCACTCCAGTGAACGGGGAATCAGAACAGAAGAAAGATGATATGGAGGTAGATGAAAATCCCAAATCACCGGCCCACGAGGAGAATAATGAAGACGCTGCTTCAAGTCCAAACAGGTGAGCATCGCCTCTGAATATCTCTGCTTTACATTAAATTATAATCTACATGCACAGACAACTTACTTACTAACGTTTAGTAAGCTCTCACCTCTTTGTTATCCAACCACACAAGTATGAAATATGCATCCACCTCAATTCTATGAGAATTACCATCCAGTTTTCTTTGCAAACTTAAAAAGTTAAAGCCCTTTAAGATGTCAGACTGCCATTCGAGGCTGTAGCTCGCTACATGATAAAAACTTGAATTGGCCGCATCTGTGAACACATGACTACGGTTAGCAGAAGGCTCAACTATTTTCTCTATCTATGAAACACTCAATATTTGCCAATACACACAGCCAATATTTACACATTTTGTTGCATTGATTGTCAGAATGTCTTTCCTCAAACCTAGTATATGGCTTCTGCATTTGGTCAATGAGATTTTGCAATGTGTTACAGGAATAGTTAATGGTAGTGTTTATGTGCATGTTTTGGATATTAGTAGTTAGTATGCTTTTGTGCCGGTAATACAAACAACACAGATATCCTGCTCTATATGTGTTTTAAATGTATTATCTGCTCATCTGCTCATGAAGCAGACGTAAAGCTCACAGATGGACTATGAGCCTTGATTCAACAATTAACATGCGGTTAATACGTTCAAAACACATTCAGGGATATTTGTGTGATTTAAACGACTTTCTATGCAGATTACACAGATTACACTTCACTTAACGTGACGGCGGACACATACTTGGCTCACATACTTTTGCACTCCTCGGTGCTTGGGCACTAATAAATACTTGATTACTTACTATGATGTTCTTTGTGTTAGACGGAGCCCAGAGAGCCCTGCTGAACAACAGCATCACACGTATGAAGAAGCGGACAACTCCATCTCTGCAGAGACGGAACCAGCTGCTATAGAAAGCTGAAAGACCCTGAACTGCCACTGCAGTGGACCAAGTGCTAAAGACGGTGGCCTCTTTGTTTGACGTCACAGTGCTCCAAGATTGCAACACACCCAGAATTTCCTACAGTATCTGTTACGTCAACGTTGATGTTTTGGACGTTTTGTACTATAATGATATCAAACCTGAAGGCCCTGTTGCTCAAACCATTTGGTCCATTATTTATCACCGCAAAAAAGGAAAGCTTATTAGTGTGATAGTTTGTGGCGCTGCGCAAACTCCTTTTACTTCTGAAAATGTACTTTTTCTTTTATACAACACTCGGCCCGTCCTGGATCGTCACCCTGTACTCCTGCTACTGGCTTCTTTGTTCTTTTTACCACATGAACTCTTACTTTGGTCTTTAATACAGTACACATATTGATTACAATGAACGATTACATTATTAGCACTTCTAACCGGAATTCTTGCTGGTGTAGTATGAGATGAAACTTTGATGATTCTCTTGGGAAAACGGAGCCATGCCGTTAACTTTTTTGCTTGGAAGATTTTGTGGCTTCATTTTTTTATAAAGCCTACAAAACAACACAAAGGCCTCTTGTCTGTGTGTATGACATTGTGAGAGTGGTAAAGTACTATTTGTGAGTCTTTTATGTTAAGTTTTCTTTTTTATTATTATTATTATCTGGTCATGAACCAGTTAATCCAGTCTGAAATGTAAAGCCATTAATTGAGTCACTTAAAACTGTTTTACAATTGAGGTCCACCTACTTTTTTATAGCCTTGTTTGCAAATATTTGCATTTACAGTTTGTCTAAAATAATAATTGCTGTGGAGTTAAACACCTTGCACTCTTGTCTCCCCATAGTGTCTGCTTTCAGTGACCTGTGTAATAAATTGAATAATTGTACAGATTGAAAACTGCCCTTAAAAACTGTCGAGATCTCATGTAGCTGCAGCCTATTTTTCTGTCATATGCATACAACAGGTGTTTTTAGTGCTATGTAAATCGGTAAAGCATTTCTATCACTTAGTTGAGACTTGAATAAAAATCTCAGCATGATTTTGTTTCTATTTCATTTGTTGTTGCATAAAACTTTCCTTTTAAATAATTTGCTTTTGTGAGTGTTTTTACCAACAACTGCATCACCGTATAGTTGGTTATTTGCAGGTTCCTGCTACTGAATTGATTGTCAACTGTCTTGAATGTAAAATAGCGCACTGCTCTTAAAAAAATCACATTTAGTTGTTTGCATCTGTAAATTTCTCCTAGATGCACCAAGAGCAGGCATTAGACAATGCCTCATTTGTATATTTAAGCATCACATTTCATAATACAAAAAATCCTTTTCTCATTGTAAGTAAAACTGAGGAGGGTTCATGGTGATATCTGTAAAAATTCTTAACCCATTCACCTGTAGTGTCTCATAAAATGTATGAAATTTGACAGTATGTATCTTTAAAGGCTGTTTCCTCAAAATGTGTTTCTTTCTCAAAGTCTGAGAGAGAAATCTCCATTTCAGTAGCACATACACTAAACCACAGTTTAATTGCCATCTATATTCTGAATTATTATTTTTTTTAGAGCTAAAAGATAATATCTTGTATTTTTACAATCTCGGGAAAGTAATTAGTGTATAGGTTCAGAGGAATAAGGAAGCTGGTAAATAATCAAGTAATAACTTATGGAGAAAGGGTGGGAATTAATAAGTACAATAACATGTAAACCAAGGTTGAGAATTTCTTATTCGTGTTATGCTTTTCATTTTCTGTAAATATTACTTTTTTATATGTTCGAATTCATTTACAAATAAACATGCACGGTGCCATTATACAGCTTGTTTCTGTGAACGGAGGGACTGGACCTTTAATTCCGCTGATTCCCATATGAGAGTCTCGCATAATACTCAAGTCAGCTGACTTGAGACGCCATTTTGTCAGCCATTTCCTACACTGATCCATTGCCAGCGTCTCTGCACAGCACAGGACGCCCCGTCTGGCCTCAGCTTCATCTGCCCGGGCTTGGTAAACAGCAGCGGCTCCTGCACACACGGTACCCGGGTGGATGAGACACAGTCTAGCGGGTCGGCTGGCACCCACTAGACATCTGCAAGGCGCAGGACCCCGCAGGACAGAAGCGGTACAAGTCTCAGGCGGACATGGCTTTGAAGATTGTCAAAGGGAGCATCGATCGGATGTTCGATAAAAATCTTCAGGATTTAGTACGTGGCATTAGGAATCACAAGGAAGATGAGGTAAAACCCCCCGTCGAGCAAACACAGTCACCTGGAACATTTTAAACCTCTCCTTCATTAATGTTTTTAACTCAACACATCTTGTCATTACCGTTATCGCTGACCAGCTAGCTAACGTTAATTGCTAACGCTAGCTAGGTAAATTTACGTTAGGTATGCTGGCCAGCTAACGTTAGCTCAGTCATTTCACCCGCTAGCTAACAGTCATTCAGAACAGCCGTTTTCAGTGGTTCATGCTGATTCGCTAAATAACAGGTTAGGGGTTGTATATTGGTGCTAACTTTGTGGTCACATTACATGTCAGGTTTTTAAAACCCAGGAGAGTTAATGAGTTAGTGACAGCTAGCAAACCCAGCTAACTGACAGACCGAGGAAGCAGCTTGATGGGTTGGAGATTACTCTTCGACATAACGGAGATCATACCACCCAGCAGGTT
The DNA here is from genome assembly GCA_903364295.1 of Serranus cabrilla. Lineage (NCBI taxonomy): Eukaryota > Metazoa > Chordata > Actinopteri > Perciformes > Serranidae > Serranus > Serranus cabrilla. The sequence continues at coordinate 326,177 of CAFUXE010002060.1, read as the reverse complement.
ACTGGGAATCTGAACCAGTCTAAATATTCGACAAACAGCCACTAACTTTATTACTAGTTATTGGCTTTTAATGGCTGATTAATGCAGGGAGAAGTAGCCATATGTCTTTAATCTGTCAGTGATATTTGTCTGTTTTATAAGTTGAGGACACTCGACTGTTGAATGGATGATGTGATGCTCTGCAGAAATGGGAAAAAAGGACGGGCCTTACTTGTCTATCTGGTTAACTTGTAGCTTAAAATGCCCATATCACACATTCTGGATGCTGATCTAAAATTGCATTTTATATGAAGTGTTTATGTGAAAAGAGTCAGCCAGCACCTCTTTTTTTCACACCCCATCAGTGATTGAAGGTGATGTCATCTCTGTCACAGTTCTGTGGATGATGACAGACTCATCTCAGCAACAGACCTGAGTAGGAGGAGGGTGGGATGGGCCTTTAGGGGGCACTGTTTGGGACAGCCACGTTTCCATCTCTCGCATCAGCCTGCTATTCTGATAAGCCATGTTCCTGCTGTACAAAAAAAGGGGTTGTCAGGTAGTTGGAGGGGGTGGGTTGCACAGAGCTGCGGTGCTGTGTACACCTGTTTCAGGCTGTAGGTCAGGTGTGAAATGTAGAGGTAACGTGTCTGACCTGAGGGCTGTTTTGGATTTTATTACTTTCTCAACGTGGCAGATTTGTCCTGCTCACTGTCTCACCTGAAAACCAATTTACAAGCATATTATCTAAAAAACGATACCCACATTTTGCCTGGATATTGTGTCATCTATGTTTGTGTCTTCATGTATTTGTAAAGCAATCACGTCTGTGTTTGTAGTGCATGATCTCTTGATTTGGTGTATGCGCTGAGATGTTCACCTGTTGTAACCCAACCTGGGCAGCCTAGATAAGGTGGTGGTTGCCCAGTCAACAGTGGACGGTTTGCTAAAATATTAATACGCTCCAGGAGTGTGTGCACGCCTGAGTGTGTGTTGACTTTTTCCAAGCCGGCCCACAGTTTGTTTTTCACGTGTGTGCAGAGGCCTTGTGCGGTTCATTCATTCACTATCCCTCCCACGCCTTTAGAACTGCAATCATATTGTAGAACGTTGTGAAGATGTCCTAAGTGAAATATTAAAAGAATACCAGTAGGATATTTAGGTATTTAACATCTGTTTTTAAATGAAGTGTAGAGTAAGTTAGCTTTGGCTAACATGAAGCCTTCTCATTTTGGGGGGATTGGAAAGTACAGGCCTTCCAGTTTATCTTAGAGTCCGTCTGCATTGTTGGAAGAAAGATTGTCTTTGTTGGCAAATTGACAACTATTTCAGTTATTTCACTGCATTCTGAATCAGCAATTGAAGGCGAGGGTGATGCAGAAACACTGTGTGTGTCTGGTGATCTTTTGCTGAATCCCTGACTGCCCGCCCTCCAGCCCTGCTAGCCACAGTATCTCCAGGAGCAGCAGCAGAGCTCAGCCCCCCTCCACCTCCTCCTGTCACTGTGCTGTCTCATGACTGCACACACATGACCGGCACACACTCACTTACACTCTACACAGCTATATGTGTATGTGTTTGTTTTGCAAGGTTGCTCCTCTAAACAATGGTTGACTGATTGCTCCTTCTCGAGGTCTGACTAAGCTTGCCCTCCACTGTTGAATTAAATGTACCTTCTGTTCACTCTATTTCAGGGAAACGAGTGTATTATAGCAGGGGTCATAAGAACAGCTATTTATTCACTCATCCATTCAGGCATGAGGCTCCTCGAAACACTCATTTGTTAAAATGCTGTGAGAGCTGTGAGTCACCTATTATTTTATGCTCATTAGCTATTTAATTAGCGTGATAAAATTGAGTATTTTGCTTTTTTAATAATGCATTCCTCACTAAGCATTGGCAGCTTTTCTTCTGACTTGAGCTGTTGTATAGCGTGTTCATGTGTGTCCTAGCCACAAGGCCATGCAAAAAGGCATTCTCATAGACAAGTGGTACCATTAAATGTGTGTCAGTTCTGGCCATCAGGGAAGGAAATGTTCGTGATCCAAAGGCAAAAGCCACATGCAATATTTAGAATTGGTACAGGACCTTAAAATTATGTATTTCAGTAGTCATAAACTGGCTTGCACAGCTTTGAGCCTACTCAGACTCCAGACATGAATTTGATGATGCTAGACTTGGCATAACTTGTAATCTAACATCAATGATTCCTGACTTGAGTTTGACTTCTGACTCGAAGCCCAGAGCCGAACAACTTTAGTTGATGCAAGAAGCACAATAAGTACGGGTGAAATCGATCTCCAAATGCAGTTAGGTTCAGATTTTTAATTTAAGAGCCATGGTTCGGTTCTCACCGTGTTTGTTTTTTTATTTGGTGGGGGTGAAAAATTCGTTGCATTTTGTTAAATAAGTGATAAGAACACAGTGCTAGATTTCAAAATTTCTAGATGAATGTCTACACATTGACACTGCCCATTCATAAACTTAGAAACTAAACACGAATGGTCCACAAAGTAGAAGCCACATTAAATTATAACATGTTTCACATTGCCCCTGAACCAAGGCAAAACCAAGGCAATATTCTTTCCTATCTGCAGAATGAACAGACAGACGGACAGATGGACGTCATCAATGCTACGGGGAAATGTCCATGGATATGGTGTTTCAGTTTAATGATTTGGTTTCAGAACTGTTTACACTCCTGATATTAAGAAATGAAGCCTGCGTTGTGACTTTATATATTCCAAGATGACATTTAGAACATGCCGGACTTGATTAGACTCAGGTCTGATAAAACAATAATTCAGATTCACTTTTGTTTCTTGGTTAGTAACAGCACACAGACCAGGACTTTTCAGCTTGTTCCTGGTGCTTGGTAGCAGCCTCCCACTCCGGATATCACTCCACCTAATCTGATCTGGTGTCTGTTGTTTGTCCTCTCCTTTGTCTGCCCTCAGGCCAAGTACATCTCCACATGCATCGATGAGATCAAACAGGAGCTCAAGCAGGACAACATCGCTGTCAAAGCCAATGCAGTGTGCAAGCTCACCTACGTAAGATCTCAACACCCTCAACAGAATCACTGACTCTTTCTGTCTCAATATTTTAGTCACTGATAGACATAATCTTTCTTTGGCCCTCAGTGTAAGCCCACCTGTGTGTTTGAATAGATACACATTAACAATAAGGCTGCTTTGAAGCACGATTTACCAAAAACAACGCCAGTGTCTCTTTATGCTTATAGCACTGTAATCAATTAAAAATCAACTCCCAAGATTACTAAAAGAAACACTTATGATTTTAATCACAAGCAGTAAGTATATATTCCTATCTATACATTTATAAACTGTGTCCGGTTTGGTTTTGAGCAGGCATTGAATTGAATGCCTTCCAATATGCTCGAACAGAGTTAATTCTCTGTAAGTGTGGCGTGTTTTGCTGCCATGCGGGCAGTGTAATGTTCTGTTTGGTTGTGATAACGCACACAGACTTTGTTCTTTGTATATTATCTTTTCTTTTCAAACACCATCATTCTGAATCAAAGCCCATTGTTTGCTCAGGGCTTCACCGGGGACGAATAGAAGAGACCAGTTAGAAATCACTTAAAACAATTTCAGAAACCAGGTACAAGACTGCGTGTACAAATGTTGTTTTGTAGCTGACAATTAGTCACCACACAGCTTTGCCCCAGGCTAGCAGCCGGCATTTATTGAGAACAGTGTACAATTTCTGTTTAAATGAAAGCACTCTTTCTATTTATAGCCAAGGCCCACATTTAGGTTTAGATGGCTTGTTGCATCTCTGCCCACTTTCAGAGCTTTCAGCTCAAATCATTTAGCCTCTCTGTGCACCACAGGGGCAACTTAGAGCCCCTCTCTTCCTTTAATTCACCCACATCCCTCTCTGTCTCTCGTCTTTTCTGTGTTACAGCTTCAGATGCTGGGCTATGATGTCAGCTGGGCCGCTTTCAACATCGTTGAAGTCATGAGCTCCTCCAAGTTCACTTACAAGGTACGACTAGTATATAATCACACATCTGGGAAGTCAACAAAAACATTCAACCTGGTCACATCCCGGTCAAGGCTCATGATGTTATGACTGTGGCAATAGCTGGAGTTAATTTTATAAGCAGTTTTATTTAGTCTTAGTCCTGGGTAAAAATCCTTGATAATCCTTGGAAATTATTCTTGAGATACAATCGATCTGACAAACTGTTCTTTTCTGTAGCATCAAAGTTAATTTCTCTACATAGATACTCATCCAAAATAGCACAAGAATTAGTCACACTGTGTACCTTGCAGGTAAATCTCTGTGGAGCTGCTGCAGGTTGATGAGTGTTTGGAGCAACATTGTACTGAAATATACAGTGTGTAGTTACACTGTTTAAATGCAGCACAGTATGTCATTTTTTCTGCCTGTTTTTCTTCCTACAGAGGATTGGCTACCTGGCTGCCTCTCAGTGCTTTCACGAGAGTACTGATGTCATCATGCTGACAACCAATCAGATCCGAAAGGTCAGTGATGTTTTTCTTCTGTGCACTCTGTGAAAATCGCTCCACTGTTATTCATCCCTCAGAGAGTCTTTTCTGTCTGAGGTCTCTTCATTTCTATTTTTTTCTTTCACAGGATCTCAGCAGTCCCAACCAGTATGACACAGGTGTTGCTCTCACAGGCCTCTCTTGTTTTGTGACTCCTGATTTGGCCCGGGACCTGGCCAATGACATCATGACACTGGTGAGTCATGGCGAGTATGAGGGGGTTTACTACCGACTTGTTTTTTTTTCAGGCTGTTGTTAACCCTCTAAAACCCAAGTCGTTTTACAGTGCTCTTTTGCTCTGTCACATTTTCGCTCAGTGTGACCTTGTTTTTCACTGCAATAAAAAGTCTTTTTAAAAATGCATTATATGGAAACAGCAAAATCATGGCTAGAAGGAGGGAGAACCCAAATGTATTTTATGCCATATAACAGTTAAAAAGTCATTTAAAAAAAAGCAAGTTGAATTTATTTTATGATTTATTTTAAAAAGTGGGAATAAAGTAGAATCCGTATTAATTTTTGTTTTACCGACATTGGAAAAAAGCGATCTCTACCTGCTATACATAATGAACTGTTTAGAATTTCAACCCCTACTTGCAATCTCACCTCTCTGATCGTTAAAAAACAGCCTGCAGTTTAGTCTAAGATTTGCTGTTTGTTTGTTTGTTTGTCATGCGACTGTAATCTGAGTTATTAATGGCTTCTGGTTGCACTGAGGGATCAGAATATTTTGTTTTTATCTGGTTAGGGCGAACGGTTTTATTATTGCAAAATTTTAAGTGACACATGAAAAAGAAGTTCATGTGATTTTGATAAAATGTCACTATATTAAGCTTGGGCTTCGTTATTTCCCCTAACAAAATTGTTCCTCACACATGATCTGTTCAAGGACTGACATAAATTTGAAAATCTGACAATAATTTATGTTTCTGGCCATGATAAATGTTGTCATTTTAAAATGATATTCCCCACACCCCCCACCCCCTGTTATTTAACTCCTCATGTCTCTCTATTTACCTCAGAATTTTATGTCAAAGAATAGTTGCTATTCCTTTTTTCAGTTTAAACGCAACCATCTCTGTTGTCTCTTCTTTTCCTTGCCCTAGATGTCCCACACTAAACCCTACATCAGAAAGAAAGCGGTGCTAATCATGTACAAGGTGTTTCTGAAGTACCCAGAGTCCCTGCGACCTGCTTTCCCCAGGCTCAAGGAGAAACTGGAAGACCCAGACCCAGGTATCAGAAAATACGCTGCATTCAGTCTGTTACGCAGGAAGCTTCTGCTTTGTCACCTGAACCCCATAAATTATTCAGCAGCTGAGAATATGAGATTAAGGAAGGCTCATCTGTGATACTGCCAGGGCTGTCTGGGAATATTCAACAGCTCACAGGACTATTTCTGTTGCACAGGCAAAAGCATTTAACAGGACATTTATCTGGCTTCATGTGATGAGTCCTGGGCCAGTTGTGTCACATCTATTTACTGCAAGACAATATTTAATGATCTGAGACTGTAAAGGCTCATGCACACTTTCAATATCTCTTAGACAGGTGTGTAGGAGAAAATGTCCATAGGCAAGAGAAGAGAGAATTCCCACACACGGTCCCTTTACTTGGAATAAAGTTTATTGTTCACATTACAATAAAGTTGATTGCAAGTGAAAGTACAGTATGTGACCTTAAATGAATTGTAAGGTGAAGATTGTAAGATTCTTATGTTTATGATTGCATGACATGGCTGAACACAAACCATTGTGATATTGATGTTATTGTTATTTATGTATTTTTGTACTTAATTTGCCTCTAATCACAATAAACATTTAGCATTTTTTTCAATTTTAGTATTGTTTAATGAATTATGTTTATGATCATTTTTGTTCCTTTTTCAGGTGTTCAGTCTGCCGCTGTAAATGTTATCTGTGAGCTTGCTCGGAGAAATCCCAAGAACTACCTTTCTCTGGCTCCACTCTTCTTCAAACTCATGACCTCCTCTACTAATAACTGGGTTCTCATTAAGATCATCAAGCTGGTAAGTCATTAGTAAAATATTACATGTGGTCTTATATCGCTGCCATGCAGTTCCTAACATGGATAAACTGTAATATACTTTATACTGTGCACCAAGAGCCCCGGCTGTGTTCGACACTTGCAGTATTGCACCGGTCACACAGGGATAATTCCATCATAAAAGAGGAATTGATACTAGTTCTTCCTCCAGCTTTGGCCGACATGCAGTGAGGTCACATGACCGGTTGCATGAAGAGAATGACCACATGTTTTTTGCCGGACTGCATTATGGCGAGGCCAGCACTATAAACACAAAAGTAAATGACTGAGTAAGTGAGTGATAAAGTTGCACTCGAGGGTTGGAGTTTCCTCTTTGGCCATTGCTCTTTCAAAATGAATAGACAATATAATTGTCATGTGATGCAGCCTAGCAAAGTATCACAATCCATCGCCTATCTGCTGTGCATTCGGGAGTGACTGAAATAGAACAGTAACACTTCATAACACACTACAAACTGTTGGAAAAAAGCATGATTTATATTGTTGAATTAATTCAATCTTAATTAATTAAACTCAAATGTACTTGTGATGTGAATATGAATCTGCTGTGTGTCATTGCACTCCTTGTGTTTGTTTTACAGTTTGGTGCGCTCACACCACTCGAGCCACGGTTGGGAAAGAAACTGATCGAACCTCTGACCAACTTAATCCACAGGTGAGATGAAATCCCTCAATAGTCAATTTTCTGAGAAGGTAAAATAGTTTAAAGTGACGGGTATATCAATAATAATTGGCTCTCTTCATGTTTCTTACCCTGTCCTCCTCTCTCACAGTACCTCTGCCATGTCTCTGCTGTATGAATGTGTCAACACTGTGATTGCAGGTCAGTACTGGTATTCAATATGTGCGTCAATAGTGGCGTCATTCAGTTTAATGTTTGCTTTTGCTCTTTTTCAGTCCCTTTTTTAAAAAGAAAAATGTAAATCCACATCTTTTTTGTCTCACAAAATGTTTATATCACATTAAGCCCTAATTGATTCTTGTCCTACATTGCAGTGTTGATTTCCTTGTCCTCTGGGATGCCTAACCACAGTGCTAGTATCCAGGTATGGCTCTGAAGTCCACTCCTCCATCCGCACTTTCATGTATTAAAATAACAATCATAACCCTTTCCACCCCAGTCGAACCACAATGCATGCTTTCACCATTTCTGTACGCAAGTCTGCCCATTCAAATATATTCAAAGTAGATACACAGCAACTATTAGATGTTTTCTTCTTGCTTTCACTTAATGTGTCAATAATGCATGAAAAGATCATTTTGCACCATTAAATATAAGCCTTGTTTCCCCGCCTTTTGTTTCTCATTTACATTTTTTGAAGTGTGCCTGTAAGACTGAAACTGGTGTGGAAAGGTTTACGGTGATGTTAATGGCTCTCCCTTTCTCCCCTCCTTTTCTCCTTTTCCCTTGCTTTCTTTCTCTTCTTCAGCTCTGTGTGCAGAAACTGCGAATCCTGATAGAAGACTCGGACCAGAACTGTGAGCCCTCTGTCAATGCCTGCAGTGTGTCATTTTCTCATTGTCTGCGTGTTTCTGACTATGGAACAGTCCACCCTCTTAGACGACAACAACGTAGACCCCCAGACTCTGGATAACTCGAACATTATTTTAATCCCTCTCTCAATTAGAGGGCCTGCTTCGAATACCATTTCTCCTAAGTCACCACCTCTTTCACATACACAGAAAGTAAAAGACTTACAGCAGGTTTTTCCTGGTTGGTTGCTTCAAAAGTCCCAGTCTTGCTATCTCAAACATAGGGCGTGGCTCTATAAAAACACTCCCTTGCACACTTCCAGTTGAAGCTGACTACTGCATCCAGCTATTCGAGTTATCTGGACACCCATACATAGATAGTTTTGTGTGTGGAGTAGACTGTAGACCTCTGGTGTTCATAGAGCAGAATGTGAATCTGTGGTTTGATGTTTTGTTTATCCTTCCACCGTAACGCTTCTAAATATCTCAAACATTCCAATACAAATTTTTAGCATTTTTTTTAGCGTTTTCTTGAAACGTACCACTGCAGTGCACTGCTACACATTGCCAAGCCTCCTCTCACTCAGCACAACAAATTTAGCATAGAACAGACCTTCCCTGGATTGCGAAGATTTTTACTAGAACGTAAAGTAACAAAAATTAGGGTGTATTATAGAGAAAGAAAATTTAGATTTTAATTTAAATGTCTGAACAAAAACAGTTATAATATCTGCAGTATCATGCTTAATGCATTGCAGTCTACTGAAGTGAGCAAGAAGAAAAATCTATTGCCCCTAAGTCTTAAAACTGTTTTAGATGCACTGTGTGTTGATGCAAACACCACATGCAATAGATTTATTCCACCTTTGTAGTGATTATCTTTAGTTTATCATATTTTTTAAAAGGGATATTTCCCATTTGAAAACAGATCGACTTGAGGAGGCATTTTAGTAAACAAGCTTTGACAATTTTCTCACTCCATCTCACCTTTCATCACTCAGTTATGCATTTCTCCCTGAGAGAAACTGAACTGCTGCTAATGGACGTTCAGTGTCACTGTCTGCAGCGACACTGAGGCCGTGCCCTCGGCCATTTCTGCAGTGCATCCACTACAGTAACCAGCCTCACCTCAACTCCAAGGTCACAACCACACGTACACACCTATTGATCCAAGAACCCGAGAGGCATTTCCAAATTAGATGATCGACAAAAAGGCCCTGATTCAGCAGACTCCTGCATTTTTTAAAATGTCTTTGATGAGTAGGCAAAGCTGTGGAGATACAACAGGATGAAACAAAACAAAACTACTGTGTCCCGTGTGTATGTGTTTGTGTTTCCTTTCCATTGTTCTGTGTGTTCTGTGTTCCTTTCCTTTTTTGGTGTTTAGTTTGTGTCATTTCCATATTATTATTATAGATTATTATTATTATTATAGATGATTCCTTGGTAGATATCACAGTAGTAGTTTTATTACAATTACATATAAATAGTTTCTAGACGCAGGCAGCTAGGCCTTATAGAGTGACTTGTTATAGGGAAGTGCAGTAGGTGAGTATTTGTAGTGTCGTATAAACTGAAATCTTAGCCCAGTTTCAAAAGAGTTCTTCCATCAGGTATTGTACTTGTTGTGTAACTGAGTCAAGATCAAGAAAGAAAGTCAGGTTTATAAATGAAAGTATCTATTCAAACAACGTTCTTTGTTGTTAAGGAAGGAAGTAAATGCACCTTTAGGGTGTGGAGAGCTAAGGGTTCACTCATGTCTGTTTTGAAATGCGCTGAGGCCATGTTTGTTTTTCTAGTGAAGTACCTGGGCCTGTTGGCCATGTCAAAGATCCTGAAGACCCACCCCAAGTCAGTGCAGTCCCATAAGGACCTCATCCTGCAGTGTCTGGACGACAAGGACGAGTCCATCCGCCTGAGAGCTCTGGACCTGCTCTATGGCATGGTATGAAGCAAAGACAGTTGTTTGTAAAAATATAAGTATGCTATGTATTTAGTTAAACATTACATTTTCTAAACAGCTGGTTCTTCATCATTGTGTGAACGTATGTTTTGAGGCAGTTGTAAATTTGTTCATTAAGTATGAACAAATTCAAGTAAGAATATTTTGAATTCCAGATTCAGTTATAAGCTAACAGTTTACAAACTACATAAAAGATTAACTACACTTATCGTTCTGATACGTTTGCCTGTCGCTGATTTTGTCTGACAAAATAAACGTTTTGAAGTTTGTAAAAAATACACAGTTGTGTAGTTATATGTGATCGTTGATAAACTGTCGTCTGCTCTCAAAGGTATCGAAGAAGAACTTGATGGAGATTGTAAAGAAGCTGATGCTGCACGTGGACAAAGCAGAAGGAACCACCTATAGAGATGAGCTGCTCACCAAGATCATCGACATCTGCAGCCAGAGCAACTACCAGTACATCACCAACTTTGAATGGTCAGTTTCTCCACACCGACGTCGTCTGTCTAATATTCCAGTGCAAAGTTTGTCTCATTTTCCTCTCAATGATTTTGCGCCTCTTCATATCTGCTCCACAGGTACATCAGTATTCTGGTGGAGCTGACCCGGTTAGAGGGAACACGGCACGGCCACCTCATCGCCTCTCAGATGCTGGATGTGGCTATCCGGGTCAAAGCCATCCGGGTCTTTGCCGTTGCCCAGATGGCCACTCTGCTGGACAACGCTCACCTGTTGACAGGAAACGTGCAGCGAAAGGGCATCTGTGAAGTGTTGTATGCAGCAGCCTGGATCTGCGGTGAATTCTCAGAGTATGTACCTTTATTTCATTGGTAATTCCCCCTTAAACACACTAATAACCATAAGGAGATGACTGACATCCCATATCATGTTTTTCTTCTTCTTTTAACATCCAAGCTCACCTTAACCTCAGTGACAGTTGTGTTAGCTATACTTATATGATATTTTTGGCATACCCAAAAATAAAGCCTTATAACAGAAGAACTGTAAGGCTAAAATGCATGTATGAGGCTTAATATGAGAAGTAACACCTTCTACTTTCTGAAAATGTGCTTGTTTAGCATGTGGCTAAAACACAATCTTGACTACATCATTTAAACGTTGCTCAGAAAGGTTTTTGAACAACTAACATGAACAATAACTAGGGCATTATAAGACCTTTTGCATCAGTATTGTGACTGAATGTAGTTTTTAATAAAGCCATTCTCTAAATCCACCTCGTCTTCTTAGACATCTTGAGAACCCGACGCAGACGCTAGAAGCCATGCTGCGGCCTAAGGTGGCCACCCTACCGGGCCACATCCAGGCGGTGTATGTGCAAAACGCAGGCAAGCTGTTTGCCACCGTGCTGAAGATCCAGGAGGGGAACACGGACGGCACCGCAGCGCAGGACACCAGCCAGCTGATGATCGACCGGCTGCCCCTGTTTGTCCAGAGTGCCAACCTGGAGGTGCAGGAGAGGGTAAGAAAGAGATATGCATATTTTATATGCTTTTTTTTATTACCTACGTGTACACATTTGATAAATGACTCTGCTAATGTCCCTGTCTGCCTCACCTTCTGTCCTGTCATCAGGCTTCCTGCATCCTGCAGCTGGTCAAGTACATCCAGAAACTACAACAGAAGGACGTGGAGGTGGCGGAGGAAGTTATCGCACTGTTTGCCGGAGAACTCAACCCTGTAGCCCCCAAGGCACAGAAGAAAGTGCCTGTTCCTGAAGGGTGAGTTGGTTCCATACACGAGGAACACACATACACACGTCACTAAAAATACATAATATAGTTTAACATGACTACATTTCTAAACTTGTTAAGCAAAACCCATGCCACTGGTTGATACCATTGTCCTCCACCAGCAAGATCAGCTGAAACCTGTATGTCTCAGTTAAGTCTAACTGAGTTTGTTTGTGCAGTCTGGACCTGGATGCCTGGATCAACGAGCCTCCATCTGAGAGCGAGTCTGAGGATGAGCAGCCCAAGGCTATTTTTACCAAGGAGGAGCCCAAACACTCCCGCCCCCGTCACACAGAGGTGGACGAGAAGGAGCTGGCAAGGGTGAGCTGGTCCATGATGGAAGCACTGTTGAACTGAGCAACATTGTTTTATGAATAGTATAGATGTAAAGTAGTGCATATACAGGGATGGAGGGTTAATAAAAAATATAATTAAATATGATTATGAATTACCTTTTTAAAAAAAAGATATTAACTTGCATAACTTGATTACGTTCAGTTATTTTTGAATTACAACAACACCAAATATGCAAATTTTTATGTTGAATTGTTGGCTGGTTACAGCATTTTCACAGCTGAAAGGCAGAACTTGAACTTTACTGTGATGTTGTTCCCCTTTTTTGCTTTAAATACAAAATAAAGGCAAAATTACCACCCTTTAAAAGGATATTTTCACAAACGTTAGAGGCCATGATATTGAATTGGCAACTGTTAGCTTCACACAAAGGAGGTGTTGTATGAGACGTTGTCATTCTTTAAAAAGTGTGTCAGTATAATCCCTTTCTTTTGTAACTCTTTAACAGTTATAATTATTAATTCAATCTAATTATGTAACACTGTGTAGTGTATTCCATTAATCCCCAAGCCTGTTTATATATATTTGACCAATTGTAACTGGAAATACCCAAGACATTCTTGCATGATGCAAAAGTTAGACATTAAAGTGTTTTCTTTTTTGCAGTCCTCATCTTCAAAACAATATTGGCTTTCTCCGAGTTCTACTGTGAATGTGGTTTCCCATGTGGTTTGTCTTTTCAGGCTGAACTGAAGTAGGCTGTGCCTTCATTGATTGATTCATGTAACTGTTTTATTTTTTTCACCTTCTCCCAGAGGAGAGAAGCCAGAAAGCAGGAGCAAGCCAACAACCCGTTCTACATCAAGGCCTCCCCGTCCTCTCAGAAGGTGAGACATGTCTCTGTTGTATAACTGATCATTACAGTATATCAAACGCATCTAGTTTGACATGTGTATGAAATGTATAGATTAACAAATAGTGTGTGTGTGAAGCAGTAGTGGATTCAGATCCCTTACTTAAGTAAAAGTACTAATATTACACTGTGAAATTACTCCACTACAAGCAAAAGTTCAGCATTCAAAACTTCCTTAAGTACAAAAGTATCAGCATCAAAATGTAGTTAAAGTATCAGAAGTAAAAGTACTTGTTGTCACTCAGATTGTTATACATATATTTTAAATGTATTTTTAGATTATTTGTTACTTTATTAACTGTTATGTGGTTAAGTAAAAAAAAAACAAGTTTATGTTAAATCTAGACCTGAAAAGTGACTATAGCTGTCAGCTAGATCTAGTGGAGTAATTAGTACAATATTTGCCTCAAAATGTAGTGGAGTTGAGGTATAAAGTTACATAAAATAGAAATACTCAAGTAACGAAAACATACCTCAAAATACAGTACTTAAGTAAATGTACTTAGTTACATTCCAACCCTGGTGTGAAGCACCTCATGTTTTAAATGGATTTCTCCTCTGTGTAGGTTTACCAGGAGGCCCCTGGAGTGGAGCACATCCCAGTCGTGCAGATTGACCTCAGTGTGCCTCTCAAAGTCCCAGGTAACACACTGTCTCAGCACTAACACAAAGCACTCATTTCATAACTTTAAAATTGTACGGATATCAAAATAATACAGAAAATGTCTTCTTTTATTTCCATCACACTAAATAATAATAATATTAATAATTAGGACAGTGTCATGGTTCAGATTTAAAATTATGCTCAAAATATGACACTTTACTCGTTCCACCTCTGTTCCCACAGGTCTGCCAATGTCTGACCAGTACGTGAAACTGGAGGAGGAGCGCCGGCAGAAAGAGAGAGCGGAGAAGAAGAAGAAGGAGAAGAAGAAGAGGAAAGAAAAGCGCAGCGGACGAGGGAAGAAACATGATTCAGGCCCAGAGAGCGAGGAGGACATCACGCCTGCGCACATGGTGGACATTGTTACAGAGGAGATGCCAGAGGTACGCTGGAGGAATTTCAATTGACGGGCATCATGACTCATAGCTATTTTTACTCTACATCAGACTGGAATTTACTGTAAAAAGATGAAAGGTACAGCAGTTTCTTCTCTAAATTGTTTATACATCACTCTGACCTTCACCTGAATACATGTGGACATGTATCTCGTTAATACCATAATGGTTTGCTGGCTCTCAGCTCTGAGACAACCGAGACGTTAAGTCAATATGTCAACAGATAACTTCCCATTTTGTGTGTCATGGAAATAGATTTATTTAACTCTTTCACTGATTTCACCCTGTCATTCCTTCAGAATGCCTTACCCAGTGATGACGATGACAAAGACCCCAATGACCCTCATAAAGCCCTGGACATCGACCTGGACAAGTGAGTCCACACTGTGTAGCTGCATATGTCCTCTACACAACATCTGACACTAATTTAATTATTGACATAAGCTGTAGTCATGTGGTGTTGGAGTAATTGGAAGAACTCGGAAAGTTGCCAGAGTTGTTGCAGAACAACTTGCCAAGTTGATGCCACATACACAGAAAACTGGCAATCGGAAGTAAACGTTGGCTTGTAATAAACTTTTTATTGATTTACGTATTGGATATAGAATTTTTGCTGGCATGTAACTTGTAATTTTGGGTAGTAACTGTTCTCGCAGAGTAATCTAGATTGACTTGTGAAGTTATTTTATTAGCATTAACCCTGATTACAAGTCGGCTAAAGCAATATTTTAGTGGTTCATACATATTAAGTGTTATTTAAAATGTTCTGAGCAATAAAATACAACACGTCGTCTTTGTTGTGTTGATGTTGATGTTCCGATAATGACCTAAAGGTGGAAGAATCAATCAGCCAATCATTATAACTTTGATTTCCAGACAGTTGAATCTTGTGTGGCTTATTCAAATCTTTGAATCAATTTTTTTCTCATTCTGATTATTTCCTAACCTGTCCGTCCATAGCGTCACAGCCGCTGTGACTCGGCCCTTTCCCTCCTCTCACTCCTTCTCATGGCATTCTGCTTTCTGCTTCCTCTTTTCTATGCCTACACACACCCATTACTGCCTCTTTGCGTGGGCAGCCTGGTGGAGATGGCTGGGCGCAGGTGAGTAGCATCCCAGCTGCAGGACCTGGGCTCCGACTGTAACTGGATTGCTTCTCTGTTCCTCTCTTCTGTTTCTCTCTAAATAGCTGTCTTGCATCTATCAATAACATAGCTGTCCTTTTCTCTCCTCATCTCAATCTGCAGTACCTGCTCCCCTTTTCTGCTCTTCTTTCCCAGTAGATTCAGTATCTATTGTAGCCTTTGACCTAGTATAACATCCAGTATCCCTTTCTCTTACCCTGCTTTTCTCAAAACTTCTATAAGCTTGTCAATATTAGCAGCATATCACAAACTATTAATATGATATCTTTGATAACAGCATAATTTCATAATACACTAAAATTTACAAGATAATCATTAACTGGCTGCTGCTGATATTCTCAGGACTTTCGTCACCTCCTCCTGGAATAGGCTCTTAAAAGCATTTTTGTTTTTCTTGGAAAAGCTCATCAGCATCAATATGCTTTTAGGACACTTATCCCAGGGGTCAGGTCCTATAATTCCTTTGCTCATATCTCTCAGATCCTCCTCTGTTCAGCAGACTTGCCATGCCTCTAAATTCCCACCAGCTGTTTAAGTGGTTTCTGCTTGCCCGTCCTTAGTCGAAATAACAAGCACATGTGCCCGTAGACCAATGCTATGATTCAGTGTAAATCATTTAGTGATTTTAATAGTTTTGAGATTAAACTCATGTTTTTAGACTGCAAGAGCATTTCCAAAAAAAGTTGTGATGCTGTGTAAAACTCAAATTCTGAGTTTATAATTACAAACACTACTTGCATCACTTGAAAATAAGGATACTGTTTTTTTAAGTTTTCAATTGAGTATAAGTCATAAATGATTAACATATATTGCTTTAACTACATTTTAGACAATGCTTTTGAATTTTTGGAATCTGATTTATAGGAAAAGAAGAAGAGTAGAGATTGTGCAGCAGTTATTGTAAACATCTGGAGGAAACCGTCTGCAGAACATCAGTTTCTGTCATGGCCGTATTTTACTGTAACTTTCCCTCAATATATGTATTAAAAAAAGAAGTAAAATGAGTTATTTCTAGTTGAAGCAAAAACAGAAATGCATCTCAAATGCTCAGCAAAAGAAAACTGTAAATATGGAGAAATAAAACGCACAAGCATTATTACCTGGGGCTTTATAGAGAATCACCAGCAGGGGGCTGCAGTGCATGTGGTTATTGCTTTGAGGGTCAGGCATGGGGAAATGAACTTGGCATCTCTTATCAGTTCAGTATGGAGGAATTTATTGGTGTAGTTTCTAGCTGTCTGGGAAGTTCCAGTGCTTGTAGCTCTGCCAGGAGAATGGCTTCATGCAGCTTTGAATGAGATCTGCCTGCTGCACACTGAGAACATGTGGCTGAATACTTTGAATTGCTCTTGTTGACCTTTTCTAACAGATTCATACTTGCTGCAAAAAAAACATGATGTTCTAAATTATTCTTAAGATAATGGCATTAACTCCAGGTGGACCATAGTCGCCTCACAAGTCCTCACCTCAAATTGTGTATCTGTGCATTTTTGTTTGTCCAGGCCACTTGCGGACAGTGAGCAGCTACCGGTCAGGTCACACCGGGCGGCAGAGGCTCTCAAAAGCCCAACTGAAGATGGAGAGGCAGAGAGTGCCGCGTCACAGGAGCCCAAGAAGAAGAGCAGCAAAGAAAAGAGAGAGAAGAAGAAGGATAAAGACAGGGAAAGGAAGGTGAGGGTTAAATGTCAGCAGGATTGTGCTCCATTCCTCCTGAAAACCACACTCGCCTCATTCTGTCTAACTGATGAAACTGCTTCTGAAAACCAGTAAATCAGATTTATGGAGCGGGGAAAACAACAAGGAGCTGTCAACAGTTATGATGTGATGAGTCAGAGGTTGTGGTTTTCAACCTTGTTGTGACACAGAGCTAAATTTATTCCCCTGTTGTTTTGCAGAAGAGCAAGGAAGAGAAGAAGAAGAAGAAGAAGCACAAACATGAAGAAAAGGGGGAGGATCTTCTCGGGGGCCAGGAAGACGAACCTGTCGTCCAATCGGAAGAAGCCAGTGAGGTGGCTGCACCGCCCGACTCCACCACTGCTGAGGTATGTCCTTCCAAAAAGGTGGAGCGAGCCTTTTCCTACCTAGCAACAGAGTTTATGTCAAAGATGTGATTTGACCCAGAATAATCTAATTTTAAATTAATGGTGAAAAATGGCTGAAGAATTGTTATATGTAGTCTACATATCTGCTAAAAGGTTACATGCATACAGATATCTTTGATCATTTTCATTGACTCAACACTTCCATTGCTTCCTCCCAGCCTGTCTTTCAATCAGCTTTAGTGATCAAGTATCAGTTTCCTCGTAGCTGACTGCGCAGCCAAATACTTGATTTATTCATGAAATAGAACAGTGTAATCTCTGTATCCATTTTCATGAATAGTAGAAAGATACAGAACCTGTTTGGCCCTCACCCCTCTCACCTCCTCGCGCTCCTCTCCCTCCCTCCCTCTTCTAGGTTTCGGATCTGGATTTCTGGCTCTCAAACGCTCCAGTGCCCTCTAACGCCCAGGTTGAGTCGCCCCCCTCTCTCTCTCTTTCTCTCTCTCTCTCCTTCCCTCATCTGTCCAGTTTATACATTCCTATTTCATAACTCCATCATTTATTAATCTACCTCTTTTAGGCTTGGGCGGTATTTATTTTTTCATGGTGTCATACCTTCCTGTCATTTCACCAGACTATTAGTTATATGGTGGTATAGGTGTTTAAAAAATGTAAAAGTGGAAAAATAGGAAATGTAAATTTACAGTTGGCTTACTTGGACAAGTTTTGCTGTGATTAAATGCGTAATACTTAAATATTAGCGCTGGCAGTACTAGTACTGACCTCCATGCCACCAGCGCCCGGATCAAAGCATAGGGAAATTAGCAAGCTAGTCTGCTTGTCCATTAGTTAACTAGTGTAGCATGCTACACTGGTTATCGACATGATACTGGGTGATTCAGGACGTCAGGCTCAGCGCTGACCAATCGTAGCGTCGCAGGGCGTGACTTCTGGGATCCATAATTACTCACAATAGACAGGTTGCTAGCTAACCCAGGAGCCAGTAAACAGTATCAACAGCCCTGTTGTTGACATTTCATCAGGGCTTTGATTATGCAGAAGTGTGCTTGGTTTCATCTAAAGTTGTTAAAAAACTATAACATGCCAGTTCCACCAGTAGATACTGATACTAGACACTTTGTACGTCTGACAGTATTGACACTTACACCATCTGGATTTCTTTTCTTTTTTTATTTGGAAAAGACAATATTATATAGTGTATACAAGTCTTTTCAATGTTTATCAATGAACTGCTTTCCATTTCTACAAATGTATATGTATATCATTATATACACAATGAAGCAAACAACTCAGTTCTGAGGAATAATTTCAGTCCACAATCTTCACCAGCATTAAAGTTAATTTATCATGTATAGGTTTAATGTTTTCACACATCCATATGATGCCACATACCAACATATTTATCACCTTAACTACTTTTACTTATTGTTACTTCAGTCTGTGTGCAGCTGCTGCTCTGAAGAACTTAACAGTTGAAACAAGGGAGCTCACATTTTTAGCATTCGATTCAGGAAGAGAGAAAGAAAAGGAAATTATACAAAGTCGCCTCGCATCAAGATTTTTTATTACCATGGTGTACTCTAATACTGTGAAGCCGCCCAGCCTACCTCATATGTTGGTTTATGTTTTCTTTCTATTGCCTCTTGGTTTGGATCAGTTGTTTTTTCACATCTTCGGCACCTTCATCACCTTTTTGACACGACTTCCTCTCTTTCACAGGTCACATAACACCCTCCTCTCTCATTCTCCAGCCTTCCTCTGTTTTGCAGCATGTCTGTGTGCACAGTGTGTGTGTGTGTGTGTGTTTGTCTCACAATGCCAGTGGTTCTCTTCCTCAGCTTTTGTTTTTGCTCGCTGGGTGTCTTGTCGGTCTTGAGGTTAAAGTAGATGTTGTTATTGTTGTTGTTGTGTTGGTAGTGGTGACAAGTGAGGGGAGGTTGTCTGAGGTTCCTTGGAATGTGGCCCGGAGTCAGTTTCTTTTGTTCCTGTCGCCACTGAGTCACCACATGCGTCCTCTGACTGCTTCCTCCATGATCACATCATGTGTGCCCATCTTTGTTTATGTATGACCTTTTAAGTGTCACAACTGCACACAGAGAAACAGGAAACCTTTGCAAAAATTCCCGAAAGACCCATAGATGCAGAGTTAAAACTGTGGTATGGAATTTATGGCCACAGGTAGCGCTATTGAGCAGTGTTTTTACGAGCAAATCACCAGTCCTGGCTGCAATATTGCACAAATTAACGTTGCAACAAAGGCAACAAATAAGAAGGCTGTTGGCTAGTAAACATTTATGTTAACAATTAAGGATTTAAGATTTTTTATAATGTGCTTTGCAGTTAACTACAGGAAAAATCTTTTAAGCCAGCAGACTAATGTTTGCCAGTTCATTTCCATGTACTGCTCACATTGTTAGGGTGATAAGCTGGTGGAAAAAAAAAATTCCAGTTTCCCTTTTAAGTAGGAAGGCAAAATGTTGTAGGAATTCTCGTACAGAGCCAGATCAGCTATTTCCCCCCATTCCCAATCTTTATGCTAAGCTAAGGTGACACACCGCCAGCTCCACCTACGTCTTTAACAGACAGATATGAGCTCGGTATCCAACTTTTGACCTAACTCAGTAATACAGTGAAAAAGTGTATTTTCCAATATGTGGCACTATTCCTTTAAGCATACCAGCTAGCTTATGACATTTGACACAGATGTTAGTACAGACTTTGTTTTTCTCATCTGTAGATAGTGTGAAAACCAGGTCTGTCAGGCATTTGAACTATTATTTTGAGGAATTCTGATTTTGATCATGCAAGCTGTCAGCCCCAAAGAAAAAGCCCTTCTGACCTAGAAACTCTTCAAAGACATGCCTCGACATGTCTATGTGGAAGACTTGTTTTCATATTGGTTGTCACAGTTGCATAGGAGATCAGATAACCAGCCATAGGGGTCTTCTGTAGTATATATATGTATATATGTACAAGGATCCTGTAAATCAGGCTCTTTATCTGTTGGCAGCTGCTAGTGTGTCGATCCAGCAACTGAAAACAAAGCCACTGCACATGTACAGATACCTACAGACATAACGTACTTGTTGGGTTCTTAGGCAGGTGCACTGTGGTCAGCTCATTTGGCTGGTTATTTATCTTGCATGTGGTGCAGTTGGTTTAGTAAATCAGGTTCATATTTGTGGTGTCACAGCTTGTAGGTTGCAGCGGATCATGAATGACTTTTTTTTATGAATGAATGAATGAAGTCCCTATCTTTACTTTCTTCTATCAACACCGAAGTGGCAAACACTACTGCATGTGCTACATCCTATGTTTGCTCACTTCTAATGCCTCTGTCTGTCTTTGTGATGTGTTTGTGTGTGGGTGTGTGTGTATGTGTGTCTGAACAGGAAGCAGCAACAGTAGCAGCAGCAGAAACAGCCCCCGTGCCTGAGGCGGCCTCTGGCGCAGCGCCAGACTCCGAGCCTGACGAGCCCAAAGACACCGAAGCAGAGGAGACCGTGAGTCACCACTGATGATGCGATAATTACCAAGTAGAAAGTTTGAGTGCTGTGATGGAGAGTCCAGTTCACAGTGACCTGACAGGATGCAGCACACTGGCAGCGCTTCTTCTCACACGTTGGTGTAAATGATGTGGCATGGTCCTGTCAGTTCTTGTGTGGTCTCTGGATGATATCTCTTCCAGTAACCATGTTTCATGACTAATTCAGCCTTAAGAAAAAAAATGTTATTGATGTACAGGATATACTTAATTTACACACAAGCTTTTCTTTGTCTCAAAAATACAGATACATGCAAATGTACTTCAGCATCCTGGTAAATAGTGATAATGGCATATTTAACATATTACAAACCAGTTAACCACTATAATTAAAGAAAACATTCAATTTAAAAAAGGAGTAAATTGTCACTCACACATATACAGAAAATAATACATATGTGTTGTATGTAATGTCAAAAGGGGGGAAAAAAGGAAACATAATAAAACACAAACGGAGTGAACGCACCAGACTCAGACAGCAGTAATAATACAGCAACTCTAATAAATCGTCTCCATCTCTCTTGTGGTTTTCCAATAAATAGAAATCCTCCAAACACAAGAAGAAGAAGCAGAAAAAGGAGAAGGAAGAGAAGGAGAAGAAAAAGAAGAAGAAGCATCATCACCACCATCACCACAGCGACGGAGGTGGAGAGGAGTCGGTGCAGAATGGCACTGTGGAGGAGGAAGAAGAGCCTCTGCCGGTCAGTGTTCGTCATAAACTCAGCCAGAAGTGTGAATTAAAACATTCAGCACGGTCTAAAGATAGCATGTTTTTATTTCATACACCGAGGGAAAAACATCAGTCACTAGCCTCAGAGGCACAAGAAACTTGATGCTACATTTAGGCTGTATAATTTCTCATCATTCTCAACTGTGACGCTTAGCTCCTCTGGTTGAACCCCCTGACACACACACACACACACACACACACACACACACACACAACTGTGTGAACCAGCTCCTGTTGCCTGGTTAGCATACAGAGTGACAGAGAACGCCTGATCTGACCTGAGCTCTTCTTTCCCTTCAGCCCATGTCCAATTACTGCCTGCTGGCTGAGAACTCCTACATCAAGATGGTGAGTGATGGTGACATGCTGCTGAGGCAGAGACGTTTTCCACTTGGCTCCAAAAAATTCAGTTTTCTTTACTCATCACCCTAAATCTTTTCTCTATTATTTGGCATCAATGTGGTCATAATAACATTTAATTCTCTTATTTAACTTGTGATATCTATATTCAGGGCTGTTCCTGCCATGAATGACAAAGCACCACATAAGGCTGTACAGAATGTCAAAGCTTCATTCATAACATTGACATTTGAGTTGTAAATCAACATCCAAATGGTGTGCAGCTTGTGTATTCATTCTGTTCAAACCCAGCAGTTATGCACAGTTACAGATAAGGATTTGGATGCACTAATATTATTAGTATTATGTTATTTGCCGAATCAGATTCCATTGCTGGCTGCATAGGATTGTTTCTGAATTGTGTGAACCAAATATTCCAGTTACTTCGTTGTAAAGTCAAAATGAGGAGAAAAAAAAAAGTTTTTATCTAATGAAATATATTCTGCAGCAATCCATATTTGTTTGCGTTTAGCCTAAAGAAGCGTTTTCTTTCTTCATTCAAAAACCTCAAGAGAAGCTTTGATTGTAAAAAAACACAAACAAAGAAACATTCATTATACACCACATGAATGTGTTGAATGCCGTCGGACTGTTTTCTCTATCTACCTGATTTGATCTTGTTTACATGCTTTTATTCCCTTTATAATATAGAGGAAAGATTTGTCTGCTTATTGAGAAAACGTGTTTGATGATTTGATGGACCTAAGGAGGTGTTTGGCCTTAAATCTATTCTGTTGTCGTCTTGCTTTGTAAAAAGTTATTTCTAATAATAAGATCCAGGTTGTGGAACTTTTTCTTAACATTTAGCAAAATCTAACGTTCCTTTGTAAACAAACGTGGAACCCATCCTGCTAATTGTTCATGTTTGGGATGTTTGAATGTTATCAAAGACATCAGTAGCGGTAAAAAAAAAGAAAGAGAAACTATGTATGCAGACGCTCTCCTTTTCTCTCTCTCTCTTTAAAGATGATGGAGGATGCTGATCAGGTACTGGTTAAAGTTCTGTTGGTGACAGAGTATTATATAAGCTCTTTTCTAGATGTGTTTCTCTCTGTCCTTGATGTTCTTTACGGACTGGCCTCCGAGGCAGACTTAACGTTTCTGAGAATGATTCTGTCCTTGTGATTTTCTCCTTGTGCTCAGGCTGGTTTCTTGGAAACAGCAGTGTGTGCTTTGGTGTCGGGTTTATGAATCAGATTTGCTGTGTTTGTTTTGCCTTCTTTAAATAACCATTGCTCAGTAAATTACAAAGAGGGAGGTTCAGATGGCTTGAGTTTCAGCAGTCATTCCTTGTGCTTATATACATTTATTAATAGAAATCGTTTTATTTTTATTTTCCTCCCCCAAAGGTGAACGACATCCAGGGAAACCTGCAGGATGGCAGTCAGGTGGTGGTCTCCGTTATATTTGAAAACAAGTGTGAGAGCTTCCTCAAATCCATGGAGTTCAACGTCCTGGACTCTCTCAACTCCAAGCTGCAGAGGCCGGAGGGGTCGGGTCCACATGATGGCCTCACTGTCCCCTTCCAGCTTCCACCTGGTCAGTGATCACCTGCTAAATGCAGAGTCGGTCCCTAAACAATACACATGTACAATTTGGATATAGTCATTGTTTTAACGACCCTCGGTCTATTTCAGACCTTACTTTGGGAAGTTTTGTAAACTGATTGCCGTAAACTTTTGTCTCGTGCTTCAGGAGTGTCCAACGAGGCGCGCTTTGTGTTCACCGTGCAGAGCATCGTAATGCCACAGAAACTGAAGGGAACCCTCACCTTCATCGTAAAGGTCTGACAGAAAACACACATGTATTCACACACTAAAAATGACCCCAAAAAAATCCCCTCACATATATTTATTAGCCATTTCACAGCTTCCATAAAGTGAAGTTTAGATATACATTTTTTTTATTATTCTGATAATCTCCACTTCTCCAAAAAATAACAATAATTGCTTTTTATTTTTATATGCAATATTCATTTAGCTGCTGCTGTCCCCATCATGTCAAACATGAATAGGAATAGTTGGATATTATGTAGTTTTGTTATGTGATTTTGTTGATTCCACTTGAGTCAGTTGGAGGACAGTGGGGGGGTGTTGGGTTGTAGTAAGTAAGCTGTGTACTTCAACGAGAAACCAGCTCCAGGTTCTGTTTATTTTGGTAGCTAACCCTTCACCCAGATATCTCTGAAGGTCCCACAGGCCAAAAGAGAATCATTCAAGTGCCACGTTACTTTGCTATTGATTGATCTGTATTTGTTGTGTTCACACAGAATGAGGACTCCTCCACTCACGAGAAACTGGATTTCAAACTGCACTTTACCTGCACCTCCTACCTAATCACTACTCCTTGCTACAGGTTGGTGTGTCTCACACAACATTACATGCATAAGTTTTTACATTCTTTAAGGCGCTTTCAGTATTATGGAAGCCCATTTCTGCTGTGGGATTGGAAAAAGAAGACTTATAACGGGAAGCTTTCTCGAAATGATGACTTCTCAAAAATAATGAGTTAGTATCTCAAGATAATGAGTTGGCATCTTTTGAAAAAGTTTCCCATTATTTTGAGAAACAAAGTTATAATTTCAAGATATTAGCTCATTATTTTGAGATTATTTTGTTCCATTATAATGCCCTTTACTGCTGGAAATAGGCTTCCATATTGACACTTTTGTGTCCAAACTGTGGGTCAGACGTGGGTCATCCTCTGGGGAGCAGGAGTAGCTTCAGTACAGTACACGTCAGTCAGCACAATAGAGTTTTTGTCAAGGAAAAACTTGAGTTTCTTTTCTCTTGTGTGGCCAGTGATGCGTTTGCAAAGCTGCTCGAGTCAGGTGACCTGAAGTGCAGCTCTGTCAAACTGGAGGGGGTCAGCATGCCCTTCCACCACCTACTGGCCAGGATCTGCTTCCACCACCATTTTTCTGGTATGCATACACACCATCAAATGTTTGTGCCAAGTGACAGACTTTTGCCCTTAAACATCAAGGTACCAGATGAGTAGGGTGTTCCACATCAACAGTATGGTGTTTGTCAGGAATTATGTGGTGGTTTGTGTTATATATGGATTATGTGGTAAACCAGGAAGTTTACAAGGACGTCTAAGAATAATCAGATGCTGTGACTGCATGCAGAGTGTTTCTGACACTTTTGTTCTTTGTGTTTTATTTTGTATCAGTCGTGGAGAGGATCGACTCCTGCGCCTCCATGTACAGCAGGTCAATCCAGGGTCACCACGTCTGTCTCCTGGTCAAAACTGTGAGTGAACTAATGAAATTCCTCCTTTATGTGCTGCGACTGAGATTTCATAACCAATTACTGTTATTGTGAGCTTGATTTTTTTCGTCTCCTTCCCTCTCCCTCCCAGTCTGGTGAGACAGTGTCCATTGACGCTAAATGTGACGAGCCGACGCTGCTCGGGAATGTGCTGGATGAGATCAAGCAGACCTTCTCTCAGTGCTGATTGTGTCCGACAGCCCCAGGGTGCCCCCCGACCCCTCCATGCCACCCTCCTCCCTCGCTGAAACACAACATAATCATGTTATGACACACTGCGGCTGGCACTTCCAGTATCGCCCTATTTATTAGTCCTCAGATTCGCAAGATTTCTACCCCCTTACCTTCCTCTTCACTCTGTTGTTCCGCTGCACTCTGAGCTCTGTGGTCACTCCCCGACACTTGATGTTGTTTTACAGACTCACTGTGTACGTCTTCTCTGCAACGC
This sequence comes from Serranus cabrilla, assembly GCA_903364295.1. Taxonomy (NCBI): domain Eukaryota; kingdom Metazoa; phylum Chordata; class Actinopteri; order Perciformes; family Serranidae; genus Serranus; species Serranus cabrilla. The sequence continues at coordinate 300,536 of CAFUXE010002060.1, read as the reverse complement.
ACTTTCATCTTTACATCTTCAGCCACCCTGTTCCTCCCTGACTCTGACTCTACGCTGAGCTCCTGTTTCTGGATGCCCAGCGTCCTCTGCTCCTTCCTGTGTACCTCTCTCCGCCCTCCACTCTGTCGGCAATTCAGTCTGTGACAGTCATGTAATGTATTGTTGACAACTGGACTTTTGCTGTTGATGGTTGAATTGTGATTTTACTCTTTTGAAGGTTTTTTTGTCTTTGGTTTGTTATTGTTTTGTTGTTTTGTCTCTTCTTTTTTTTTTCCTTTTTATTTTGTCTGAAACCTGTCTGCGCCTTTGTCTCGCCCCCTTCTTTCTGCCCACTAAACATCAGTGTGCGTGCTGCTCGGCTTTGTAGGCCTGAAAAAAACCATGTGACTGACTCACTCTCAGACTGCTCCTAAATGTAAAAAAAAGGGGACTCTAACCTGCTTGCCCAGCACACTGCAGTGTGACTAGCACAGCTACATATAAGGCATGGGTTTAAACTTCTCTCCGAGCTGTTGCCCTACTTGCCTTTTGGCTCAGAGCAGATCTGCTGGTGTTAGTTCAACACAGTCCTTGTGTGGCACTACATGTGATTTGTACAGTAGATCAGTGGTTTTGCTCTGTGCCTTAGCTGTGCAGTCTGACCTACTCTAGCTCTTGATGAGTCTTACAGAGCCCCAACTCTCTCCCCAGTAGATCTGATCCCAAGGATTTCCAACATATCATTCCTTTCACCAATCAAAGATTAATGGGATGGTTCAGATATTTTTAAATTGGTCTACAGTCAGTTATCACCTACAGTACATTATGGTTGGCACGCCCCCAGTTTGGAGGACCGACATGGACCGATTTGAATGATGCAGCAAAACATGTTAGCCACCTAAATAATCAATATCAGTTTAAGTTAATGCTATATTTAGAATATTTTCACCACTTTAACTTGCCATCAGACAGCCCTGTTTAAATTGACGTAGGGGAAACTGAAGCTGTTAACAGTGCTCTCCTCAAAGCCATCAGACTCCTTTAACAAAAACATTCATTTTACTTTGCAGGACATGGCAGTTGCTGGTTTACAGCTGCCTTGAGTGTGTTTGTGTTGTGTGGACTTGATTTTCAAGGGTTAGTTAGAATTCACCTCAGTCACACAATAACACTCACAAACTAAACAATCAAAGCAGCGGTGGACCAGCAACTCCTGTTTACTGCGAGGTAAAATTCCCATTTTTGTCAAAGGAGTCTGGTGGTTTTTAACAAAATCATATGTAACGACTTCAGTTCCTTTTGGGGGGTAAGGGCTGTCTCGCTGCAGTGTTAATTGGTGAAGATATTCTAAATATAGTTCACATTTACACTGGTACTGAATCTTTTTAATGTCTAAAACTCCGTTCACAGCAGTGTATTGTTACTGTAGCTTTTACAGACTATGGGCATGCTGTCCGCCATCTTACTGTAGTTAAAACACTGACTATCATTATAAACTTAATACAACCCCACTTCAATAAATATGAACTAACACTTTAATCTGAAGGTAGAGTATAAATATTACAGAATGAAAGTCCAGAGGAGAAGTGTACAGCGTAATGACAGATTTCACCACAGAGCAGTTTGCTGTCAGGCTCGTGCCATCTTTTCAGCCTCCTCTTCAACTCACAGAGGGATTGGTTAGATGTATAAAGGATGATATATTACTGTAATACACAGATGGATGCTGTTATTTCTATGAAACTGCTATGGTGCTGAGGGCCTTCGTTTGTGTCACCACATGGTCAAGATGGTGACAGAATGATCTGGCATGAAGAGAGCTCCCCATGTTACATCACTGTCCTGCCTCCTTTCTCTAGAAAGTAGCTGGAAGTTACACTATCACCCTGACTTTAAATTTAAAACCTTCAAGTTGCTCTCTGTAAGCAGGAAGTGGTCACTGGTTTTGGGTTCCCGTTCAGTCAGTATTAGGCAACATGGCTTCTATTGTAAGGAATCATCCACTCTGTCAGCTGCAGAGCAGTTTAATCTGTCTTCATGTGAAATCATGCGAGACATTTACGCCTGTGCCACTTTGACGTTTGCATCACAGTAGCTGCACCCAGCTGGTGTGTACCCAGATAAACCCCAATGTTTCTTTTCCCTTCAGAAACTGCCTTGCCACTTTTTTTGTGCATTGACATGCTTTGATGAACATGAACAGCCATTTATTTTTTTTAAATGGCCACCTCTTTTAGAGGTACTTGATGTTTTAGTTTGTGTCATTCATGTCTGAAGTCACTACCAGGTCCATCATGACTTCACCTTGTAGTAGCAAGATAAAAACTGACTCGGTAGTGTCTCTGATCATATATACTGGTAAGGCCCTCCTCATATCTGTCTGCTATTGTAGATAACGACTATGATAATGATGTCTGTGACCTGAAGATGAGGTCAGCCATTCCACAAGATCTTCTGTCCAGTAGTAGAGTCTGAATACTGAAGTGATCAGCTGTATTTCAGGAATGTCAATAGAAAATAAGTATATGTATTCCCTGTTCCTGAAAACAACTGATATAAGAAAAACTGAAAAAAACGCTCCCCGAATCATACATTGTCCTGATTCTAATCATTTTCCTGTGCATAATATTTGATTAAAATTTGTATATTGCATGATTAGGAATGTACACTTTTTATTTTCCTTTTTTTCTGTTCCATTGACATGCTTACACAAAGAAAAACTTGTCATTCCATTTTGTCCTTTTTCTTTATAGTTTTTTTTTATGAAGTTACTTGACCATTCTCTATTTTTGATGGTATTGTGTTTTTATCTATTCTAAGTTCAGACAATTAAAAAAAGAAGGTGATATCTTTGAATGTTTTAAATTATTAAACACAGGGGAAGGAACAGGGTTCTATTTGGTGTCATGACACCAAGGGCACGGGGCTCCGAATAAAAAGTTGAGTAGAACAACAGGTCACGTGAAGCAGTGTACTGAGAGGCAACCCACTGTCTTAATTCTCTATTGGTTCAGTTGTAGTGAGTTATTTTACCAGGTTTGGCTTGTGAAATTGAAATATACTCTCGTATGACTCTGACTTTGGAAGGTCCTGTCTTTTTATTTCTCCATATTCCATTATCAAGCTGTACAATGTAAAATGTTTAAAGGGGACAACATAAATTATCTACATTCCCTTTAAAGAAAGTCCACCCAAATTAAAAATAAAGGCTGTAAGAAGCTGCTGTAGTCTTTCTTGTGTTACAGGGAACCAATAAACACCCACATATGCCAAAATGTTTAAACTCTTGAGTGCATGAGGAAACAACAGATGGGTAGCAGAATAATTGTGTGTGGAGGAGGTATGGTGTTTTATATGTATTCTTACACATAAAGGTTGTTATTTGCACAAACACTTGAATGTGTGATGAAACAGATGTAATGCTTTGAACTATAATTCCCAGAAAGCTTTGCGTGACAGCAGAAGTAATCGAGACCTCTACTGACTGACAGTGAACAGCTGAGTTTAGTAAAGTTCAACCAACAAAGCCGCACGTTTTTGGTTTTAGTTTTATGTATAATTCGTGTCTTTCAACGCATATGCCACCCAGTCTACCCTCTTTTGTGTGTTGATAGAAACACCCGAAAGAGGAAATATGCTAGCTTTCGTTAGCATCACTGTCAAGCTAACCAGGATACGTCTTCCGTTTGCACTTTCAAAATAAAAGCTCAACGGTTACGCGAAATGTCAACTGAGCTGCCCCAAAAGATGTAGTTTGTTAGTTTTTTGAAATGAAGGTAATTTTAAGTGTAATTGATTTATTGTTAACTATCTTTGGCTAAGTGATTGCATCAGGTTAGCTAGAGCTATTGAAAATATCCTGAAAACCAACTGAAACGTGATACGTTCGAAACAACATCGATAAAAAACAAAAACACCTGAATAATACTGCGGTGTAACATTGAAAACATCAAACAGTAATAATAAAATACGCTTTAACGTTGCGAATTGATACGTTTTACACAAAAACGTATGTTCAAAAAAAGGGAGGGGCTTTATTTCGAAAGCTGTGACCGGAAACAGAATCGATACCGTGTCTAGCTTGATAACAGTAGGTTTAGATGGTCGTTAATAACTGGGGCTCCCCGGGATTGTTCACAACAACAGAGGAAGCCGCACCAGATCTGACCAAATAAAGCCCCGTCGCGATTTTTAGATCCTGTTTTGGAAAACCTACTTACGGAAACTAACGTTAACGCGTTCTTGTGCGACGGGCTTCGCTCTCCTACTGATAGCTATTGTTTGTTACCGTGCTAGCTTTGTCCTTCTTCGCAGTCACAGCTGTGGTGGGTTGCTGATATATTTATACAAATCGTTGGGGAGGAATATGGCTCAGCATGGACATCATGTAGCCAGTTCCCAAAAAGCACTAATGCTGGAGATGAAAAGTCTCCAAGATGAGCCAGTCGAAGGGTTCAAAATAACTTTGGTGGACGAGTCGGACATGTACAACTGGGAAGTAGCGATATTCGGACCCCCAAATACACACTACGAGGGTGGTTATTTTAAGGTGAGTAGCTAATGTTAGCTAGCAGTTGATCTATTGTTCTTTGGTTGGTAGATTTAGCCTACATTTAAGTAATTTACTCATAAAGGACAGCCCAACGGTTAACCTTAGCTTGCAAGTAACCGTCTCCAACAACAGCAGGTAACAGTTTAAAACGTTAACTTGGCTAATGGGCAGTTGTTCCCCGTTTAACGTTACTGTGATAAAATAGACTCCCCTTCTTTGTTCAACTTTTATGCTTATTATTACATTTTACCGTTACCAGCTTTTAACCATTAAAACTTTTTTTTCCTATGTCGTATTTATCCCAGAAATAGATATTCATTGAGGTCCGTAATAGTGACAGTCAGCGCATGATCACGTCTGACAGCGTTACTTTTGTGTTAACATGAAACAAAAGGTTGTTAGCATAACCGCCTCAAGCTTTAACGTTACTATGATTAGCCAAGCTCATCATCTAACTGATTCAATCATTTCCTTTGTGTTATTCTTTTCAAATCAACAGCCCCTAGTTCGAATAATAGGCTTTTTGTTGTATATTCAAATTAACCCAAACAAAAGTGTATGGTAACCTTGCGTTTGAAATGTAGACAGCAACAATCTTGGCTTGTCTAACTTCATATTAACTTATGCTAACTCATAAGCGATTTAATTTGGTTTCTTGCACACTTCCTCCCTTGAGACCGAAGATGTTTTCCTGTTTATGAGTATTTGACTTATTGGCAAAGAGGGTTGGCAGTTTTCAAACCCCCACTAACTTACAGGCTACTGACTTTTAATGGTTAATTAGGTAAAGATGCAATGACTAGTCAACTAATAGATTCGACAGATAAATGATCAACAAATTGTATTTTATTTTTCTTGCAAAAACGGAAGAAAATGTTTCTAGACTCTCAAATTTGAATAATAACTTATTTTCTGTTTTATTTCATATTAAAACGCATATATTTGGGTACTGAACTGACAAAAAAGAAATTTAAAGACACAATTGATCAAATGACTCATCAATTAACTGATAAAGTAACTTGCAGATTATTTGTTAATAAAAGTTAATGTAAATCTTCTAGTAAGATTGACAGGAATCTAAGCCTGACATTTATTTTCATAGCAGCATGGCTGTGACCCTTGACCTGTTTACTACTGGTTGTTTGTACTGTTTCTGTCCTAAAAGTTGGAGCTGTGGTACTTGATTTTTTAAACTTTGATTCCCTCTCGAAGCCACACACCTACATTGTAAATATACAATAGCATTGCATTTGTTGCCATAGCAGAGAGCCCACCGTTTGATTTGTCTCAAACCTAAATGAGTGTGTGAAAATCAACTTCAGATGTTGCAAAACACTGACAGGATTGTTGCTCACCCAAGTCCTATGCTAATGTGGTTATTCATCCTATAAAGCACGTTGATTTATTGCTTTGTCTGGCAAAGTCAAATAAAACCCTGTTAAAGCTGCTTCAAACGTGCCCCAGATAGTTGTTTTATTGGAGATCAAACAAAAAATAATGAGCTTTCATTAAGGTGGCATTATTTCCTTGTCTTTCTGAGAAAGAAAATAATTTAGGTCAGGGTCCTGAAAGAACATTTAGATTTGTCTTGGTGTAGCAAACAAAAATAACAACATACTTGAATTGTTCATGGTTTCTTTACAAGGGCTTTTTGTTGTGGGCTCATAATGCTAAGTCCCACATTAGCTTAAGTTGTTTTCATCTTCCAGCTAAACTGTAATGTATCAGTGAAGGCTCCCACTGTTCAGACTGTCCAGCATGTTCTAACTGCTCTGTTGTTGTAAACCATCACTTCAGCTCCACAGTGCTTTTGTTATTCCAGTTCTTGAGAAGCTTGTTAATTTTGCCTCTGGTCTTTTTCAAGCTTGTGAACACAAGCCGAGGGCCCCGGCCAGGCTACCGTAGACGGTGTTCAGTGTATCCGTGTGGGCGCTGCTGTGTACAGGATTCCTTTGTCGGGCCAGGAATGCACAGCCTGGCTGTGAAATCCACCGCATGGTTGTGACTCATTGTTCTCTGCTGGGTTTCCATCCAACCAGTTTGCCATATTCAAACAAAAAAGAACGAAAAAAAACACCCTGCTCTGATCCAGGTTACCCAAATAAACAAACAGCCACGACATGCTGCAGCAGCATGCTCATCTGAAACAGGACAGGTAATGACGTCATACGAAACCTGGCTGAGTCAGGCGTTTGTTTCACATGGGTGTTGCTCCCAAAGAGTCACACCATGACGAATACATTATAACTGCTGGCACACAGTGGGCCGAGACATATTGAGATGTCATTCAAACATTAGATAACTGTCCTGGATGCACAATGCAAAAGTAAACACAATGCCATATCAATGTAACTTGACCATTGACCTCTTGGTCTCACAATAGATCCTGATATTCATTCATTAGTTTGGAGACATTTTCAAACTCAACGTCCTTTGTGCGAGTTCCTTCTGCTTTGTCATGTGAAGCATCCCTCCAGGCTCTGAGTGTCTGATGATTACTGGCAGAGGGCCAGTCAGTCCCATAGCCAGCAGTGCTCCTGGGACATGTATGATGCAGATTAGCTGGGGAGCTTTCACTTAGACGGGGACTCGCTGTGTGTGCTGTTGTTGAGTGTCCAGATGATGCAGTAACTATAGGGGTTTAAATTAATTTAATCACATACGATGTTAATCTGAGTCTTAAATATTGAAGCCGTGGAATGAGGACCTCTTTAAAGACTGTACAACTGAAATTAGTTGTAAGACTTTTAAGTTTCTACTTCAACTTTATGCTGATAGTCTTATAACAATGACCAAAGCAAAGGCTGCTCTAGTCATTGTCTAGATCTCTGTTCCATCACTGTTTCTCTCTCTGTTCTGTTAAACTTTTGTCCTCTTTTCTGGTATTTCCCTGACCTCGGACGTCTTCAAAATCAAGAAGTGAGAATTAAGGGTTTATGTGAAATAATAGTCATACTTGCATAAGCGATTTCTGCTAGATTTTGAAATCCATTCGCCACAGTGGCAGGTGGAAGAAAAACTTATTTCCAACACTTTTCAAAACCATGCATGGCTACAGTGATCTAGCCATTTGTGTTTTTGATGTCTGGGTCTGCTTAAAAATGTTTAATTCACCATGGACCCCCTTGTTTTTGAACTGGATTCCCAATCAGGAACTGCAACCACACAATTTGTGAGTGTTACCGGTTTGGATTCTATTAAATAATAGAAGAAAATGGAATGAATCACAGCACTTTTCTGCACATAATGACCCAACCATTACTGTTATTTTCATATTAACATGCTGGAACTAATAGCATAATTCAGTTTGTGGTTATTGTTGTACTCTCAGTTTCTCTCTATGGATATGCATTGTATTGCTGTCCCCTCCTGTATGCTGAAGTAAATTTACTTTGCTTCTGTGCTCCTCAGTTTGATCGGCTTATTGGGTTAATAAAACAACAAGGACAGCCATAAAGACATGTGCAGCTCCATAAACTCCACCTGGAAACAATGATATTGCTTTTTTCTGTGACACCAGAGTCTGTCAGTTCATATTTAGTAGATTTGACCTCTTCCTGCTCCATTTTGTGTCGAGCAACGGAACAGAAGTGAAGAGAAAGGTACGGGGCTGTATATCCACAACTATAAAGTCATGGTCACGGTGTTGTTCAACAGAAACTATGCTGTGTGTGTGTGTGAAGTGACTGCTCTGCTGTGGAGGAGCCTGGGATCTGTGAAATTGGATGGGTGACCGTGTTTGAAGTGCTGCTGTGTCAGCACTTGGCAGCTTTAATTGTCATTTTTGTTGCATGTAATTATGACGTAAATGGGGTCTCTGGAGCTTAAAATATACTGCGAAACAGAACGTCTTTTATATCTCAGTCATGTGGCTTACTAAACACTGACAGAACACTTCTTCACAGCAAACATGAAAAAGAGGGGTGTTGGCCTCTGGTTTGGCCCGGGCCTGTCTGTCTTTTCCAGCCCCAGACAATCATTCGACAGACACTCAGTTCTGCCGAGCAGCTGACTGTGTGCCTGTGCCTTTCCTTCCTTCCTCGTCGGGTGCACGCTTGATAATTCGTACCAGCTCCATGTTAGCCTTGCAGTAGCGGTGGAGGGGAGGGGACAGGCAAGAGGATCCAACCCCCGGCTGCAGAGGGCTCGGTTGGGCCGAGCCTGGCCGAGCCGTCGGAGTCATGTTTCCCCCTCTGGCTGTGTCACAGAGAAGCGAGAGCAGGGCAGAGGAAAGAAGAGGGAATACAGAAACTGCCAGATCAAGAGCAGGCAGATCCTTTCCTCGCAGTGGTGCCCCTTTTGAAAGGAGAGCCTGCTGTGAATAGAGGTGAGCGTGAGGCCCCAGCAGACAGTTATAACCGTCCCCTGGAGCCCTGCACCATGTGTTCCTAGTCTCTTCCGGTATGGGCCACCAGTGTGTGAATCATACCTCTAAAGCTGTACAGGCTGTTTGATATTTCCGTGTGTTACGATCATCTAAGAATCAGACTGGAACATAACTTCTGATCCTCCTCAAAGTTCTCCTGAGTTTAGTTAATGAGGCAGGGGCCTGCTGGGTGCGAACATGATAATCTCTGGCACCTCTGTGTGTGTGTGTGTGTTAGGGTATGGAATTTGCTCTACACAAGGAGCTTTTGCCTGAGGTGGGTGTGTGAGGATAAGGTCTGTAGAGAAGGCAAAGAGGTGCTCAGGGAGAACAGAATGATTTGTTCTGTTCAGGGTCTTTGCATTGACCTGGTTTACTTCGCCTTGCTGTCATTTTCCACAGGGTGGGCGCGCTCACTCTCGTCCCTGTTCTCTCTTCAAGGCAGCTGCTCAGTTCACAATCCAAGAAAAGATTTTCACCAAATTGATTTTGGTACTCTCTGTAACGAGCCTCTCATCAGGTGTCCTTTTTTGCGTGCTTGGCAGGAAATTGGCTGCTCTTCAAATGAGCTCTTCAGGGTTGCTCACCTTTTGACCGTGGATGCTGTTAATTCTGTGCTCAATCCAATTATGAGGCATGACATGCAAGTCAGCTGTAGCATGTTGCAGCAAGTGTACTGAGGCTGGCACTTTGTGATGGGCAGGGATCTTCTGTATCTGAAGCAGAAAGTCTGTCCGAGCAGTGGAGACAGAGTAGTCGTGTTTCCATCAATTTCAATGCACATTTTGGAAATTTGCATGAGAAAAGCTTAATGAAAAAAAACAAAATTTGATAATACTTTGGAAAAAGCGCATAAAGGTTTTTATGCTCGCTTGAGATGGTTTTTGTCTTTTTTGAAAAATAGTTAATGCGCTAAACGGGAGATGGAAACGCTGATTCTGACGTATCAAACATTTAACTCACATGACTGATCAGCTGTTTCCACATCTTCTCTCTATTTCCTCTCATGGGTGGCCAAAGCCACAGTTTGTGTTTTTTCCTGTCATTCATGGTCTCTACTTTTTCTACTGTTTGCTGACGGATTAGCCTACAGCAATGCATTACACTACCATCTTCTGACGAAAGTACATTTATGCAACTTTGTTTATTTGCTCTAAACCAGCTGATGGAAACGTCTCCAATTTCCATTTTCTTTAATGCTACATTTCAGAATTTAGCTTCAAAATTTGCCTGGACTTTAATGGAAACACAGCTAATGAGAAGGGAGAGCGCAAGTGTATAGACTTGTATGTGACTTCACAATAAGTATGGGAAAAAACCATTCAGTAAGAGACTGCGCTGCAGCGTCCTTTCTCTTCTTTCGCCTCTTTGTGTTCTCTTCTGCCTTCTCGCTGCTGCAGAGCAAATGAGCCAGCCGAGCAGCCCGTCTGTGCTTAGGCCAGCGCCGTCACACTGTTCTACCATTATCCATCCATCCTCTCCTCCATCAATCCAGGGTTTGGTGTCACCTGGGTGGGCAGGTCAGGGTTTCACTTCCTCCCCTCCGCTGCCAGATTGAACTACCTTCTGCTCTGTGAACACCACTTTACTGGTCTACAATACAGCCTGTAACACACCCATGCCCTGGGGACGTGGTCCCTAAGGGTGCTACAATTATAGTGTCATGTTTTTTTAAATAAAATGCTTGAAACTGTTGGAAAGGTTAGTTATATGGGATGCCAAGTCTACTTCCAAACAGGTGACACATTTGGAAACATGAGACTTTGTTGTGTTTTCCTTTATCACCTGTCACAAAACATAATTTAAGTTTGTATATAGCACAGTAACTAGTATCTAGTTTAATGGAATTAATTGGAATTATCATTATACTGTATATCCTGTGTGTTAGTATTTACTTGCCATAGCTGTAAGTTGCTGTAAAAGCTGAAAAATGCACCTTAAAAATGCTAGAAAAGTGCTTAAATTTGACTTTGGAAAAGGTGAGGGAACACTGTGGAAAGCCCCAGCCGGAATAGGAAAAATTGCTTTGCAGTTCCAAAGTTCATTACATTCATACACAACATTACATTGTTGGTGCTGCTAAAACCTCAAGGAACACTCACCTTTACCTTCACCACTACCCTCCTTTAAATGGCTGCTGTATGCATTGCTTGTGTTTGTGGCATTGTGGTATAGAAATCTGGTTTTAAAGCCTCCTGGTAAGCTGCATTGTGAAATCATGCACTTACCTTCTAAAAGGGATCAATGCTCATGCTTATTGTTAATGCATATCCCCACCTCCCTGCTTTACTTTTAGCTTGCATTCAGACTTGCAGGATTGTGATGAATGAAGCTATTTATAGGGAAGTGTTGATGCATCAAGGTCTCAATGCAAAATGCTACAAAGTGGGATCATTTTTTATTCAAATATGTACGGTCATGAGAGCAGCAGTGCTGAGTGGTTGATTTGCTCCGGTTTGTTTTCCAGCGCTGTCGATGTTCAGTTATCTTTTTGTTTTCGGGGGTATTGATAAGAATCCCTGACTGACACTGCCAGTCAAACTGGATGGATGGACGGTTCTTTGCCAAAGGAATTCGATTTTGGAAGAAATAAAAATCCATGACTATGCCAGAATACTAAAGGCATCTGGGGCTTTAAGTCAAGTTGCTGAGGAGTGTTTCATTCACACTCTGTTTTGTTGGAGAATCAAACCTGGAAGACAAACAAACATAAACCACGTTCCCTATTGGGAGTGTTGGCACAGCGTCACGTTCGGCCGAATGCCCTCTCGCTCTCTTTTACACCGTTTCCATTCCTTTTTGGAGTGAACCAACTTTTTTCCTGAAAGTAAAAGCTAAGCTGGACACGGTGTTGAAGCAAGAAGATTTCCCCAAATACACAGGATAAGATTATCTTCCCCTCCTTCTCAGCCAGTGGACAGATATGATCTTGATGCTGATATTGTTCTGGAAGACAAACCCAGCTCTCTGGTGCTCCCTGGCCCTCTTCTGTCCCCCGCCCGCCCCTCCTGGCTGGCTGCTATGTGTTGCACTGTTGCCAGCCTGTAATGTGTACAATGTTGGCTTGAACCCTGCACTCTGAAGGGCCGCCAGCTTTCTGGCAGGGTCAGTCGTACCCGGGGATTTTTTTTCTCTCTACAAGCAGCATTCTCTCAGGACTGTGTCAGTGTTTCCTCTGGGCTCTGGGTTTATATGGTGAAAGCAGGTTTGTTCTGCAAATCAGGGTCACTTTAGACACCAAATAATAGAGCCAGATGATTAATCACATTTTGATTGTGCTGCATTCCATTTAAAAAAAATGCTTTTGTTTTATCTTGTGTTATAAATCCAGCACACCCCTGTCCTTTACAGCAGTGCACTCTGGCCCCTTTTCACTGTCTGGAATATGTTGAATCTCCCGAAATGTTCAGTACATGTTTAGTAGTTTTCAGTAGAGCCCAACAGATATATCAGTTGACATATATTATCGGCCCATACTGGTCTGTCAAAGGCATATCTGCATCAGTGTATGCTGTTAATTATATGCCGTTATATTTTTATTTTATTTGTCAGCAACTGACTGAAACTGAACAATACTTATGTTTATTTAGCTATTTATTTTATTCCTATTTATTCTTTATTTTAATTTCCAGTGAACCCAGCTCAAATAATTACTATATGAGCCTCCATATCAGTGTTCAATGAATTTTCCCCTCTAAAATTTGTATCTGCATTAGTCCCAAATACCCAATTTTGTTGAGCTCTGGTTTTCAGTAGGTTGGGGAAATGTATATCTGATCTTTTTGTTTTTATTTAATTCATTTTTTGATCATATTTTATCATTTTGTTTTTCAGTTTAATTCAATTTAATGTTTAAGAAAATCCACTCTTAAAAATACTTTTTTCCATTCAGTAGATGCGTGGTGTTTTTAAAGACAGTTAGTAGCTATGATAAATAATTTTTAATTATGTATTGTTGTCCTGCTAAATACAGCACATTTTCTGTTGCATGGAAAGTCCGGCGAAGGTAACAGACACTGAAATGCAGCTGTGATGGACAGAAATGTTGCTGCTTCATGCAGCCTGGTTTAAATGCCACATTGCATGCAGAGAGGGATCAGGCCTTAATGATAAGCACAAGTATTATATAGTGCACAACCCCTTTTATACCAAGCAAAATCCCCCCTTCCTCCTCCCGCTACCACTCCACCACCTCCCCGCTCCCATGCACCCTCCAGCTTGTTGGTTCACTGTGGCGAGGACCAGCTGACCATGCCGAATCAGCAAATGTGAGCAAGTGTGTGTATGTATTTGACAGGGGAGGGGGGGGATCAGCAGAAGGTTTCATGCTGTGAGTGACGTGCGTGTGTGTAATCAGTATAGTCGGTGTGTCTCCCCCTCTGTCCCACCCTTAGCACGCCTTATGGGACGGGAGGAGGGGTCCTCTGCACATAGGAGCATTTATACAGTGTGTGGGTGTGGTTTTCAGTGTGTGGATATAATAGCAGAACACGGGTGTGAGTAGTGGATTGTCTTGGGTTGCAGTGACAGCTGGAGAGGACCAACCCCCACAATGTCTCTCTACCAGCAGCCCCCCTCACCCATCGGTGTGTCTCTAAGCTCCACACACTCGGCAGCTGAATGCACCGTGAGCCTCCCTCCCTCCCTCCCTCCCTCCACACCATATTACATTACACTGTCATTAGCTCCTCTGTGCTCTGCCACCTCAGTAGGGTTTGCCATGACTCCACAGCTCCTATTTATAGGTTTCTTTCAATCACTATTGACGCTCATCAACATGATTGTGGAGATCTTCATTCAGCAGCTGCTTGTTGACACCAGTGCTGCAAGCGTTGGTCTTTGTGAAGAAAAACATTGAGAATGAAGCACTCTCTCCCCCCAGCAGCTGTCTGTGTATGTGTGTGTGTGTGTGTGTGTGTGTTATTCTGCGGCATTGTACAGACTTGCATTCTGGATTCAGTTGCCCCTGGGAGACTGAGTCCACAAGCAGAGTAGTTTTAGCAAAAGCATGTGTGGACCCAGCACACACTGTAGGTTTTCTTTAACTATATGCAGCGGCCTGACTATGGCTCTCAGCATTTTTATTGTCTCGCGTACATCAGACTTAAATTGTTATATTATTTTTGTCTTTTCTGTGGTTTTTAGGGGCTGCACTTGCTCTGTCTTATTATTGGCCTGTCAGTCATATGTGAAGCACCTAAAACTGCACAAACCTGCTTTTGTTTTAGAGCTTTCACCTGTTTTGTCAGTAGATTGAAAAGAAAAGGGAAGATACCGGGATGGATTAAAGTTCATTTCTGTTGTATTTAATTTACCCCTTGATTTATTTATTTTTTGTCTTTTATTGCCATAAAATCAAGCACAAATAAAGTTTGATTGATAAAGGAATTACCCTTTATTTTCAACATATATTTGAGACATTGAGGCTCGTTTGACCTGAGCGCTTAAAATGGTTCTTTCAAACTGCAACAATTTGGAGGGAAGTAGTCCTGACTTGTCTGTTGGCAACAGAGAAGTGTGGATAAACTGCTTGCCTCGCACGCTGCTAATATTTGTCTTTTGTCGCCCTCAGGCACGGATCAAGTTCCCTGTCGACTATCCGTACTCTCCACCTGCTTTCCGCTTCCTCACCAAAATGTGGCACCCCAACATTTACGAGGTAAGTCTAACCTTGCCTTATTAAGTGAGCTAGTGTCATATAATTTGCCTCTCAAATATGGACATTACCTGTCTTTCTGCTTTATTTCACATTTTTGGACTGACAAAACAAGAAATGTAAAGACATTAATGGACATTTTTCATTATTTTCATTTTATTCACCAAAGAATTGGCAGATTATTTAACAATGAGAGTAAACATTCGTTGCAACCCTAATTGTTAGATCTGGGGTGTATATTAACTCTAGATCCTGGTAAAACTCTCTTTTTTTTAAGGATTTGAACATTTTTATTTAAGACAAACTGTAAAAGACAGTCCAGTCCTAATTCTGAGTGTAAACTATAGTAAACTATTCTCTGAAAGAGTTGCTGTACTGTGTCCTTAGAACGGGGATGTATGCATCTCTATCCTGCACCCACCAGTGGACGACCCACAGAGCGGGGAGCTGCCTTCAGAGAGGTGGAACCCCACACAGAACGTCAGGTACAGAAGCTAATGTTTTAAATTATGTCCTGGTTTATTCCTTAAAGAAGAACAACAAAATGACAAACAGATTTACTGTGTGTCCACTGGCTTACAGCTGCCCCCTCAGGTCGGATTATTTAAAACTGCTAGTCAAACTGTCAAATGTTTCTTTTGTCCCCTCCTCTGATCGACATGTGGACAGACAGATCAGATTTGGATTGAAATGTCTGTTGAAATAATGTTTAGGTTTATAGTTTGTAGACATTGATTCCCAGTAGATGCACGCTAATGTCGCATAACTACCCTCCTTCTACTGTCAACATTCCCCCCATTGTCTCATTGTCCACCAGTCAATACAGGCTAAAAGCTTAACATATCCTGCAAGTGTTTATGCAGCCTGTAGCCCATTTCTTACAAATGACTGGAAGCACTAGACTGTTTTAGAGTTAAGTTTTAAGATTCAGACATGCATTTTTCCTGCCTCATTCTGTGAAGTCACAAAGACTTGAAACTCTTCCATCGTTCCAGCTTCTTTTTGGGCTGTTAGTCGTATGCTAATGGAGCTAATAGCATCAGATCATGGCTGTTTAAATACTGATGTGATGTTAGAACTGACAAACCAAACAAAGTTTTTCACCCCATTAGCTTTGAGTCTCATGCAGTCTCTGTAGCATATAGGCGGAACAATGCTATCGTTATAGATTATTGTGAGTTAATAGATTATTGGCTAATAATCTGAAGTGCTGGCCCTCCTGTTAACAGACACACTCTACAGTTCACATAGTTTTAAAAACCAGTATATTAACAAATTCAATAATCTAAACTTACATTTAGTCCTTACAGTGTTAAATGTCAGTGGAGACACTTATTATTTTCCCTCAAATTCCCTTCACTTTGCTCTGTTGTCTAGTACAGAGAAGCATAATAGACTCTTAACTGTTGAACCACAGAGTATTCCCTCTTATCAACAAATCAAGCTTTTTCCCTTCTTCACTCAACTGCCACCCAACATGCTGCATGTAAATGTTGCATCTTAAAAACATGACTCCTTCATATATTATTTCAGCCCCTGCAGCCTTTTCTTTTATGTACATCCTATATTGATTTAACTGTGTCCACAGTAGCGGTCTCTCTGTAGCCCCTGAGCTCATGATCACAATAACAAAAACAAAGTCAGTCCCACATTTTGTCTCAAGGAAAAAAAAAAAGGAAAGCTGCTGGGAGATCAACAAGTTCACCTGAGTCAAAGTGCAGTGTAAATAATGTAGAACAGCGTTGTCTGTCAGTATCTTTAATGAGCTGCTGTTGGAGACTGATGTTGTGGGGTTCAGCAGGCTGGGTGTGTGTCCCTCCCCTCCTCTCTTTGTCCATATGTCCTTTCTTTCCATCTCTGTGCACCTTTTTGTCCTGCATCGTCAATGTCTCTTGTCTCGTCTTACCTCCGTCCTCCCTTCCTCGCTCTGTCTCTGTCTCCTCCTGTATTTTAATCCCTCTCCGCTCTCCGACGTCTCTCTCAGGACCATCCTGCTCAGTGTGATCTCTTTGCTGAACGAACCCAACACTTTCTCCCCGGCCAACGTGGACGCATCCGTCATGTACCGCAAGTGGAGGGACAGCAAGGGCAAGGACAGAGAATACATCGAGATCATCAGGTACAAAACGGCTCACAAACGCATTAAAGTATTCACATCCTTGTACATAAGTACAAGTATTAATACCACACTGTGAATAAAGTTACATAAAATGGAAATACAAGTGGCCTCATCTGTTTTTTTCCCTCTTACCGTCTTTCCGCCCCACAGGAAGCAGGTGTTGGCCACCAAAGCCGACGCAGAGCGGGACGGCGTCAAGGTTCCCATCACGTTGGACGAGTACTGTGTCCGCACCCAAGTCCCGCCCACAGACGACGGCTC
>CAFUXE010002060.1:268143-283158 GCA_903364295.1 Serranus cabrilla | reverse complement strand
ACACACAGCACAACTTACCGTAACAGTACTTCCTCATCAGCTTCAGTTAGTCTGCACTGATTTAACTGGTTTATATTTTCCTCCAAAGCGTTTTCGCTCACAGACCTGTTCCTTCCTTCCTGAGGCTTTGACTGTAACAAAGCCAGTCTGAAGGCCAAGTTTCTTGTAGAAAATTTGGCCGTGGAACGGTCACGCCTTTTCTCGACGTCATCAGCAGGGTGGAATGTAACGTCACAGGTCAGATCAGATCGGAGCAGAACAAGCGTTTGCAAAGGAAGCTAAGCTTAGGAAGATTGGCGCACAGTGCGTGTTTTTGAAAAAAGTCGAGTCACTTCTGTCTCTGAGCCACATGTGTGACCTCGAGGCTGTCTGAAGCCCTGCCATGTTTCACCTCTGACCTTTTTGAGCCCCAGGGCTTGTGCTGCTCAAAACAGGGAAGTTATCCGTTTTTGTTTTTTGTTTTTTCAAAGAAAAAGCTGTTCACACTCCCTTGTGCCTTCCCTCACTCCCTGATATCACAGATCTGAAGGACTTGTGGGACAGAGCGTACACACAGCGGGGCAAAGCAGCCGCACGAACCCAGGCTGCAGAGGGAGACAAACTAGGTCTCAGGTGGGGATACAGTGCAAACAGCGCCCTCCTAATGGAACAAACATATTTATAGCAGCACCTGTCAGTTTGTCCGCATTGTGTGAGTGAGAAAGGTGTAAGATCCAACAGCTGAACTGAAGACTGGAATGTAGATCAGAATCCCACAGCCTTCATCATACAAGCACGTGCTACTAGTGGCCTGGATGCATTAAGAAACAGCTAGCTGAGCCTGCTGCTGCTCATGAAATCCAATGTACTGTTTTAACAAAAACCTATGCAGTCAGTGCTTGACTTAATATGCAGTGCTTTCAAACGTGGCAGTGAAGCTGAGCCTTTCAACAGTCCGACCTGAACTCCAGCTTGAGTTTTTAACCACCCGTGAGGGCTTTGGACTCCTTGACTAGAGTGGATCATGTGTTGTGTCTTTCTTTATGTTTGTCGGCGGTTTGTTATTCTAACTCAAGAGTAGCACAAGTCTTCAGAGCAGAAGAAACAAGAGATTGTACACAAGCCTTCAGCAGAGCTCGCCCCCCAGTGGTGGCTGCGTGTACTGGCATTTTTTTCCCTCCTCCCCTCTTCCTCTGAAATGCTCGACTGGGCCGCAGCCATCTTAACTCACCTGAATCAATGAACCCTGTTACCTCAGAGGAGATCAGGTAGCAGCGTGAGTGACTCAGAAGAATGAAAATGGCCTGATGAATATGCAGGGCGACTGATGGGGGTTTTTGTTTTCTGTCTACACTGTCAGAGTGGTTTCTTCTCTCCTAACTGCCAGGAGTGCTCTGCTGCACACTCGAGACAGCGTTAACCACCATCCAACAGTATTTACAATGAAATTCTCAACATCTAACCATGTTTCCGTTGTGTGTGAATATCCACCGATCGTTTATGAAAATGTGCTGAGAAGAAGCAGAAATGGGAAGCAATGGGGATGGGTTTGATCTTTGAGCATGAACAGGAGAATGTGGTTCTTCACTAGCATGCTGTTATGATGTGTTTGTGGTTTTAGATCTGCTATAAGGGTCGGGGTTGTGTCCAGGGACAAATGTCCTCTACTCAATTTTATCTAAAACTGTTGCATTGTGAATGGGCTGAGGGTTGTCCGTTTTTTGGGGGGCTTCTTTTACTGTTTTGATGTAATCTTTTTATTTCCAAATTGTGGTGTGAGCTGCAATGCTATCTTATATGTATTAAGTGCTACAAACATTGACCTGATTGTTAAAAGCCCAGGATTGTTCATGGAAGAACAGCTAAATGTACCAACTTATTATACACAAAAGTCATAACGGCAGAAAAGTTATGCAGAAATTGACACAGCACACCACGCATTGATTATTCTGGCCTTTTTATTAAGCCCCGAATGCTCAGAAATGAGCTACCAAGACCTAATAACTGACTCCTGTTCATCACACAGCCTATGAATGATCCTCCCCCGCTATGTTTTGATGTTTTAGGGTGAATGGGATTTAATTTTTGTCAAACTACTGTTATTTTTATCGTCTTTGCTCCCCACTCACCCCCCCCAGTTCTCTGAGCTGTGATTGGTGGCAGCATCACTGAGGGGAAAAACCCAGCAGTTAATTACAGAAAAACTACAAGAACCTCAGGAAAAAAACAACTACCAACAAATAAACAAACCCTTTTACATCTGAGTGAACCTGACCCTGGGGAGTCTCACTTTTTGGCTTCAAAGGACTGTTTACAATCTCTACCTTGATATGCACATGTGGATATTTGACGATCACTTGATGTTTTTTTTTTCTTGTTTATATTTTCTTTTTTCTTATGGTTTGTAAATCTATTTAAAATCTGAAATAAAGATCTTTATTAGATATTGACTGTTTGTTTTTTAATTATTCATGAGGTATGGAGTAAATGATGGACTTGCGTTTTATTTGAGGTCTCACTGTCCCTCTGTTTTTATTCTCCTTTAGACACCACAGTGTTGGCGTGAATGAAACTCAGGGGTAGCTCTGAGAGGTAAGACTTGTGTCTTTCCTTCTTCACTTTCATATTACCGTTTTTATCTGAAACCTTTTAGTGGATCTGCAGTGTGAGGAAAGTGCCTGATGAGATGCGTACACAGTAGTCACCCTGCTGGACTCTGAGGGTGGTGGAGACTTTAAAGGATTTCCTGATGCTTTCCATGTTCTCATCTGTTACAACTGGGAATGTAGGAAATGTATTTTTCAAATAAAACATTGTTCCTTTTTCCTTCTAGATAATAAAGTCTTGGAAGACATGGTAAGACATTTCTAAAGGTTTTATGAGGTCCATATTGCTGAACTAGTTGATGTAGTTAGTGCAGCACTGCTTTGCATGAAATCACTAAGAAATGCTACTGTTTAACTGTTGGACTAACTGCAATACATTGTTTTGTCACAGTAAAATGGGTTGTCAACTGCAATGCTGGGTTAATGCTTCCTTTCTATCCAGGTTTATTATTATTTTCATGTCTCTTTATCGTGAAATATGTCCAAAAAATGTACAACATACGTCTAAACAGTAAAATAATGAAATGGCTGCAGTTCATTTAATGTAGCCATGGGTCATGTTGGTGTTAGCTAGGTTAATCAACGTCAACCTAGTATACTAGCTTGTTTGGAGGTGATATTGTGGTGAGTGTTTTGTAACACTTCGCTTTTTCTAAATTCGTTTATTGTTAAAATTCCTCCTTTGTGGTTTCACGTACTGAAAGCTAATGAGCAAACATGTTAACTAACGTTAGCTTATGGGTTTCTTTTCCACGTAATTTAGCATTTTGGCTGCTAAAAGTTGGCTGCGGTCACATTGAATGTAATTACTACTTAGCGTAAATAGAAATCAGACTTGTGTTGATGTATTCATTTTTCAAATCAATATTATTGAGGGTTTTTTTTCTCTATGAAGAAATTGCTCAGAAACAATAGACTTTAATCCATCAAAATGCTGTTAAAAATAACTTGCAGATCTTTAATAAATGTTCCTCTCACTGTGTCTTCTCTTACAGGTGCTTTTAAGACTGAATATTAAACCTGCAAGAAAACGGAGGTAATACTTTGTTCTTACTTGAATGACTTTAAAAACACCAGAGTACAGCAACTTTTTCTTAGTGTAGCTGATATGAACTCTTCTTGTGTATGTTTGAATGCCTCTAGAGGGCAGCAGCAGCTTGTTGTTTCATCTGAGCTGTTTGTCTGTGGTCTGTAAACAGTCTGACACTGAGTGTCCACACTGATATTAGATTTAAGAGTCAGAACTGGCTTTCACATGACTTTGAATTTGCTTTTTCTTTTCAATAGCAGTCTATTAAAGTGTCTGTTCCTCTTGTTTTCTCAGCTAAAATGTGATTCTGCAATCAGTGCCACAAGCTGAACCCCCCAGTGTTCCCCTGCCTTAGTGCTCCAGTAGGGGGCGCTGCCACCCCCTTAAACTGACAGATATTAGAGAGTAAAGTGGTCCATATATTTTACTCTCTCATATCAAAGTGCCACAGTATCCTCTGGTCATTTCCACTTTTCTCATCACCTGCTGGGGCTCTGTAGATACACTGCCAGTATAACTCACATGCTGCGGCTTTAAATGCTCCTGTGCATGAGTTATAAGGTTTATTACCTCCACTTTCTTCCTGGGAAAGGTGACCCACCTATGGCTGCAAAATGAAAATCATCAATCTGTGAAACACCATACAGGAAGTTTCACCGGCCTTAAAGTCGACTCTTTGCTTTTGTTTCACTGTGTGCGATCTATCTGTGTTTATTTGCATGCTTTTACCAGCTCTGCCCTGAGCTGGCAGGTCGTCCCATCCTAACCCGTCTCTCAGAGATATACTGAGTCCATCAAATTTGTTTCCTGTGGCGACAGGTTTGACATTTTGCCCCGCATGTGTTCAATCCAAATGCCAGTTCAGCGGACCAGAATAAGCAGGACACTGAAATGATTCTGGCATTTGCAGCGTCTCTCTCTCTCTCTGTGGTTTCTTTCACAGTGAAAAGAGTAACACTCTGTTTAAACTGCAGGGTGTGAACCTGGATTGGAGCCAGATGTTACAACCCGTGGCCCTCTCGCTGTGACCCGCCACCCTCCTGCTCCAGCTGGCTGTTTGGCAGCAGCAGATCTCAAAGCCCTCCGTGACCCGGACTCTCCTAAGAATGAGTGACCTGGCTGAACTGTAACAGACTGGAGAGGTGAGGAAATGTGAGATGAGAGGAGGAGAGAGCAGTCACTGATGGAGGAGGAGGTGGTGGTGGGGTGTGGGGGGGTTGATCCATGTGTCAGGATATGAGACGTCTCCAAGGCAACAGAAGTTGTGTGGAAGTGGGTTGGCAGGAAGGAGAAGGATGGATGGCAACAATAAGAGAGAGAGGGGTAAAAATGGACCCTGTGACGCGTCAACCGTAATGAGTAACCATGTGTGTTAAGAGTCGCTGCAGACACAGAAACAGAACAAGTGGGCAAAACCTGCAGTGGAGGCAGCCCTCCTGCAGAGCGCCGTCTGACAGACGTGTTTCTGGGTACCGGACGCAACTCTGACTTCCTGTCCTTCCTGGAAGCCAATCAGGTGAACTCACCAGCTCCCCAACAGTAAATCAAGTAGTTAAAGTAGCTCCACCGTCACCAGCTGCAACATTAACATGATCAACATATGCATCATATCATCAATCCTACTTTAAGTCTAGTTTCATGTTAATACTTTTGTACTTTTACTTGGGTTACCTTTTTGAATGCAAGAAAATACTTTTGTCTTGTAATGGGGAATAGGCAGTTCTAAAGAAACTATAATACGAGAACCTGTGACACAGCTCCAACACACAAGGACTAACAGAGACAAACAGGCTAAAATAACAGTGGAAACAGGTGTGTATATAAGGTGGACTAAGGGAAAACCAGGTGATAAACAGGGTTGACTGACAGAAAGGCCAGGGGACGAAGAGACTCGAGGACAGTCACTAAAACAACAGGAGAGGGTAGTATTTCAAAATAAAACTAGACTTGTTAAAGAGAATACTGGCTGAAATCCCGACCATCCATCTAACTTTCACATCTACCAATTATTTATTTTCTTCACATAATTTGTCTGCCAACTTAACATTTCAGTTTTTATTGATTTTCCTTTTTCCTCCGTCAATCTGATTCTTATTTCAAATGTAGTGACTGAAAAGTGTAAACCTTGTTTCTATCCAATGTGTCTTGTCAATTTTCTGTCTTATGTTGTTTTGCCAAATTACTTCACCAGCTAGTATGATCCGTGATACTAACGTCGTAAAATGACAAATGTAGATTTCAGCCCACAACAAATGATGTAATGGTACAAAACAACTGCCATGTGATTGGCTGATTAGATATTTGCGTTAACGAGCAGTTGAACAGCAGAAACTTAACACTGACAGGAGTGTCATTATTAACAAAAACTCTGAAAATTCCACATAGTCCCTGTAAGTTAAATATCCAAGTACTTAGTGATAATAATAATAATAATAATAATAATAATAATAATAACAATAATAATAATGCATTGTACTTACATCGCGCTTTTCAGGACACTCACTTTACAGAGAAGAAAAGGACAAAACAAAAACAGAACATAAAATAGAACAGACAAGAAAAAAAAAAGAAAAAGTCAGACAGCTACACCTTTCAGTCCACTGAACCAGCAGGTTCATCCACACTGAAACACGCCTGCATTCTTCACTGGAGCTGGACTTCTGGGTTTGTAACAGCCTCGGCGCTCCTCACATTTTCAGGCTGACAGAGATGTACGGGCCGACCCCTTTAATGAGAGCAGAACAGACACATTAACCTTTTCTCACAGGCTGTTCTCGTCTCAGACGCTGAAGATTCACAGACGCTTGTGTACGATCTCATTATTCAGTAGAGGAAGCTGTTAACAGCCTGAACATGGAGGACTGTGGCATTCAGATAGTTCTCAGTAGATATCGTTTCCATTTTATTGACCTTACATGTATGTTTTCTCTAATTGTTTTAACAATAAAGGGGGTTTATCCTGTAAAAACACTTCTGGTTCAGTAGTAAATTGTAGTATTGAAAGATTAATTTATTAGTCACTGAAAACTCATTACCAACACTTTCCATATTTAAAAATGTATTCCTTTTTGGAGACTGGGCTGATTTGAAGATGTCTCCTTAGATCTGCATTTTTCATTATTTCCTGCTTAACTGTTCAATCATCACCCGTCTGATCTTGACTCTTGGGGAGAATCTGAGTTGCATAACTGCAGCTGATTGAGATTTTTCAACGCTGAAACCTTTTAAAACATGATTTGCTTGACAAGTGTGACAGTTTCGAGCGTCTGCAGACTGAGGCCTGCCTGACTTCAGATGACAGGCAGCAGCGGGTGAGGGTTCAATTGCTCCTCTGCAATCTATATGATAAGTGGCTCTTGTCACAGGTTGATGACATCACACAGTGAACTCTGAGGTGACCCCAGAAGGCGAGATGTGTAATTATGTTCTCTCAGAGCAGTAATAGCTCACATGGTTTACATAGCAAGGCTGTGCTCCTGACGTGTCCTCGCCGCTGTAGCTTCAACCTCTGCGTCCGGCTTCACTTTCATCACCTGCTGAAGAATGTGAAGTCGCAGGTTTATCTTCCTCCTCTGGAGCCGGATTATTGGGTGTGTGCATATTTGCACATACACACGGGTAAACAGACACGAATGTGTTTGCATGTGGGTTGGTAAGGGGTGAATGCATCTGCACCTTTGTTGGACTTGGTTTAAATGTTTAACAAATGTTTTCATTGCTGTTAACCAAATTATGTGTCTGAGAACAGGTATCCATACATTTACCCTTTGAACCCAAATGTTTGTTTTCTTTACAAGATCTACAAATATACAAAGTTTATCGTAGAAAGAAACTGTGAAAACAGGCATTATCGTCTTTTTTTCTGATGGTCCTTGAATGGATCACAGGTTTTCATCACAGAAAGTTTCCATTAATGCTTCCATTATTTCAGTAGCAGTGTGGGTGTCACCCAGAAACAGAAAAGTTTCAGACATCACCACACACTTCTTGTAGGTCCTGATGATGAGTCCATACGTCATTGTATCACTGTGTTGGCTAACATTCAATCAAACTTCAAATTACTACTAATATAAATGATAATGTTTTGTTTCCAATTGATTAAGTGGTGTTAAACTAGAGTCCAACTTCTTATCTTTCAATCGTTTGAACCATGTACGTTAGCTTTGGATGCTAACATCGGTGAATTAGCCATGTGCTATCTTTGTCACAAGTCAGACATGTAAGTCTCTGTGTACATAAATTAAATTTCACGTAGATTGTTAAATGTATATAAATCAATTCTACCTACACTGGTAGTGGTCATTTTTCTGAAACAGAAAGTGCCTCATTGTGGATGTGTCCGGAGAGGCCCAAACGTACTGGTATCAGACTGGTGAAATAGTTACTATATACCTTTAAGATTTAAATGTTCCTTGTGAGTGAGGCAGGCAGGCCGAGCTGTCACCTCTTCTTCACATTAACTGTTTTAATCCGCTGTTTGTTAAAGCTTTTGTTGGCCCTGTCCTCGCTGTCACCAGGTATTGACTCTCGCAGCTGATATCTGCACATTTCTAAATCCCTTCCTGTCAAGTCAATGGCAGCGCTTTTATTGGCTCCATTCAGCTGATCTCTGATAAAGCAGCAGCCCCTCTCAGTCCACAGGTTGCACAGCACTTTACCCAAAAACCAAGCAATCCAGGAAAAATAAAGTGCTTTTTGTCCTTTGGATCAATGAAGCCAGTGGGGCCCTTCTTATTTTAGACTGACAAATGTTTTTGTTGCCATAGCGTCCACAGAAACCGATCAGTCGTTTGAAACCCAAAGACGGACAGACACAGAAACGGAAAAAGAAGCTGGAAATTGAATTAAAGCACACAGGTGCATGTGCTCCATGCAGCATTGTCTGCTCAGCTGCGCGTGCTTTTCCATTTCAGACATCATAAATAATCATTTACTGACACACAAAGGGGGAAAAAATGGGTCTTTTGATGAAGAATTTGAAGAGGAAGTGTCAGAAGCTGAATGTTTGAAATGCAACAGGGTGAAATGAATTAAAAAAGTATTTTTTTTTTTAATCCTGGGGGAAGTAAACAAGCTTGTGATACTTTTATTTTTATTCCCAGGTTCAAAGTACTTGCACCTCAAACATGAGCCCACCTGTAAGATTCCTCTGCCTCTCATATGTAACCAGTGTGTGTGCTGGTTGCTTTTGCTGGGAAACACGGAAACGCACAGTTTGATCTTATTGGTCAGCTGCAGCCCTGTGCCGGCTATAAAACGCACGACAGGAGCTCCGGAGCTGAGACTGTCTGAGGGCGCAGAGCAGCGCCGCGGAGCGCACACACTTACCCGGGGAGGAAACACCTGTTACTGCCGGAGCGAGAGGACGAAGACGAGTGTGTCTCTTTCTGTAGTGCGGTGAGTTTAATATTTTAAAATTTCTGCACAGTGGAGCAGTGTGTTAACACCAAATTGCGTGGAGAAAAAAGGATTTTAGAGGTTTTGGAAAATGGAGCGGTGCGCAATTGGAGGAAGCCTCGCACCTGTTGAATGGATGTTTTCGCCCGTAACTTTTATTGAATATTTTTCAACTTTTCTTGGCTTAAAACTCCATGCGAAGTAAAGAAACAGAAAGATAGTAGTCTGTTAGATGATTAATGTTCAGAAAATGTTAATGATTCAATTTGGTAAAATCGGCTTCTAAATGATTTTTCCTGAGCTTTTTCTCGTCGTCTGGCTTTATATGTTTTAGTTTACCGGAAAGCTTTTTTTAGTCCAAAAAATAAATGATAGTTTAAACACTAATTTGTCATGTTAACAAATCATAAAATTAAGAGAGCGACTTTAAATTGAGTTCCCTTATTAAGAAAAATGAGCTTCATAAATAAAAAAAAGACGAATATAACAGAGTGAATGACCCTCTTTGTTGTTGTAAATCTATTCCTAGACTGACTCTATAATTAGACCAACAACCAATGAAGCCATTCTGGTGGGAAAAGCAATTGTGGCCGTTTCATTTTGTCGTAAATATTGTAATAAAGCTGAATTCAGGTTTTCTGTGACTTCACATTGCAGTTGAGGAATGTATCTAAGTAAATTTACTCAAGTACTGTACTGAAGTACAATTTTGATGTGGTTGTACTTTACTTGAGTATTTGCATTTGTTTAAAAACTTTTACTCCAAGAAATTTTAGAGACAATTATTGTACTTTTACTCCACTGCATTTGGCTGCCAGCTTTAGTTACTTTTGCGATGAAGATTTAACAAAACATGATCGATTTAAAGTGAATACACATTTCTGTAAATTAAACCACCTAACAGTATATTAAGTAGTTAGAATGATCCCTACTTTGACATATGCTGCTTACATAAATGCCTCAAAAACAATCATTTAATGATATGTTTTGAATATATTTAACAATTTGAATGGGTCCATTCTGCATAATAAGTGTTTGTTTGTACATTAAGTACATTTTGATGCTGATGCTTTTCTACTTTTACTGAAGTAAGTTTGAATGCAGGACTTTTACTTGCAGTGGAGTAATTCTGCTGTATGGTATAAGTACTTTTACTTAAGCAAGTAATCTGAGTACTTTTTTCACCACTGCAGTTGAGATGTGCTGACTGTTGGTTCTCATGTCCTGAAATGTAAAACGCAGAGGAAATGAACTGAAAGCCTTTTTAAAGCTGTAGTTTCTTTGTGAGACTCGTTCTGCAGTAAGTGTCTTGTGTTTATTCAGTCCTGATCGTTTAAATGTTTGAGCTCTCATTGTTGTCTGCACCATCAGAGCTACAACTCTTTGCTGTTATTTTTATCTCTCTGCTCCCTGTGGATTTATCTTCCTCTGATCATTTACATCTCCCCCTCTGTGTGTTATTAATTTGCAGACACACCTGACTGCACCTCCTCCACACGCCCACACACCCCACTGTCTGGTGGGACCATGTGGGTTCTGGATAAGATCCGCGGGTCGGTGGAGACCGGCGTTCTGCGTCAGGGGGAGAACGGAGACAAGAAAGGCGTCGCCTACAGCAACGTCCTCACCCCAGATAAGATCCCAGACTTTTTCATCCCTCCGAAGCTGGTCAGCGGCGCCCCCGAACCTGAGATTCCTCACGTGAAGCCCAAAGAAACACTGCAGCCGTCGACTTCAGAGCAAACTATCATCAGCGGGAAGAAAATCAGCAGCCCGAGAAGTCCCCGCCTGGTGGCCAAGCTCGCAGGAGACACCAAGAACCTGCTGAGAGCAGCGAACCGTCACATCATACAGATAGAGAGTGCGGATGATGTTGGAGACACCAATGCAGACCCCCAGTCGCAGACAGCAATGTCCCTGCCGTATGTGCCCAAGACTCAAACGCCTTACGGCTTTGCGACGCTGAAGGAGAGCCCCCACACTCGCCGCAAAGAGTCGCTTTTCCACTGCGAGCTCTCCAGTCCCATCACCTCCCCAAACACTCAGAGGAAGACCCCGGGGAGAGGCAGCGAAGGGGGGAACCACCTGAACCCAGCGGACTGCAACACCTCTCACATGAACCCTTATCGATACTTCAGCGGAGGAGAAAGTGACACCTGCTCCTCGGCCGAGTCCTCCCCCTTCAGTTCCCCCTTGCTCTCCCGCTCTGCCTCCCTGCTCAAGATCTTCACCCACGAGACGCAGGCCAAAGTGGTGAAAGCCAAGCGGTCGTTCGCTCGCCACAGCTCCCTCTCCACCGACGAGTGCAGCTCAGCCGAGCCCAGCCCCAACATCCAGAGACGGCTCCACGTCCCCTCCTACCACGGCGGCGCCGGAGCGTCAGACCACCGGGAGCACACCATCAACCTGCACAAGGGAGGGACGGTGAGGATCAGCGCCAACTACGACTCCAGCACCTCCCGCCTGCTCATCCGCATCCTGGCGGCAGAGAGTCTTTACGACAAGCACTACGACATCAAGAGCATCAACTGCTGCGTGTCCGTCTACCTGAACCCCGGAAAGCTGCAGAAGCAGAGGAGCAACATCATCAAGAACAGCCGCAAACCGGTCTTCAACGAGGACTTCTTCTTCGACTCCATCAGCCTGGTTCAGGTCAAGAAGCTGTCGGTGAAGTTCAAGGTGGTGAACAAAGGCACCAGCCTCAAGAGGGACACCCTGCTGGGAGAGCGAGAGGTGCTTCTCTCAAAGCTGCTCTCTGGGGTTTAAAACTGAAGGAACTGGAGGTCAAAGGAGGCAAAAAAAACACAAGGAGTGAGTTAAAACTAGACGTTTGCACTGGTTTCTACTTAAACTGCTCTTTTTATTCCCATAGATGAAAACAGTGTTAGTGAAATATATTCCTAGAAGAAAAGAGAAGCTTTTTTTCTGAGAGAATTGCCAAGCTCTGAAATGAAAATGAACCTCTTGATGTTCGTGGACGGTTGAAGGATTTATGGTGTTTGAGGCTCGTCTGGTTCCCCAATAATGAACGCTCATTAAATCAAGCTGGGCTCGACAGCAACAGATGAACTTGACACATGAAAGTGTTTTTTTTTCTTTCTTTCTGGACTCCCAGACAACTTCCGCAGCCAGGTCTGGTTCAAAGGTTGGACGACACTTGTGCATCAGCCCGCCTCGCTGTCCTTGCCTGCACCGCGTTCATCATGTGTGGATCGGTTTTATTATTGTAATGTGACATAAATCCACAGCAGCAGGATGTGATTCTACATCGGCTACACGGCGCGTGTTCAGCACAAAGACGCCTTTGTGAAGCAGAGCTTTGAAGTGGCTCTACATCCTGATGTGCAAATGACCCTTTGATCCCAGTTTCCATGGCCCCGCCTCCGACAGGGAGGCTGAGGGACAATCGCTGCATTTACATGCACATCTGAAATAGAATTATGATGCAAAGGCCTGTGATTGGCATAATCTGATTATGTCAGACTATGTATATTCCTATTAAAACAAAGTAGAGCTCCAGAAGCATGTATTTGCTGCAAAAAAATAGGTTATTTTGTCAAATTAAATAACGTTCAAGCACCTACAAGTTTTTAATTGGTTATAAAACAGTTTCCATTTAATACCTATGTCTCTACATGACCTACAAAAGCAAATGAGGCAATGATCAAGAATCTTTTGTTTCCGAAACAAAGATCAACATCTTTAGGACAGAGGGGGCGGAGCTCATGGTAGCACTACCGCTTTTGTCCACAGGAGGCGCCAACATCAACACAACACAAAATAAAAGTTAAAGTAAAAGGTACGTGCCCTGCAGGGTTTTCTTTAGTGAACAAACAAACAAAAAGGATCTTTTCACTCTTTTCTTTTTCTTACTAAAATCCCCTCAGACACCAGGCTTGTTTCCATTCACATGTTACGCTTTTTGAAGTATTGCATTAGAAAAGCTGAATCGAAACAGCCATATTTGAGTCATTTGTGGTCATGTTATCACACAGAACTACTTGGTTAAGTTGAGACAACAAAACCACTTGTTTAAGGTTAGTAATGATGTAGCAAACATTCAACTCACACGACAGATCAGCTTTTACTGCTGTCTCATCTTTTCAAATCATTTATTAATTTATTTTGGTCTCTAGAGGACTTCATACCTACCAGCTGATGGAAATGCACCTTAACTCGTATTTCTTTTTTGCAACATTTTGAAAAATTCGCTTGAGGTTCACTTCACAGTTTAACATAAGCACAGCTATTGCTCCACAGCAATACTCGTGGTAGAAAAATATACCTGCAGGGTAAAATTAAATGTATTTTTTCTTAAAACAGACACAGCAACACTGCTTAAAATCAACAATCAGCAATAGAAATTGCACCATTAAACAAAGAAAAGTATTTATATTGCACAATGAAATGATAATACACGATAATACAAACATTCACTTCTATTGGAAACTGGCTGAAATATTCTTACTGTATATTATTTTCAAGTTTTTAAGCAGAATTAGGTTTAAAAATTAAACTATAGACAGAAATTTGCACTGCAGTGCGGGACAAAAATGTTTGCAGGAATTATGAGGGAATGCTTTCATATATCTGACGTATAATTTATCTCTGTTTGGTTGATTAAATCTCTCGAGCCGTCTGAAGGACTGTGTGCACGTTATAGCTGCAGCCTGTCACGCACGCCGCAACAAGTGTCAGCACCTTGATTAAATCTCATGCAACTAGGCAACGAGCCCTCGCCACATCTTTCCATCTCCGCTCTGAATTCAGACCGGTTGGTGTTTTTCTGCACAGATTGTCAACATCAACAACCAAGATAATTAGCTTAGGTCACACAGCTTCTGGCAAATCTGTCTCTCCAAAATGTTTTTATAAAGTAACACCTGGAGAACAGATTTCACTGCTTTTTGATTAATGACAGAAGGATGAAAAACAAAGTGATTAAAAGATTCTTTTTCAGTGTAATCCAATTAAACAGTCGTCAATTTATGCAACCCGGCTGCTGCATTAGTCACAGTGTTGGCAGTGGACAATACAGTACTTGTGTGCATGTAAATGTATTAAATGTCTTATATGGGAAGAACTGGTGTCACATTTGCATGGCACAAATATGTCACTGACACACTGGTGTTTGCATGACATGCTCAAAGTTTTATGAAGCCCTAAAGCCTTACGATGTGAGAGTGAGTGAGTGAGTGTTTTAGCATGACATTTGGTCCAAAGTTGTCGATTTTCTATGTACAACACGTAGTATTTTGTAAGATGTTTTGAAACGTGTCATGGATTTGTATTGTATATAACTGCACATGTTCTAGTTTCTACTGCGAAATGCCAATTATGCACCAGCGAGTGAGAAAGTGCTGATGAGAGGCATTTCAATTATGTCAACTTTAATGGAGCTCAAAGGAGGGGAGGGGGGGAGAAACGTCGGGAAAAAGAAATCAGGAAAAACAAGGCAACAAGGAAATCGATATTCTGTGTGTGATGTGAGCAGCAGCTTCACACACGACGGGCCAGAGACATCAGAGGGATGCAAATGACTGACGCTGCTCCCAAGCTTCACTTTAACTCTGAGAGGATCTCAGCTGGTGTTCGTAGCTCACCTGTAGCACTGTTCTCCATATGCTCTTTGTGTATATATACACGTTATAAACGGTGACTCTGCTGGTTGGCTTCGTGATGGTCGGTGATCTGTTGTAATCCCTGTTGCAAACATACAGTGCCTGCTCGTAGAGTTCTTGTATTTTCTACCAAACCCTTTCCGAGGTCTCTTCTAGCATGATTAACTTGCTTCAGTCGTGTCAGTGATTAACTTCAGTGGATTCATGTTGTGTTGTGGTGATTCTGACTCTAGATGAGGACCGACACAAATGTTTATAATGATACACTTGAAATTTTGGTGATGTGTTCTGCTTGTTTTGACTGTTTTCATGTGGTTTATCATTTAATAGAATGGAAAGGCAGGGAGAAAAAACAATAAACAGCTACCTGACTACTTCAATG
>CAFUXE010002060.1:242966-260958 GCA_903364295.1 Serranus cabrilla | reverse complement strand
ACACACACAACCTTAATAATGGCTGCATTTAGCTGACTCAGATAAAGAGAATAGAGCCGACGTTGATGCAATTTTTGCTTTTCTACTGTGCAGGTCAAAATGTCCACTGCTCTGATTACTGCAATTTCACGTGTTACTGTTTTTATTCTTAATGTGCTATACTTAAAACGTATTGATGGAGCTAAAAGTAAAAAAAAAAATCTTTCTGAAACGTAGGAAGTAAAAAGCAGCAGGAAATGGAAATCAAGTTAAGTGCAATTACGTAGAAATTGCACTTAACTTCCCTCTGAAGTAGCGACTTGAGATAAGGTCAAATATATCCTACTAAAAATATACTACATGTTATCCTCATTTGACCTCTTATATGTTATATTTGCAACCTGCGTTCACATTTACAACATTTATAATTCTTCACTGAGCATGATTGTGTTTTTGAAAGTAAAAAAAACATAATTTTCCAAATCTGATTTTATATATTTTTTTTGTGTTATGTGTTATTTTCAGGGTTCAAAATGTGGATCCAGTAAGTCAAAGTGAAACAATAATTATCAGGTCATGTAGGCGAGGTTGTGCTGAAAGAAAATAATACGTGGCACGCTTAACATTTATGTCGTATATACAGACAGAATTAAAAGTATTAAAAGAATTAAAAAACAAAAATTGTTCCTGCGTAAACTCCTGCCTCTGTCTCTCTGTGGTGGATTTGCAGCCCAACCCTGGTTTTGTTCTGATTTCTGTGCAGAGGCATGTGGTCACCTGTCAGTCTTTCCCTGAAATGACCCTTTGCTACATTAATTGACCAATTACAGCTCAGCAACTGAAAGTAGAGAACAAGCTGATTTCTCTGCAAACAGGCAGAGAGGCTGTGTCCTGCGCTTTTCTAGAAAATGCCTTTTGGAAGAACATTTATTCAGACATTTTTTATGTCCGAGCAGAAGAGACACAGGCGTATTTAGTAAAGTTATAATGTCCATATTCCATGAAGCTTTGCAGTTCCATTGTTCTTAGTTTGTTCATGCTGGATAATCTATTTCTTACTAAATCGAACAGAGCCATTGATGCTATTTGGTACTATGTCTGCACCTTATGATTATTTTTTTTATCCATTAATCTAACCGTATCCAACTTACTTTATTATCAGAGAAAGTCTCTCGTCTAGTTTCCATCAACACACATCACAATAACACATGTGCGTTTTGAAGAATCGTAAGACAAAAGCTTGATGGAAACACCAAAGTTTGATAAAACTTTTGGAAATGCTCAATGTACTCTGGGTACAGACCGAATTACGTCAGTACTTCAACAGAGTACCGATTAACGTTAAATCAATTGGTACCTAATTTTGGTACCTGAGAGCATCTGGAAACAATAACTATATGGAAACTTATCTAGCATGTTTGTTATTTACGGTCATGTTAACGTCCCTGTCCTGTGGAGACAGTGAAAGAGAGTAATCAAGACTCCTGCAGCTTGTTGAAGTCACAGTGAGGGTCAGGGCAAGTCTGGTCACACTTTCAAAATTCCACACTGACGAAACCTGCTGCGATATAATGTGATATGAGGCACGTTTTAAAGAGTGTCCACGCTGAACCGCCTGGCAGCGAGCACCATTCATGATCAAAGGCGGCGCCTTTTGTCGCTGCGACCTGCAGTGACCCCGTCGGTGTCAGCGCCCGTCGGCCCTAACCAGAGAGCTGGCCGACCCCTCAGCCTCCGGCCCCGCGGCTCGACCGTCGTGATCACAGCGGACTCTTCACTCTAAACTCTGTCAGGGCTGAAAACTGAAGCCAAAGTCAAACTCATCGTCTCCGTGTTACCATAGCAACACAGGGGACATTTGCCACAGGTGAGGGGGAAATGAAGGTACACTGGAGCGAAGGGAGGTCGTCCTTTTTCTTTTTTTTTTCTTGATAAGCATCAGGTGGTCAGTGTTGCAGAAAAGACATTTCTAAGCACTTGGAGTCAGTTGAAGCTCACAGGGAGTCTGTAATTAGTCTCTGCAGGACAGATGAGCTAGAAACAGGTTTCTGTATCATTTTACATACTGTATTATAGGCTTGGAAATGAATCCAGATCGCCATTTATATCCTCTAACAGAGTAAACTTGTCCACCATACTTGTTATGATTATTTGCGTCCAAACCGCGACGACACAGAGAACTCAAACACAGAGCGGCTCGTAGAAACGAAAAATGCCTTGTCCATCGTTTGGATGCATTTTTGGCTTAAGGGAAGACAACACTGAACTAAAATAAGTCAAATGTAAACTCTGCGGAAAAACTGATTGCAAGAAATACAAGTTGTTTATTATCTACTGTTTTATAGAAGGTGAATTCTACTTTAAAACTAAAATGTTTTCAACCAATGCTTTGATTTCAGAACTAAATATTCAATAAATAACCACAGAATAGTTCATCTGTTTGTGTTTCCTTAATTTATTTCAAAGTAACAAAGATATTCTCTATTTCATTAGAAAAAAGATCCCAGCTGTAATAGTTGAGTATATTTACAGTAGAGACCATTAGGGGTGTGACGGATCACGTAACTCACGGTTCGGATCAGTGTCACTGTTTTGATTCACGGATCGGATCATTTTTCGGATCGGCAGAAAAGAAAAGAAAAAAAAACGATGGAAAATATCTTTGCTTCAATTTATTTGGTCAAATTAAATAAACAAACTCAAGACGTCCATCCATTGTGCACAGTATATAGAGAAACTTAAAGTGATCTCTGAATCGCTCGATCTCTTAAGACGTACAGACATGATGTGATGACTCTAGAGAACCCAGCCTGGAGGATCACACACTCTGCTCTGTCTTATTTACCATGAGGTGCTTACATGAACAACAGATGTAGTGTACTAAAACAACAAACGACAGTCGTAAACCAACCGCCCCAAAACAGTCTTTCCCTCGGGACGTAACTGCTACAAACGTTGACGAAACAACTGCACCTCACCAGAAAAACTACTCACTAAAAGGTTTTCCACAAGCTCTAGAATAGATTGAAGGATACTTACTGTTCAAAGATTTTAGCATCATAAAATAGCTGCTGGAATGAATATAAGACGATTATTGGTGCTCTTGATGGCAGTTTATTGTGGTCATTATTCATGTTGACATGATATCTAATATAAGTAGATCATTACAAAAGATATTATTGGCTGCATCATTAAAATATTGACTAAAAATGATGACTCATTAAGCAAACAGTCGATATTCACTGTGTTTTTTCCACCTTTTTATTCATCCTACTGGGCTGCAGTGATGGAGGAGGTGCAATGATGGAAAACATTGGGCACATTTGTCACTGATAAATAAAGGACAGGAAAGAGTTCGCCTCTATTGATTTTTATTATGGAAATAGAATTGCCTCGACATCCCTTTTCCAATGGAAAAACAATAAACTGGATGAAAGGAAATGAAAGCGCTTTCATTAAGTAGTCATCAACACACTGAAAACAAGGTGAGCGCTGTCTCCCCCCACAGTCTCTGCTCATATTAGGATGATATTAAGGGAAGTACCGTACTGTTTGTTCTCTCACAAAGCAGCAAATTATTCATTTCATCCAACACGCTGACAACATCCTGACACAATGTCCTTATCAACAAATGCACCTTCGTATCTCTCTTTAAACGTCCACCTCTCCTTGTCATAGCTTCACAGGGAGAAACAATCAAATATTTCAGGGTTACACGGTTCATTTATTGTCCTCTGCAACAAAGAAGAAGCAACAAAAGGCGAGGTGTAGTCCCTCTTTGCTAAAGAAGAAAATGAACCTATTCTTATGGTGGAAAACTGAGTTGAGGGGTTTTACAGCCTGAGGAAGAGAAGCTGCTCTGTAGTCTGGTGGCAGGACAGCAGGTTCCTCTGTGGCTCAGGGTGAACAGGCTGGTGCTGGGGCGGGGACCGCCTCTAGTGTCCTCTGGGCTCCGAACAGGGACTTCACTGCTGCTCTAATGATGTTCTGGGCGGTTTTGATCAGCGGCTGCAAAGCCGTCCTGTCCTGGTTTGTGTTTATCCGACAGTTTGTAATGTTTCCAGGAAAGACGCTTTCTGTTGCTCCTCTGTAAAACCACCAGGCCTGTCTAAGAAATATCTCTCTATTGGCATATATGTTGTCTGATACAGAATATAGAACGATGTGGTGATAGCTATTTATTTAGCTTTAACTCTTTATTGTAATGATCTGCAATTGACTGATACCGAGCATATAGTGCTGTTTTTGTTCCATTCAGTATTGATGTATATGCTGTCAGATATGTGACGTTATGAAAACCTTTTTTTTACACAATATATAAGATCAGTTATCAATAAATGCTCCCCCTCTAAAATCACTATTGTCATTTCGGTCGGGCTCTACTTATGTCTGTCCTGGGCAAATTGATCATTATAAGTGGATGATTATTATAACCAAAATGCTTTTATTTTTATTATTTCTCATGCTGATAACCAAATATAATAGATATCTTTTTGGAGCGGCTCAGAGGAGGCTGGTGCCATTCTGCTGCGTCTCTCGGCTCATTTGTGACAATTTGTCACAGGCTTTAAGTGAAATATGTATTTCGGTGACATAAAATGACTTTCCTTTCCAATCATGATTCAATGTGTGTGCAGCACCGGCCTTCAGCAGCTAGCTGAGCACAGAGGCGTTCCTGAACCAAAGCATTCAAGTAAAAATGTGTATAACATTGCTATAGTTTTAAGTTTTTTCCCCATACTTTCTCATTAAAAACTCTACAATTAGGCAAATTATTTGCACAGCAAGTTCTTCCTCCATATCAGCAGTTGAGCACTGTAACGGTGATTACTTTAAGCGTTTTACACCAGTGTGAGAGGACCCTGACAGGCTCTCTTTGATGCTGCTTCCCAGGAAACCTAAAATAATTCATTGCTTCACCTCCGCTCCATTCTTGTAGACCTGGGTGTGTCTTTGTCCATTTTACATTTTTAAATTTTTAAATTTTTTGTCCTATTGTCATCAATCAGGCTTTGTTAATGGCTCTGAGACTTGACCAGGAGCTGAGATAATAGATGCTTGGTGTGAGCTTTTGATTGCAAAAGTATTCACTCCAAGTCAAATGTGCAGTCAACATAAAAGGTCATTAGTCTAACAGTCAACCAGAGATGTTTGGCTTCGACTCGTTGGGAACAGGCACTCAGACATTCTCAGTGTGAGAAATGTTCGACTTGTTAGCTTGGTGTTTGGAAACAGCAACAAGCACCTCAGAAGCTAACCAATTAACATGTTATAGCTTTTTAATTTATTGTGCAAAATGGGAAACGTTGTATTTTTACAGGCTTCACTATTTCCTGGTGCCTCTGCTGTCTGCTGCGTCTGGCACCTGACCTTCTGTAAACTCACAGCGTGGCGTTGTTATTGTTTGTTTTTGTACAGATTAAACTAACAAGATTAAATGAGTGAGGTGAAGAGGTACTGGTGAAAGGACTTTGTTACCAGCTGCTTCCCTGTTTCCAGACGTTATGCTTCCAGATGCACAGATTGCAGTTTTCTGTTAAAAGCCTGACCAGCCGATTTGTTTTTTTTTTATTTCTAAGAAATAATTGGATGCATTTACAAATCATCTTTGTAACTTTTACAGGCCAAAACAACTCAAGAAATGAATTGAGTTGTTGCATTTATTCACAAAGAAAAAGACAACAAATCTTCACAGCTATAATTTTACATGTGTGTCAATGAAATTTGACCTGCAAATGAACCAGATACTGTAGTGACCAGTGACTGATCGTCAGTGAATCTTTAAATATGCTAAAATAAGCTGCCTGACTTTGTTGATCTTCTCTTCTGTCATATTTCAGGTTTCATCCTGCTGTTTAATGCAAACCTGATACTTTTGAATCAAATTATGTACATAAGAAAAAGACAATATAAATCTCCCAGATCTCACTGCTCACACAATCTGTTTTCCTCATAAATATTTTTCCGTCTGCCAACAACAAAAACGAAAATTAGAAAGCTGAATGAAGACAGCCGTGTAGTAAAAGAGAGGGATGGCGTGCTGAGCTGTTGACGTGTGATAGTGAGCTCACGTTCTGACAGGAGCAGGTTTTTAAACCTCAACATTTATGACGAGCCGAGCTGCCGGTCCTGAGTAAACATCCAGGGAAGTTGGGCAGCTAAGAGGCATCTTTCATGAGCAAGACTTTATGGTTTGTTTACTATCCTGAATGCACTTTAAGATGTGACTTTTACCAGACAGCCTCAATTTCCTGTTCAGGCAGGAATGAGCGGCGGGCTGCCCCTGCCACAGCCGGCATTGTTTGTTGTCCAGATTAATCAGCCTTGATAAGAGGGGGAGAAAAAAAAATGTGTGTGTCTGTTACGGATTAGACGGCATACCTTGAGGTTGCCATGGCGACTGGCAGGCAGCAGACACCTGTGAATTAACATTAGTGCCGCAGCACCAGGATCTTAATTAGCAACGCAGCTGAACGGCCGTGCGTTATCGGGCCCTTTATCAACGTGCTGCTCCATGAAATCAAAGAGAATTGGCTTTGAAATGAACAGGTGTCATATGGAGGCAGGGAGGGAGAGTAGAGCACTCACTAACTCTGCCTGCTTTGAATGTAACCAGGTCCTCAGGACATTTTATGCAGACTGGGCAGGGTTTTTTATTATTATTTTCTATTTCTGTGTGTGCCCACATCTGCTCTTTTCATGTTCCTGCTGAAAGCAGATGACGCCCGCGGCAGCATTAGCATCTCTGAGCTCTCACAGCGACTTCTGAAGACGTTTTAATTTGTTGTTGTTGACTCACCAGCGCCACTCTGACTTCCAAGTGTCACCAGTTACAGACCAAAACAGAAACACAGATCTGTTTTGATATTTAGCACTTTTTTCTCACTTGTGTCTTGACTCACACACACTGTTTACGCCTTTCAGAGCTGCAGAAGCCATTCTTTTTAGAAATCCTCAATGAATTTTGGATAT
This sequence comes from Serranus cabrilla, assembly GCA_903364295.1. Classification (NCBI taxonomy): domain Eukaryota; kingdom Metazoa; phylum Chordata; class Actinopteri; order Perciformes; family Serranidae; genus Serranus; species Serranus cabrilla. Next base: position 254,007 of record CAFUXE010002060.1, on the reverse strand, counting down.
TTTTCCATGTTTAAATAATTCATAAATTATGCTTTTTTTAAGAGAGCTTACTTTACTCCGCCAAGAGTTACAATAAATTCTGGTAAGGCAAATTGATTGATTCTTTTATATATTTCTTTTTGTTTTTACAAATTTAACAGCACTTTAAGTGAGTCAAATAATATGATTGCTGCCTTTTAAAAGGACAAACATACAAACAGTCATCATCATCAAACTCAAAAACACATGAGTGCATGTTTCTTCAGCAAAGCAGATCCAGATTTGCTTTTTATATGCACATAAAGACAAAACAGTCCTAAGTCACTTTCTTTATTGTATTATAAATGTATCGTATCATTTCATGTCACAAAATTAATAATTTATTTATCATTTGCCTCAGAATAAACTATTTTTTAAAGCCAAATATTACGTATATAATGTCTTTTAATGCAATACTTTGTCATCTATAGACCCAGTAAGCACTGATTGGACTCTCCATGGCCGTTTTTTTAACCCTTGTATCCTAACTGTCACGTGTCTTTGTTTGTCTCGCTTTTGTTCTCTACGCGCTCTCAATCTCAGTCCTTTATTGCCTCTCAACCTGTGATTTAAAAAGAAAAAATCCATATCCATTATAAGCCTATGGAGCACCTTATGATTGATGGACCATATATTCAGCATGGCTGCTTTACGTTACCACAGCACTGTGCTTACATGGGTCTAAATATACCTGTAGATGTAGAGAAATATTCAATATTATTATATAACTCTGACTCTTGTGATGTTATGAAAGCTGAAACATTTTTAACAAGCCGCTGCCTAAATTCTACCGTAGGGAATTGGGGATCCCCAGGGTGCTGCAGGATGGACCTTTAATCCACACAAAAACACCACATTTGAATTATCAACCTTAATGCGCTTTTTTCCCCCAGCAACACTGTTTTCCGTGTTTATTAAGTGTGTTAATAATTGTTGGTATTACTGGGACAAAAGATACTAACTACTAATATCCAAATTCCAAAATGCTCACATCATAGACACTACCAATGACTATTCCTGTACAAATTGCCCACATAATCATATAATCGCATTGACCAAACGTGGTGAGCCATATACCAGGTTTTGGCCTCGTCTTGTTCACAGTCGTATCAACTTGGTTTTCTGAACTGTGGAATTTAACTGGTACTGGTATCAACTACAACATTTCTGGGATCGTGACTCAGGCTTGGTGAACCAGCAACAGGACTCGATGAGATTGATGAGAAATCTGTTTTAAACATCAGTGTTTAACAGTCTGGCTGAAAGTTTGAAGTCTGTTTCAGTGGTGAGTTGAGCTCGGAGTGCTTCGTCCTCACTGCAGTCAGATGAGAAGATAAACCTCCGGAGGTCTTCATATTCCACTGCTGTTAAATTACTCTAATATTTAACTGTCTGAGCGATCAAATGAAGTCTTTTATATTCTGGAAACTGGTTGTTGTTAAGCTGGATTTCAATTGGTTCTTTAACTCTGATGTTTTTTAATTTGGATTGAAAGACAACATTTGAAAGCAGACATGTAACCTCTTGTTAAAAAGATACTCGTCGTGTCTGTGTTGTCTCGACTGAACCGGGTCTTGTCTCCTCTCAGATTAAATTCAAAATAGATGCTTTTATTATATGCTTTCACATTTCCCTGTGTAACTCAGCCTGTTTAAAGAAAGGAAACAAAGTGGTTGTTAAAACCCTCAAAATGTCTCATTCATTTCTAATTCAGGTGAAACAGCTTCCCCCCGCGCTGATGAATTATTCAGAGGAATTTCTTTTCACAGTTCCTCTTTCTGATTTTTACTTAAGACTCAATCGTGGATTGATGATTTATTAATTTAATTCACAGTCCTGCTGATCTTTTAAAGCTTGTAACTGCTCAGAGTGCCCACAGAGAGGATGCTGTGGCTGTGTGTTTAATGTGACTCAGAACCATCACATAATATTACTGTTGTGTCATCCTGTTCTGGTAAATGATTAATCATAATTATTGTTAAAATTTAATGAGCTTCATGTTCTGGTCCCCAGGTAAACTGCCAGGACACTAAACACCCTGTGATTCACTTTTATTCATACTGAGCTCCAACAGGGGAGTGGGTGTTAGTTTTCAGAGTTCAGTTATGATCTAAATTCACTTCAATGGACAATCAGCGATTTGAATAAATTAGCATTGTCGATGGCTGTCAATGCTTTGATTATTAATTATTAATTATTATTAAATAAATTAAGTTATACTAAGATAAAAATACTCAACTGTGGATTGAGTGCTTCGACAGCCTACGTAATGAGGTGAACTATGTGTGACGAGTACTTTTGAAGTTATTACACTATTTCGGTTCGTAGCATATCTGCTATGTCCGGCTATAATGCTAATGCTAATTGCTAAAAACTGCTTTCAGGACAGATTTTCTATAGGAAATCCTAGTTATTTTGTGAGCGAGTGAGTGTGTGTGGGTGGGTGTGTGTGCGTGTTTCGGAAATCCTAGTTATTTTGATTATTTTCAATCATCTTTATAAAAACTATTTATATAAATATTTTCTGTTTTGTTACCAATAAAAAATCTGTTTATTACTCTTACATTACTGACATTATTATTGTTATTATGGTTACTTTATGCTTGTTGCAGATTTGCAACATTCCCAAATTCCTATTTATTTTTTGTGCTATAGTCAAAATAACAATCTCAACTTCATTTAGCATCTACTTAAAGGAAAAAACACATTTTTTTTAATATACATGTATATAAATTCAGGCGTTTAGGGGTTAACTGCAGTGTGATCGATACCAGGTAGTCTGTGCTAGGTAGCTAGTTAGATGTAGCACAACAAGTCTAACATTAGCATCTTATTGTTCATAAGAACATCCATAGAAATCAATGACCCTTCTTTATCTGTACTCCCTTATATCCGGTAGACAAACTAGAGGTTTGAGGGTAGAGAATGAGGTGAACTGTTGTCTTTTACTGTTGCCCTATTAGTTAGTTGAGTTGTGTAGCAGGAAATGTCAGATTGGTGCCCCTTATTCTGCCTGTTAATGAGCGAGTAAAGGAGGTTTTAAATTGACAGGAAAGCTCCTGCTGAGAGGGTTTTCATGGGAACTCTACAGGGTGCTTATTGAGGCCGTTTATGTTCCAGACAAAGTTTAAAGAGCTGCTATTACAAACAGCGTGAAGGCACATGGCAACTTTTCTTTTAATCTTTACATCCTTTAAAAAGAAGTAAAGATTTTTTTACTTTTTAGTGCATTATCTGAGATTGATGTTTCATTCAAATGAAAGTTTCACTGCATGGTTTGTATGGCATCATGATTTTACAGGAGCCACAATATGGTGAAGATTAGGGCTGCATATTTAAAAAATAAATCACTTTCTAACTGATTATTTTGACTGCAACTGTGAAATGATTTGTGATATTGGAAGGAATGATCAGAGTTGCATCAGTTTCATTTTCATTCAAATATATATTAACATGATGTCCTTTTTTTGTATCATGTTTTTTTTGTAAAGAATATAAAATGTAGGCCAAGACAACTCTGCAGCACCCAAATTAAATTCTTAATTCAGAAGGTATATTTTACATATATTTTGCTGCCTCAATAAAACGTATCATCACAACTATAAGGTTATCACATTATATGACACTTTAAACAGTATTTAATATGTACATCAATGTTGTTACACTAGACTATATAACAGAAAATAAAGAAAAGCACAATAAGTTCCCTTTAATCTGTGAATCAGATCTAAATACAATTTCTATAGTCTACAGTCTCTCATCTGTCTACAGTATGTAAGTAGACACTTGCCTTATCTCATAGATTAATGGTTTCTTTTGATGATGTAGAATCAGTCAAAAGAAGAGAAGTTTTCTCTTTATTAAAGGAGACAAACACAATGTGCAGACACCCATTGACTTCTCAGCGTGTAATTTATCTTCACTGCCATGCCAGACAGCAACAATGCTTTTACTCTGTCAGTTTTTATTGCTCAGTTGTTTGTGCAGGTGCAGGAAATGACACTTTCTGCCAAAGAAAAGTCCTACAAAGATATTCATTCCTTGTGCAGTCAAACACAACCTGTATTCCCGTCCCGCAGGTGTCTACACTGTCCACACACATTTCTGGGAAACATGTTATTAACTGTTGACTTACGGTGTGTGCACTCTCCGCTCAGTGCGGTCGGGTGTGGCGGTGCAGGTTAGTGATGTTTGCAGCGTTCATGTGAGGATAAGGAAAATAAACCACTTTGAACAAGAGAGAGACAAACACTGAGACATGGTTTGACTTGTGCTACAGGGCGCCACAATGAGAAGTTAGTCAGCATTTAATCGCCCTGGGGTCTGTGCTCTCAAACTCAGTGAGGATTTTTAATGTGTTTGTGGTTAGAAATAAGATTTGTGGTTAACACAAGCTTAGGAGATGTTCGCGCTTTGTTGTAAATAAAATATGTTCCTAAGTACCACAACTTGTGAAGTTTTTTTTTTTAGTCCTTAAAAAGATGGTTGCTAGCAAGTGGCTAGAGTCAGGGATATTTAACGCTTCTAACATAGTGACACAAAAGTGATGTATATTTGTGAAGATTATCCTGCCGAACAAAACGCGTAGCCTCATACATGTATTTGGTACTTACAATCCTTCTGTTATACGCTTAAGTGCAAATGTATATTGGTCTAATCTTTCACCCAAATAAGTGAATATGCGCTCTGCATTTAAAGTTAGAAGCTTTACGTTTTTATTACGTTTTTCACAGCGTCAAGCTGAACCTCCTGAGCTATGCTGCCCAAATTTTCCAGCGCCAGACTGGCTACAGTTTGCTATCATGAACAACTGAAAAGATAAAATATTAATATTCCTCAATTGAAAAAACACAAATGTGGTCTGAGAGAGAAACTGCAGCGTACACCAACTGCCTGATTTTATACCACATTATAACATTTGTCAGCGTTGTTTAACACCTCACACCTCAGTGTTGGTGTGTGCTTGTGCTGTCGTACTGAAGAGAGCCAAGAAAAGATGATGAGGTGTTAAATAAGGGGTAGTGATGATAATACGAAGCCCAGACGCCGGGAGTGTGATTACCACAACAAAGACTCTAATTGAGGCAGCAACAGTGAATAGATGCTTCAGAAAATCTGCTGTACCTTCATCATCTGCACTAGACGCTTCTCACGCATGACATGTCCGTGTGAACGCACGTCAGGAGCTACAAATCATTGTGTCTGCCTCTAAATAAAGTCCAGACGGGCCCCGGGATTAGCACTCGAGAGGATAGAAATAAAGTGTGTGTTGATGATAATTGTTTGCGTTTTTGTGTCTCTAGTGTGACATGGAGCCGAAGGAGGAAGAATGAACATAACAGACGTGTTGAGATGGTCGGCGGACAATTCCTGGCTGTTAGAAGAAGGACACAGTCGTCATCAAGGTGATTAAACACAACAGGTCTGTTAACACATCGCAGTTCAGTTCATATGAAACTATCTGACCGATACGAGGTTTTTGAGACAGATGCGGATTCTGATTTTAGAGGGAAAACTTTGTTGATATCTGATACTGTGGCTGATAAAGTAATTTTTTTTGAGTTGTGTGAAAATGACTGATTTTATAAAACTTTATTGAATATTTAATATTATTATACAGTATATACAGTATACGATGTATTACATTGTCAGCCCATTCTATAAACGATTCCTAAGAAAATAAAGAACAAGTAGAAATAGAATAAATTGCTCAATAAACATCATTACTGTTCAGTTTCAGTCAATTGCTGACTATTTGAAAAAAAGAAGTATTTTGAGTATTTTGTATTGCACATGAGTGAAAATAGATATTTGCACGGTAAATAGATTGTTGTATGTTCTAATATGGACAATAAATATAAAATATAAAATAAATAAAGATACGTACACAGTATAGTATAAAAAACATTGAATTGACACAGTGCAGAGCTACATTTATGTATATTTATGCTGTTAAACAGTTTGACTGTGGTTGGTAGCGTTACTCCTTCACACATCGGGATGTTACGACGGCGAAGCGGAAGTCACAAACTGGCAGCATCGTCTCTAACGGAGAGCCCGTCTCACTCTTCCCACTTAGGGAAGTGCTTGTAATCTCTGTTACGTCACTTTTAAGCATGAGCTCCTTTCACGTTGCACAATAGGTACCTGTCAAGGAGACAATCAGTGCCTCAGTGTTCATGTCATGGTAACTTCACAGGAAGTGGAATTTTTTCTTTAATTTGCTGGAGGTAGAGCCTGTTAAAGCCGGTAATCAGTGAGTGAATGGAGATTAAGGCTGACTGCACTTTATCGATCCATGTTTGCTTTAGAAGTTGACGAGCAGAGGACACACACTCCCTGTGTGTGTGTGTCTGAGCTCAAAGTAAACATTGAAATAACATATTCCATCAACTCCATATACAATTTTTTATTTTAGATTCAATCTCAGCCTCTATCATTTTGTGTCTTATAGTCAAATGAGAAATTGTGCCGGGTCGTGGCTGTGGCACAGACACAGATATATCCAGGCGACTCCGGCCTGTCTCCCTGCAGCTGAGCCAATTTCAAGACTTTGGGGAGGAAAGCGAGCACCGTCTTGCTTCTGAGTATTTCCATTCGCTTGCACCGGGCCGAGGGCAGAGGGGCTTAAACGTATTGATTGGTCACAGAGCTGTGAGAGGCACAGATAGGAATCAGAGCTCCAGCTGCATTCAGGGATTGAGCGTGATGGTGGTGACAATGATGCTCAGCTCGCTGTCTAATTTCTCTTTTTAGATGACACGATGTGTTTTTGGATAAACTGCTTCTGTCGCGGACTGGCGATCCGTCCAGTGTGTTTCGCTGCCTTCTGTCCAGCTAATTGATGCATGAATTAATCAATGTTTCTATTTCTAGTGTGCATGTTTATTCAAGGCTTCAGCAGCTATTCTAATTTTCTGTTACAGTAAATCTGTCGTGATCCCTCCTCACGCCAGGCAGCATGAAATTAACCTGAAGCAGGATGAAATAAACGCAGGGAGGGATGAGGAGTTGTTTTGAGGCTCCATGTGAAGGACATGTTGTGGTGTTTAACTGCTCTAAGCCGGCACAGCGTGTTGGTGTCCACAAAGATCCTGAACACATGCAGAGATAAATGGCTGCACATTCTGGGCTCATCTGTTCCCTCAGAACATGCTGGATCAGACAGCTTTCAGTCCATCCATGAGCCTAACGAACACAGCAGTAGGTTTTCTTTTTATAATATTTTACCATGAAATGTTGTATATTCTTTAACTTCATATGCACAATACATAAAACCTTTATTACTTTAAGCAACGTAACAAAATCCTCCTACAACCTCGCTAATAAGTACTTATTTTTGTTTGTTCAATCTAAAATTACATATGGAAATAGATATACGAAGTATTTCGGTTCTAAATCAGAAATTCATTAAAATAAACTTTCAATTTCTACTACTGACATCAGCGAATATAAATATTATTAATTTAGAAAGTGTATTTATTTATCACAATGTCCCGACATATGATTTCATTGAAAGAAGATAAATTATTGTATTGAATTACTGTCCAGCTCTACATCCTGTGAAAGCACTACATGCTCAGTTTGTGTGTTATACGTGGTGTGATCAGTATGTTATTTATGATTTAGTACAATGTTGTTATTGAATGATCTTTAGAGGTGTTGGCTGAAAAAGCCTATTTAGCGTAGCGTATTCCCCAAAATGTCCAACTATTCCTTTAAGATGCACAGTTTGAGATGTACAAACTTTACAAACCCCAATATTTCTATTATATCTGAACCTGTTCTGTGCCTGATCTGTCTGCTCTTCTTACTCCATCATCTCCTTTTTCTCCTTTCCTTGTCCTCCCCCTCTCCCCCCTCCAGACACATGTGGTCACGTGGTCTGTGGCTGCAGATTTAGGGGAGCGATGAGGGGATTAGCTGTAGATTTGGTTTGCTTTTTCTCTGCAGAGCTGAGGGCCGTGTGCTCCTAAGAAGCAGACCGACAGGGGAGTATAAATTTCCTTTGCAACCTGGCTTATTAAATCTTTCACTTTTACTCTGCTTCAGCACCCACTTCACACCGCGGCAGCCTTTTCAGAACCCTCCGTTTTATAGGCGACGTAATGTGCAGAACTGTACCTTTCATAATTACGAGCACCACCGCTGAGGATGAGCCAACAACACCGCAGCAGCTGAGTAACACAGATAATGAGCCGCACTTCACTGCGGTTTTTCATTTACAATTTCTCATTTTTGGAAGAAGCTCTTCATGTGTTTTCATGGTCTGCAATAAATTTCAGAGCTAATTGAAGTCTTCAAGATTAAATGAGGAGAACAATACAAAAAATATTCCTGAGTGTTTTAGATGAAAAAAAAGCCTGCATTTTATTTTGAAGTCCTATGTTTTTGTGAAGCCTATCAATTTAATTATTATTTTATTTTAGATTTTATTCACCCATTGCCTCTGTTATGTGTTGTTAATGTCAATCTAAATGTCAATTTATTGCGATGATATTTCAGTTTAAGTAACTGCTTGTGTGGGCTTGTCCTTTCCTGAGGTTACATCATTATCTTTCTTTGTGGGAGAGAATGAGAATTATTTCTTAATAATATTATCTCAGGTTTTCAGTTGCTTGACATTTCATCTGGTACCGAGGTTTCTGCCAGTGTGTTGCAGGCCTGGTTTTAATGTATTTCAATGATAGTGGTAGTTATCAGTTAACAGGCCAAGGGAGAATTGGATGTAGGTTATTTCATGTTTGATAAAAAAGGAAAAGTCAAAAGAACTGCTGTCAGTTATCAGTACATGGAGTAAAAGACACACATAACTTTTTTTAAAATTGTATTTAGAGTCTAAAGGTCTTCCTCAATATATTTGTGACCTCTGTGGCGTGTTTGATGTAATAACTGCCGCTTGAGCTCCAAAGCAAGAACTCTGAGGACAAATAATCAGCCTGTGTGAGCTTCCATGCAGAGCATCAAATATCAGACAGATACAGGACACAAGGAGTTTTAATAACTTTAACTTCAAGATGTATCAGCCTTAATCCCTCTTAGATTACTCTGCTGATCTCCACAGAACAACCTCACTTATTGATTATATTTCCTCATAGTTCAGCATTGACGACACTTCATAATATTTTGAATTGAATATGGAAACAACTTCCAATTTGCCCAAAAAATAAACCTTTTGTTAAATTACTTCCCACTTCACGACACATATGAGTCAGGATGTAAACTGCCTCTTGACTGGTTTCAAAGGCAATTCGAGCCGCCAAGTCGTGACAAACTTTTTTGGATGTTTGGCTCCTGGGAAGGTTATCCAATTTGCCCTTGTGGCCTTTTCCCCAGTGTTATAAAAACAACATGTTCTCTGGTTTGGTTCTTCATTTCAGGGGGTCTCAGCTCTTGTGGTTGAACCAGTTGTGTTATCCACAGGGTGAAATCCAGCCCGTCCTTTATTGTTAGTGGCTTTGATGACACTCCATGTAGACATTAAGTGGAAGTGAACCAAAGCATGATCTCAGTGATGCAGCAGGGAGCCGAGGAATCCAGCGGGGATTGTTGCTGCCACTTTAACAATGAGACCCGACTCGACAGTCAAGAGGTGTAAAGCCTCCTGACCCCGAGCAGTGACTCAGTTTATTTATCAAAAGTTCCCTTTTCTACGTTTGTCGACTAACACTTGGTGCACACAAGATCTTTTAAACTTTCCCCCAAATTTGTCCTAAAATGTTGGAACCACAGACATTAAGACAAATGCCACAATTCTTCACTAGCAGGGGTGCAGTGAATACATGATCACTTAATACGATCCCACCACTCCTCATCCACACACACCTCCGTACAGACGGAGCAGCAGGGGTCAAAGTAGTTTTAAATTCTTGCTGGTACTATTACCAAAACCTCCATCTCTCACACTTCATCTTTTTAAAATAACAAGATATTTAAATCATGTTGAAAGTGTTTCAGTTGGAATTTCGTTGGTGTAATTTATTGTTCGTCCTGTCCTGGCGCAGGTGGCATTTCCTTACGTCTGTGGACCAGTCGTGGAAACCGTCCCTGTGCATTAAATCAAATGCACAGATCCCCATAGCAACCGCTGTGTTTCGCATGTGCACTTGAGTACTGCTGAGTGAAATCTCTGGTCAAAAGCTCATAATCTGTTTCTTTTCTGAGCTGTTCTGTATCGTTAAAGTTGAACAAAATAACACGAAACACAACTGCTTACTCTCTCAAACAATTTGGAATGAGTTAAAATGAATTTTAAACAGACAAAGTAGTTTTCAGGACTTTACATTGCTAGCAGATATATTGTCTGACCCAGATTGCGGCCGTGATGGTTCTGAATGAGGCTTTATAGCAGCAGCTGCTCTCCCATCTTCCTGGTGCTGCGTACCGCCACTGAATCTTTTAGCTGTTCGCAGTACCAGTTTACTTTCACCCCTGCGTAGCAGCCATTCTCCACAAAAAGCCGCTGTTAAACAGCAGCTTCCCCCGTAAACGCTGACTTCAGCAGCCTCCAGGTTAACTTCTGTATGCAGCTTGCTGCATGTGGCGTCTTGTGGGTCAGTTCAGGACCGTGAGCCGTTCACACTGCAGTCTGATGTAGATTTAGACATTTAAAACATATTGTGAACAGCCAAACAAAGAATCAGATCAGAGCAAAAAAATCTGAATTGAGCATAACGACCTGCAGTTTGAACTAAGTGTGCTGATGTTTTGTTTAGATGCTTTCAAACAGCAACAGGTAGCTGATGTGGTGAACAAATGTGCTGAACACTTCAGTGTTTCTCTGTCGCTTGTGAAACGATCGTCCTGCAGATATGATGAATACCTGCAGGCAGATTTTTCATTAGAATCCAATACTCGTCTCTCGCGCTCGTCCTCCTCCCCCCTCCTCTCTCACCCACAGGGAGCATTATCTCTTTGCTTTCTCAACCTCATCCTCCCTTTTTGGCTCCATCTCTTCTCCCAATCCACTCTTTAATTTCACCTCTCGTCTGCTGACACACACACACACACACACACACACACA
>CAFUXE010002060.1:216825-242874 GCA_903364295.1 Serranus cabrilla | reverse complement strand
CACACACACACACACATTCACACAGAAATCCCCTATCTCCTCACGGCGTCACGGCTGTAGGGTAACTATGCGGTGTTGAAATGACATCACTGTTGACTGTTGCCACGGTAACACTGTCTAAAGCTTATAGCTCAACATAATGGATTTACCAGAGCTGGTCTAATAATAATTAGTTGTTATAAAGAGAGAATCCACAGGTGGACATACGTGTGTGTGTGGCCACATGCTGCTCATGTAGAAACAATGTTATTAGTGGCTGCATTAATGTCGTGGTTTACAATTATTCTCAGAAACATCTAAAAATGTACACAAGAGCTCGACTGATATGGGATTGTTGATTGATAACCGATATGGCAAGGCTAGTTTATTTATATAGCAACAATGCAATTCAAAGTGCTTTACACAAACATCAAAAACATCACAACAAAGGGCAGGAAAACACATTCAAATATGATAAAAGCTTCAAAAGAGAGATAGAAAAAAATAGAAACAGCTAAAATATATTAAAAGTAAAAGTGAAGTGTAAAGACCTTGGGACTGGAGTGATATTGAGGCCGATATAGTAATTTTTTTGAGCTGGAATGAAAATAGACCTTTTTTATATGTATTGTGCACCAATTTTTCACCACTTTGCAAAGGTACCTAGAGCTACTTCCTCAAACATTGAACTTTAAAACCTTTTTAACATTGTTATACATAATATGAATGAATAGGAATAAAATAAATAGCTAAATCAACATCATTACTGTTAATTTTCCATCAATTGTTGACTATTTGAAGGAAAATAATTTAAAAAATGAATAGCTAACATTATTTCTGCATCATATGTAAAGTTTTCATAATGGCACACATTGGATAATATCTGTCAACCCATTTATCTGTCAGGCTCTAATTTACACTCTTACTTTGTTAAACCTATTTAGAACAACATCGGGCATCTTTTCTCTCCTCCAGTAATGATTCAAGTAAGTAAATCCCTGAGGCAACTAAACATTGCACCAAAGCTGCTCAATACATTTAAAAACGTAGATTTGTATGGTGATGATGTAAGCTGCTGTTTGTATTGTCAGGTTTCTGTAGAGCCTCAGTGTTGCAGACTTGAACCTTCAGAGATATTTTTTGTTGCGAGTAGTTTTGTACTGAAGAGTTTCATGCCTTTTCATGTGTTGGACGTTCTCCAACTGCTCCTATTCTGACAGTGACCCTGCAGAAAATAAACCCAAACCATGGACACCCAAAATATCTCTTTACATGACCACAAGTGTAATTGAAAACTGAAGGGAACTCGGAGATGGCAGACCTCCACCAAGGCTAAATGCATGTTAATGAAATTGAAAATACAACAGAATTATTATTATTAGGTTTTCCTTCGGCCCATGCTTCACCCTCCCACCAAGGTTGGTAAACATGAGCTCTGAACTCCAAAACAAAACAAAAACAGAAAGCATAACGTCCTCGGCGGAGCGTGGAGATAATGAGGAGGGATTGCCGTCCTGTTTCACCTCTGAAGCACCTGATCCTGAAGCTTCTGTAACTCTGTGCAATCTTTCACTCAGCGTTTCTTTCATCTGTCTCTGGAATGAAATGAGATGCGCTACACATGCAACACATTTTGAGATATTACAGCATTTACTATTGAAACCTTTGTGATTTTGTGTCTAAAATTATTATTTGTTAGCATATAAAAACTAAAGCTTTCTTACATAAACGTGAGTTGGATCTGTCCGAATGTAAAATTTCCATCAATGCTTCCTTCTAAAGGGTCTTTTATTAATCTAATGAAGTAATATCAAGCTTCGAAGAATCTAAAATATAAAACATATTCTGGTTTGTTTGACAATTCAGTATTAATCCACAATGTTGAAAGTAACAAAAAATTAAGAATAACCATTGGATGAGAAGGTGTGTCCAAACTTTTGAGTGGTATTGTGTTTTACTTATTAATTTACTTATTAAGATTTAAAACAAACATTCCTCTACATTTTATACACAAACTAAAAACATCTGTGCTGAGGCATTGATTAGTTTCTGACTCTGGGAAAGGCAGAAAACAGTCAAATCTGACCTGTTTCATTAACCAAATCTCAAACATTTAGGCTGTTTCATGTGATCTTGTTTCCTAATGTAATAACTAATGTAATATTTCTCACTTTAAACACCTCTGTATGGTAAATAGACTGCACTTGTATGGCTCTTTTCTCTGATGACTGAGTATTGGGAGCAATTTCAGTGTCGTTCTTGCCCAGGGTGCAGACTGCCATGAGGTCAGGGATCCAAACACAGACTTCAGATCAGTGGGTGCAGCTGCCTTAGACTATATACCTCTACGATAGATCAGATGAAAACATTCATTTGCGGTGGGAGAGTTTTGTAAACTTTGACAAAAACATGTGATCAAATTTACTGAAACTACTTTTGAACCTTAATTATGTTGCGTACACAGTATGTAACATTAATGAGATCACATCCAGAGTTTCTGTTACCACAAAGCTCTGATGAAGTGAAGTGAACAAACGCCTTGAACAGAAGCAGCTTTGTGTGATTAGATTATGTGATTAACGTCCTGGCGTTCCTTATTGACCCTGTTTATTATAGTTTCAGTGTGCTGATGTCTCTCGGCTGTGTGTATTTAGTTTGTGCTCCAAATTGCCACACTTTATGAACTTTGCACTGATTGTAAAGCATTAATTATTGTCTTTTAAATGCCTTCCTGCACATGAACATGTTGTTTAATTATGCAGAGTGCTCTGGACTATATTCATCCACCAACATATTCCTTTGTTGGGGAAAAAATAGGTCCAGCTATTATACAGAATCACAATTACACTGATGCTATTTATGAGTTCACGCCGGCTTTTTTATGTCCTATCATCTGCTTTTCAATTTGAGTTTTAACTTCACCATGAAACCGAGGAGCTTTAAGGTTTCTTCTGCAGGGCTTTACAGCTCGCGCTCAGCTTGTAACATCCATCTCTCGACCTTAACTCTAAATATTCTCCTTTATTACACTCAAGCTCTCAATGCAGTCACTCTATAGTCTCTTAATCTCAGTGCCTGGCGTGTCTTTGCTCCCCTGCTGTTGTCTCCGCTGCACACAGCCTCCCCATGCTTCACTGCCTGACTGATAAGAGGGAGGCTGACACAGGTGGGGGGGGGGAGGCGGGAGCGGGGAGGTAAGGAGAGGTGAGGGTAGAAGAAGAAATGAGGTGAAGGAAAATAAAAGAGCAAGACGGAGAGACTGTGGACGAGAGGCAGACAGCCAGTGCCATTTGGTGAGAGGGGAGAGGAGTGGGTGGACGGGCTTTGAAGTGGGTGGGCGGGATGTGGAGGGGAGGCAGGACACAAGCTTCATCACTCCCTCAATTTTATTACCCGTTTTATTCATCCAGGGCGACTCGTAACGTCCCTCCTCCTCCTGTGAATTGGGAAGTGCGTATCATCATCTGAATTCACCGGCTCTCCCCTGCTTTAAAAGTTAAAATGATTTCCGTCTTTTCGGCATCTGAGTCAACAAAGGGTCAGTATTTGCATTGTTATGACTCTTTTGATTAAGACCGATGGGCCCGGAGCTGCTCTCCTCTCCATTACCTGTCTAATTACACCTCTGATGATGAAGGAGAGAGGGAGAGAAACCTCGTTATCTCTAAAAGCCTAATGTCTCTCTGGTTTGGAGCAGCAGCGGCAGACTGTGAGAATGACTTCAGAAGAGTGTCAGTTTTCAGTGGGATTATTTTAAAAAAGCGTAATGGCCGAACAATAACCGAGCAGAATTGGATTTAAACCATTAAAACTGAATAGTTTGGGTGCAAAATGTTTAATATGGTAAGCTTGGAGGCCATCATTTCCTTTTTTTAATTAAAATCGTTTTAGCATACATGTTGAATGTTTAATGTCATGAAAACTTGTTGTAATTTAATACTTACGCCTTACAGCACGCATACCAGGAGAGTCTATATGTAAATTTTCCAGAGACAAAGTTTGGCAGTTAGTGGTTTAAATGAAACATTTACTCCTTTACATTCAATGTCATCATTGTTGTAAGCTCAAAGCAATATGTTTTTTTCCACTGTAAAAATATATAATAGATTATATATGACATTTAAACATTCAATAAACATTTTATTCAACTAAAACGTGCATCAAGTCTAAATGTCCAAATCTCCAGCCTCTGATTTGCACCTCGCTCCATTCTGACAAAATCATATTAATAAATGCTCATTATGATCCATTTGTGGCCGACAACGGCTGCCGACCCTCGGACTCGTCTGTCCCGACCACGTCTTTGTCGGTTTTCTCAGAAGCTTTAGTAGCAGCTGCGAGGAGCCCTTAAAAGTTACCAGGATCTTTAAAGAAAAATGCCCCTTTAAAGAGCGACCGTTTCACCGCCAGCTCACAACCTTCACAGCTGTGCAGCGACTTGTCGACCCTCAAGTAGTCACCGCTTATCTTCCCCTAACACCTGCTTCATTAAGACGTGCTGATGAACAGTAGCTGTACAGACCTTTAAAATAAGCACTGGATGTGTCATATTGCAAGATAGAAATCACATAAACAAATACATGATAAAACATATTAACATAACAACTTCCCATCTTGTCATTTAATGGAAAAATAAACATGCCAGTCAGTGAATGAAGAGCCACTGCTGTCTTTAAAGTGATGACTCATGTTCGCTGAGGCAAACACACACAAGATAAATAGTGAAAGCCTCGTTGTGTTGGGGAACTTCTCTCACAACTTGTCAGACGCCGGCAGCTGCAGCGATTTCCGTGAGTTGATGACAGTGAAGCTCATCAAGTGACGGAATCAGCTGTTCTCCATTGTTATAAACCGAGAAAGACGCCTTTCACCTCATGTGAAAGAGAGAGAAAACAAAACAACAAAAGAGAACAAAACATGAACATTTTGGGATCCAAGCAGCCAATCAGTTTTATTTGTCACATGGAATAATGTAAGGTGCAGCTGCAGTGAAATGGGATCCCATCAGCTCCTTGAACTTGTGCATTTTTCATCATAAAACACACGCCTGGCCGGAGTCCCTCCTTCTGTCAGACCAAGGTCACCTGGTTGAATGCTGCTGTCTGGTATTCCTGAAGTTTCAGAGAAACAAAGCTCAGGTTGGAAGTCATGTGGCTGTCAAACCAGGGACTGCAGGTTTAACTCCCCACAATCTGTTCTAACGGGTGACGCTAACTTATAATTGAGGGAGGTCTCATGTAGGTTCAATCGCAGATAATAAACAGCTTCTTACGAATGCTACGGTTGACTTTTGCTAGCTTCTTCAAAGGTTATGAGAACAACCCACGCAGTGACACGAAATGTAAAGCACCGCGCTGTCCAATCCTATCGCGCTGCAGTGACTTGTTCCTAACTGCAGTTGGATCTACTCTGACTCGTTCAATGTCAATCACAAAAAGTAGAACCACTATTTGTAAAATAGACGGAGGAGAATACATTAAAAGTGGCGGAACTGCGAGTTCAGCCCCCAGTTCAATGAAATAAAACAGGCGAATTATAATAAGTTAATGATTCATCACTAACCATATACATCTGACCCAGTATCCCACTAATACAATATTGACATTTGTCTGTGCTCTTTCTTGTCACATCAAAGCTCAGTGATGCTTTAATTGGCCCACAGAGGTTTGTTATAGCACTGATAGAGAGCAGGACAGGAAACAGAGGCGCCTATCTGATGCTCAGCTGCCAGGTAAACACCAGCTAGTCCTCCGCCTCGGGCGGAGCTAGAGTGAGATCTGGACCCTAAGAGACAGAGAGAGGTTCCTCTGTGGTCGCTCATGGATTTCAGGGATTTCATTTTTACCCTGAAGTGTCTCCTGTGTCCGTCTCAACTACGTGCTTTATTCTGTGATTTTTCTCTTCGCTCCAGAGGGATTCAGCTCTGCAGGAGCAATGACAGCTGTACCCCCCGAAACACGAGCGGTTCAGTGGCAGCAACAACACGACCCGAAGCTCATTATTCAACATTTCTAAAATAAAGAGGATTCATTGTGCCATTTATCCGCGGAGGGCTCGGGTTACCCTCTGTCCCTAATTAAGATGTGCCATTGTTAGTCTGGGCTCGGGGCACAGAGGAGACATTAGATGATGGTGAGAAAGCAGAGACAGTTATGAGTCTTTTTAGGTGCATAATAATGAAAAGAGCAGTGAAATATATGAGCCTTAATGTGCAGGTACATTTCAGGTGCACGTGTATGTGCACGTTGTACTTGTATATGAATAAAACATGATGTTTTCAAGATAAAGATTACCTTAAAATGCCTTTATAATTTGATTTATTGCAAGAAGAATATTGCTACCAGGCACTGCAGTGTAATGCATTTACTTTGGTTACACCTAATGCTCAAGATCACACACATAGATACACAAATGCACAACAAGGCAACGGGCTCCTCCCTGCAGGTCACCCAGAGCCGCCTGGAAAATGTTATTACAGTGTTGTTGGGCACGGGTAAGTGCTCCATAATGTCTTGCTTTGAAAGGTTGAGAGTGCATTTAAATACCCATCCCAACCCCCCTCGAGTCGCCACTCATCTGAAATCTCACTGTTCCTCTCTTGTGTCAGTCTTTATCATGTTAATGCTTCTCTGTGGCTGGTTTTAGTCCATCAATCGAGACGTGCTCCGTGTTTTTCTTCTTTAATTCTACAATGACAAAGTTTTACAAGTTTTACTACAATGACAATTAGTTGAGATTTTTGATTCTATTTTCTACCGTCTATTTAATTATGGTTCACATTATGTCCCATTAGATCCTGATCCTTGGGTTGATTAACTTTCAGTTTTTTCTAAAATGTTATGTTTTTATTGGGACTTATTTTCCTCCAGGTAAGCACATTGTAAAAGCATATAAAGTACGTCTCCATCACATATTTCTGGCTACTGGACAAGGAGTTCTGGTACATTTGGTGCAGTCTAAGTGGAGTTCAATACGTTCTATTAAATATATCAAAATATGTTTGTTTTGATGTTTAGTGTAGATTAAGACATTTCATGGATATCACACCAGTCGACATAATTGTACCTGCATTCAAGAGCTAATTTTTGTTTTTTCTCAAATTCAATAATATTATATCATAAATCTATGAAAAAGATTATTAAAAAGAATATAAAAGGATAAAATGTGTTATTTTTACGCCGGCTGTAGCTACATTTAACATACAGACATGAAGGTTTGATAAATCCGTCTCTTGCAGTAAAGTGGATAAACACCTGACCGGTTTTATTTTTGAGTCCATCTGATGTGAGTTTGTGTACGTCTGCATGTATTTATGTATGACAGCCTCTCCGCGGTATAGCAGCAGCCTCATCACGGCGCTCGTACATTATGAAAGGTCAGACTCATCCACCTCGTCTAATCAAACAGCCATTAGTGAACAATATGTAAATAGGCCACCCAGCTCCGCACTTACACTGATGCACGCAGGTTACAGCCCCCTGTCACAACCCTTTAATTCATCCACACACACGCACACTTTCCTGGGGCTCAGTCGCTCTGAACCTTCTTTAGAGGTAATTACACCCTTATATTCATCTATCTCTGTAATTATGCCCTCAGCAGACACCCGGTCTGCACCACCGAGCCCAGAGCCACCGAATCAGTGAATCAGATGTTTTCAGCTCAGGATTATACATTTATTTTCTTCTTCTTTTTTTTATAAAGTAATTCAATGCCAACTGTAAACAATCAGACATTTATTATCACGTACAAAGTAATATACATACATAAAGATGACTCATATTATCTTATTATCCAGTGTGCACAATATTTAAAACAGATGTTTATTAACTTAAGGGCCTCTGTGGTGATATTTCTTTTAAATGTTAAATTAACAAGAAAGATATATGACTCGTTTAAACTTCTGAGTTTAATAAAACATTTATTAGACTTTTTTTAAACACTAAAGAAAACAGAATTATAATTAGGAATATTTAAATGTCTGAAGTGAGTTAAAGAATAACATGTTGATATAGAAACTGAATAAAACCTGACACCGAATAACGTCCCCCAAAAAAGACGGTAACCATGGCATTCTCCGCTGGTCAGCACAGCGCTGCTGCTGTGACATCATCTTTAATGCTACACTTGCTGAATCCTGAAGCAAAACAGTCAACAAGAATTGTACGGAGACATTTTAGGTGTTGCCATTTAAAAAAACATCAAAAAACAACCCCAAAAGACCCCAAACGTATCCCTTTGGAGACTTGACTCCATACTTCCTGTATATACCACTAAAAAATGTTTAACGTGCCATGTTGGTATCTTTTTTTTTTCAGTACAACATCACCTTTATGACCTGATGATAATTTTTTCACTTTGACTTACTGGATCAATACTTTGAACCCCAAAAAACATAAAATCTGATTTTCAAAATTTGTTTTTTTTTCACTTGCAAAACACAATCTTGCTCCGTAAAGAATTTAAAATGTTGGCAATGTGAACACAGGTTGTAAATATGACACCATAAGAAGGACATTTCGAGCCAGTAGTTTAGAGGAAAGTTGACGTCGGGGCTCAACGCTGCTTCATGAAGAAGTCGTGTGATTTGATCACTCCAGAGGGTTAATACACGGTCGCCCATGAAGTTGGAATAATTTTGTATTCAGACACAATCCTTGTTAATTGTGGTTTCATTATCATTGTGATGTGTTTGGAAGAGATTGATTAATAAAGTTTTGCTCGGTATTGGTACCTGAAAAAGTCTTATTGTGCCATCCGACTACTGACAATTCTTAACTCCTCCTTTTAGTGTCGGCTCACATTGATCAAAGTGGTACTAAAAAACCACCAGGTTTTTTTGTTACCATTTTGAGAAAGGCCGAGGCTTCGGCTGAGCTCTGTGCTCCTGAGTGCCGTCATTGTTCTTACATGTGTCTGTGACACTCAGCCAGCCGGAGCTCCTTAAACCTGCATGACTCTCCTGTCACATCATGTGTCAGCATGTGTCAGGACTGTTGGAAATGAAGCCCTGAATGACAAAAGGCTGCAGAGAGCTTGTCAGTCACAGACTTTATTTCTCTTATACCTTACTGTTTTAACTCATGGCTGAACACCTCATCATACAATATTTAACATGTTGCGCCTTTGTTTTCAGTGATGCTTTCACAAAAGCCTCATAATGCAGTACAGGAAGTCGAGGTTTTGGCTCCCAGTTCTTCTTGTTCTAAGAGTGTCGTAGCTGTTTCTCAGGAGAAATGTACTGACATACACTGAACTATGTTTCACAGTTTTTTATAGCAGCAAAGGACTTTTTAAAACTAAACCGAAGAAGAAGAAGAAGTGGGTAATTAACGTAAACGGTGCCATGACTGAGCAGACAAAGAAAAGGCTGGTGTGTACTTACAGAAAACTGCACCGATAGAAAATCCAGTTTAATTGCTCTGAGCTCAGTGGGAGGCAGGCACATGTTGGAGCAAAGCCACCACGTCTGCTGAAATTACAATGAACATCTGGGTGTTTTCAAGACGCTCTCGGAGATACAAGATGACTAAAGCCAGAGACTATATCAAAAATACATCCATTTTTCTTCCTTAAGCCGAACCGGTTCTTTATTGCTTATTGTCCTGGATGCTCTGAGACTTTAACTGTGACGAGGCACCAAAGACAAACTTGTTGACATGTTCTCTTGGTACATTACTTCTTGGTTTAGTTTATTATGAGAGGTAGAACATTAAGTCACAGACACAGCGTGGAGTATAAGTTTTCCTTGGTGTTTTCCAGTAGGGACAGTCTAATGAAAGATGCTTTTAGTTGCATTATGGGAAATAGTATTCAGTGTTATTCTTAGCTTGATAACAGCTGGGATCTGAAAGTCAGGGTATAAAACATGGATGGATGAGGTATTGAGGAGTTTTTTCCTATAAAGCTAATGAAGACGCTGAATGCAGCACTGGTCAGTATGAATGCAACTGATTGGTTTTGACTTGAGGATGCAGAAAGTCTCTTTATATTAGTCAAATGAAAGCTGAAACCAAATACCCCAACAGACAGGGCAATTAAGGAAGGATGTGGAGTGATGAGGCCTGAAGCAGGCTGTCGTTGACGGCTGTTCAGGAACAAATGTTTCCATGTAAAGCGTCGTCCTCATCTGACTCACAAGAGGAAAGACCTTGGTTGTGTTTGGAATCGGTGTTACTCATTCATACTCGAGGATGCTGGTAATAAGACTTCACACACTCAGCATATCCCATAATGCATTGCCACTAGTCTGAAACTGAAGAATATGGGGGCTGGTTTGTATTAAATTTTCCTTTATTAAATCTTAAAAGTAGACCAAAATATATTTCTCATCATTTTGAAGGTGGGAATTAGACAACTCAGCTGCTGAACTGTGGAAAAATGTAGTTCTGACTTTTGGGGTCGAGTTTAAGGTTAATGCATTGTCGCCTGGATACGGAGGCACCGCCACCAACACTGTCACAGCATAAATGTAATGATGGTGTTATATATCATCAAATATTTGAAAACATAAGTATCAGTATTTGTATTCAGAATAAACATTTTGTTGGTGAAAATGCACTCAAGATTCGAGAATAAAATTCCTAAAAAATTCATTGATGTAATGCAGTTTCTCTTTTTCAAAATCGGATTTGGACAGTGGGCAGAATGTCCACTGAGAATAGCATACTGTATCATATTCAGACTGTAGTGTGTAGTATCTCATTACTAACCCAGCCATTTAAATAGTCTCTGTCCAGTTAATTCATGTCTCTCAACTTGTGTCGACATGTACCTGAAAATTAAGTACTTCATGTACAGTAGTTATTATCTAAGATAAGCTACGTGATATTTCTTCAGTTAACTCCGTGATCATTTTGTTGTGGTTGAAAAAAAGGATTACAGTGTGAGAGATGCTCTTCTCTCCACTGACACACGATGGGAAAAACTCTGCCGTAGCCTTTGACTCCCCTCTGAGTGTGTGTGCATCACACTGTGTAGGTGGCCTGTATGTATGTATGTATGTATGGCCTTTGTGCACATATCACAGCACAGTCCAGGCTGTTTTTTTGTTCTTTCCTGTATCTGCCTCTTGTATCTCTCTCTCATTCATGAAAGCAGAAACAGTGACAAAGCGAAGTAGGCAGAGGAAGTAACGGACCGACAGAGAAAAGAATCAAAACTCAGAGAGACTGAAAGACAAACCAGTGGAGGGAGGGCCGGAAGCTCAGCCTGAGAAAGACAGAGCGCCAGAACAGAAAAGAGATTGACGTTCAGTGCCCCTGCCGGGCCGCCTGAGCCCAATTAGATCGCCATTATGGAAGCGCTATAATGATGCATCATTTAGCGTGCTGTGCGCCTGCTCTGACTGGTGAAGTTGCACCAGTCCGGAGCTCCATTATCCATAACGCCTTTCCCACTTCCTCCTGCGGCAGTGGACCCAGACAAAGGACAGGAACAAAGGCTGTGTGTGGGTGCAACTTATTATCCTGAAGGCTGACGTGCAGCTGAGACATGAAGCCGCCCTCAGACCAGGTGACGGCGTGAGGAGGATGTTGTTCATGCTCTCCAGTGCTGCCGAGCCCATAAGGAGCTCTTTACTTTTATATGACTCATACAGTAAGTTACTCTGTAGGTCATGAGGACAAGCTGATCTTCATACTTTCTCGCTTATGGTACAGTAGTCGAGTTTCCATCAATTAATTTCTATGTGCATTTTGATGATTCACATGAGAAAAGCTTGATGGAAAAGGACAATTGACAAGATCAACTTGAATTCAAAGAGACCAAAATGAAAGAAGACTTAAAGTATAACGTGTTAAACACTTTGGGCAGCCCCACAACTTTTAACTCTGCTTGCATTATCCTTGTGGTGTAAATTTCGGTGACTTGAATAATCTTCTTTAATTTCTGCTGCATGTGATTGTGCTTCGCCGCAGTGCAATAATGTTGTTCTCATGAAAATTGTTGCCCGGGGATGCAAAGCTTGCGGCACTCGGGCTCTTTCAGGCTCCCAGGTGGTAGAAGACGCTGGTAGAAACATCAGCCATTGCATCCACACCATCTGTCTCTGTGATTCTCATTACCCCCCTCTGGAAGGAAACGGAGAACTCCTGCAAACTCCCTGCAGCTTCCAGGCTAAATAAGCAGTCACACGCTGCAGCTGGCTAGCAGAATAACACACAGTGGATAAGTAACTATTACTGAGTTTTTCATCGGGCGCTGACTTTACTGTCTTGTTTGCGTATACCAGGATCATATAAGCTGTCCACCACAGACATAAGAAGAATCAGGATTTGTGTTGCCACTGGACCAAAGTCCAGCATAAAAATAGCAAATTAAAGCGCAGGCTGATTTTTGAGTATTTGGCCAAATCAGTACTTGCATTCACACAGTCCATGCATTTACAAAAAAGATGCAAACTGTCTGCGTTAGCACAAAATGATTAGCAAATACAAAATAATGAATGTTTTAGAAGTATTTAGGTTGTGAAAGTATTAAAAGTAAAACATTACAGTGACTGTAAATTGTATTAGTGGCTGCAAAATCTATTCTTCCCCTTGAAATGTATTATCCGTTCTTTTTATGTAAATGTAATACGAATGCCAAGACAACCTGCGTCTGAAGAGCCAGAAGTAGTTATGTACGTTAAAGTGGTTCACTGAAGAAGAGTCGGGCTTTCGCCTCAGCCTGTAATTGTGCAGGACAGACGGGCAAAGCCACCGTTGAAGAGTTCTCTCGGAGAGCCGTGGTTATCTGCGTTTTCTACATGCACCGCTGAGTGCCATAATTACTTCTATCACATTTCAGGAGCCTGTGCGGCACTCACACGTGGAGAGGTTTCACTTCTCCTCAACGGCTTTGGCAGTCATCCGCACAAGGACGTCACGCAGGAATATCACATGAGAACACATGCAGATCTATGATGCAGATACGTTTTATTTTAGCTAAAGTCAATCCACTTCAATTACTTTTTGTTTTCCCCAATGCCATCTGTGTTATCGCATCTTTTAGGCAGATAACTCAGACTAGTGTTCGCTCAACATGAGTCCTGATCCTCTCCCAAAGCACAACAGGCTGGTTTCACTTCTGACAGTACAGTATTATAATCAAATAGCAGGGGCTGCCTGAAGTTAGTATTCTGAGTATTCATCGGTTGCTGAAATCTGAGCTTGCTGCATGAAAAAATCCTGACAGTGTAATAACTTATTTCTATCGGTTGATCCTGTAGAATAACAACTGTCCAATCATGATGAAGTGCTCTGCACGGACCAAAAACAAGTCGCTGTGTTTCCACATTATGCATTTTAAAGATGATGTTTACTGAAGGATTAGCCTACAGCAAAACATTACACTGCCATCTTCTGACGAAAGTACATTAGTGCAGCTTTGTTTTTTTGCTCTAAACTAGTTCATGGAAACATCCCTAATTCACATTTTCTTTCATGCAACATTTTAGAAATGTTGCTCAAATTAGTTTTGACTTAAATGAAAACACAGCAACAGTCTGAAAGCTGTTGTGGTTATGTTAAAGTTAGCATCTCTGTCCTGTTTTTTGTTGAATTTGGGGACAACTCAACTTAAAAGCCCTTTTTTTGTAATGTTGAAATGAAAATAGTTCTTACAAAACATACATTTTCCTCTGGAGCTGGAACCACCTTTCAAAAAAATCATCATTGTAGGAACTTGTTCCATTGGGGTTTGGCTTAAAAAACATTAATATATATGTAAGAGGTCCAAACTCCAGCTTTAATGAAGAATTGTTGGCTAACACTTGCATTTACTCTCTTATTTGGCATCTACACATTCTCTACTTCCCCATCAATCCAGTCCAACCTGGTTACTCCCTGCAGATTACTACAACAGGAGCTTTTAAAGTCTTTTACAGACTGAACTGCAGCTCTGAACCAGACCAGACCAGACAATGAATTCCCTCAGGGAAGAGGAGAGGGCCACCAAGACAAAACCTCTCCATTTAGAAGAGCCAAGCTGCTGACCTGATGTGGATCTCATATCTCAGCAGCGTCTCCCCGGGCTACAAATATATGTGTGCGTACTTTTCCATTTGATTTGGTGTCAGTGGTCAGGGACGATAATGGTGTAAACAGCATTTAGCTCACTGAGCTTCTCGCTGATTGGAAAAAAGAACTTTGTGGAAAGTTTGCTGTTAAGTATTTGCGTGGGAGGAGGAGGAGGTGAAGGAGACTTAAGATACATGTCTGTGAATAACTGCCTGTACGTGTGTTATGCTGTAACGTTGAGCCCTGAGGGAGTGAAGAACAGATGATGGGCAGTCGCTGTCTTCCTTCAGCTTTGTGCTGCATTAGATGAAGTGATCAGAGTGGCACCACGCAGAGCGACAAAGAGGAAGAAAAAGACACAGAAGGCTCTTGTGATGCACAAAGACAATCGGAGCAGTAGAACACAACTTGGTTTTCCATTAAACGTAATCACATCGAATATGTTTGAGCTGTTAGGAACAACTGACGGTGATGGTCAAATCACTGAGAGTCTGATTATCGTGTCAGACTTTCTGCTGTTAAATTAAGTGAAACAGGATTTGGTCGTAAAAATATGCTGAATTATTGTACGTTAGCTGTCACCCTCCGACTCTGACAGTTTTGAAGCTGCAACTTGGTGTCATTTGACACTGGTTATAGAAAAAAAAAAGTAATTTCCTTGAGACAATAGCTCAATTAAAATCCCAAATAAATACTAAGAGTATTCGTCAATCATTATTGATTTATTATTGGCAACTTTCACTCTCATTATAGACACATTTTACATCATTGCTCAGGTGACCTGTTGCACAATAACAGCAACAATTTTAGCAATTTATTAGAAATAACTAAGAATGAGAAGTTTACCATTCTCTTTCTTTTCCCCGGAACTCATAACTCAACTTCAGAAATCTGAGCTTTGGGGATTCTTTGTTCTTCAGTTTAATTTAATAGATTCTTCACTCCTTTGTAAATTAAGATAATCCTTCTCCTCCAGTCAAAATGATATGAAACTTCTTGTGCATGCTAAATGAAACTCCCTGAGCCTCCTCCACCCTGTGAAGCCCCGAGGCTCTGGTGTACAGTACACTGCTTTTATACGGGTGTGTGGCGTGTTCGGGCTGCGCCGCCACCGCCGACGAGGGGCCGGAGCAGCCTTTGGTGCTTAATGACCTGTCTGTATGGTGGGGATCTAGAGACAAACACTGAAGTAGAACCACAACAGGAGACCTGCTGCAGCAATTCATCTTCATTTTAATTGGGAACATTTTGTGTTCCTCTGTCCTCCACATTAATAAACCGAAGCCCTGCAGCAGTTCCTCAAAAACTCATTAATGCACAAGGTGCTCTCCGAGCCAGGTGTCGCTGAGCGCAGGACGCATCAGGGCAGAGACGTTCCCCTCCTTTTTAATCTTCTCATTTGTCATCTATTTGTTTCACTATTATCATCACCATTGCCATCATGTTTCTCATCACCATGTCATTTTCTGCAGCTGTGATGATATAAAAATAACCCCATAAACATAATGGTTATAGAGCATGAACAGGGATAAATAGCAACATTACTTTGGATTGTTAAACAGATAATTACGGGCTTTGATTGTTACTGGCTGAGAAATATATTTAAAAAATAAAAAAGTACCACTAAGCTGCCTGCATTTAATCTGACAAACTAAACCAAAGGCAGGTTAACAACTTTATTTCCCTGCATGTTTTTATCTGTGGCTTGTTTTACTCACTTTTGTTACAATGTTACAGTAGCTGTTTGTAGATGCATTTGTGGAAACATGATGAGAAGATTTTTTTAACATTTTCCTCATGTTATGTATACTAGAGAGTCTATTGGAGTGAATGTCCACAGTGGTGCTTTATCAGCATGACGGCATGCTTTCCTCTGTGTCTGTGTTGCTTGGCAAACATTCTGTATAATGTCGTTAAACAGCTGCATGCTTGGCAGAAGGATGATCATTTGTTAGAAATAGATAATTGCAATTTTTGTTGCAATGTGAAAATATAAGTGATAAGCCAGTATGGAATTGCATTCATTTATGATGATATCTGTAACATGAACAACAGCGATGATGAGGAGAGGAGGCGCTTAGCTTTCAGGTTGACTGACAGAGTTGTTTAGCCAGTTGTGTTGTGTGAAGTGATTCCACAGACACGGATCGATCAGAAGCTGGAGATCCCGCCCTCTTGCTTTGCTCAACCCAATTTAGAAACATGACCACGTCGTAAAGTGATCAAAAGTCCCTAAGTGTGCGTGCACGGATGCGTGTAAGCAGGTGAATTTGCAATCCTGTGTCAGAATGTTCAGACTTGCGAAACGAAGACTGTGAGCAGAAAGCAAAATGTACACCTCATCAAAACTAAGCTGACAGAGACAAACAGAAATGTACAAGTTTACAAAACTACATTTACAGATACAAAAAACTGTTTTCAAGTTCTTTCTGAATGAAATAATATTCCATATAAGATGTGGTGGTTTTAACAGTAATTTTGTAATGGCTTGCGACAGACAAAACCAAAGTTTAGTGCTAACTGCAGCCAGAAAATACCTGCAGCCAATCAGTGCTGGGAGTCCTTAGACATGTTGACCTTACAGAGACGATCATGAACACACCTCCCAGCCACAGAGAAACTGCACCGCTGCTTGTTGTGTTTTCTGCATAAGGAGCATTGTTTGGCACAGCAGAGAGCATATTATAACTCACTATAAATACAGTTCTTAATGATGGTTTTCAGCACTGACAGACACCCTGAGATGTGGTGCTAAACCAGGTCAAGATCTTAAGGGATTTATCGACACACAGCATTCAGACTCTTGCCCCCTCTGAGTTGAGAAATGTTTTGAAACCGCACACAGCGAGGCTACAAAGGGCCAGCTGCCGCTGCAAATGCTGGAGCTGTTTTGGGAAACTGAGTGGTGATTCATGCTGGCAAATTGATTCATTTCTTCTGCTGATAAGCACCTTTTTTCCTTTGTCCCCATATGCTGCGATGGCTTTGAAAAGACCTGTTGGAAAACACATCTCCCCTGCAACCGTGAAAAGGTACAGGGTGGGTACACAATGACGGCCAAACACCTTATAGTATGCAGTGATGCAATCCAATTCAACATCACAAACTACGGCTTCGACAATCTGCACCTGTCTGAACGTTAGCAGCCGCGCTGCGCTGCAGGGCTTTGTGCTGGTATCATTGTGTTCCACAGGTGTTTACATTATTGCGGCTATTTTTACACACTAATCTCGACAGGTGATTGTTGTGAATGCAGCTAGAATCTCTGTGTGCATCTGTGTATGTGGAGCGTATGTTTGATAAGTGCACAGCAGGCGTGTATCTGCTTTGAGGAACATTGGAGGAAATGGAAAAGCTTTAACCTGCTCTTATCAGCAACAGACAGTCCATAGCAACAAACCAGGCAGCAAAAATAGGTTTCAAAAAGCCCACCGGCTAACCTGCGCAACACATCTCAGCTCTGCTTCTGTACGGGAGCTCACACACACAAGCTGCTGGACTGTTCAGCCGTCTCTCAGTCAGCACCCCGCTGGAGCTGAGCAGATGTAAGCTGGGCTTCAGCTGAGATGAGCGGAGTTATCGGAGGGAGCTCTCGTTTGAGATTTACATAAACAAATCCCTAATTATCAGAAAAGCTACCAAGACCCGACTCCCCACCTGTTGTCAGATCCCCTCATCTCCTCCTGCAGAGCCCACATTCAGGAGACAGGCGCACTCAGTCCCAGAGGAATCAATCATTTTAAATGTCAGCCATGCAAAATTGGGTCTGCCCCAAACTGGAGCCCATTCTGCCAGGATTTAAGTCAGAACACATCGGTAATGCTGGCTTCTTCTAGTAGGAACAAAACAAATATTTTCTTACCCGCTATTTAATAAGGCCGTGGATAGCTTGAACAGAAAGTTGGATTTTAAATAAAACTTTTTACGTTTATGTTTTTGCTGTGAGTATGAACTTCAGGCTCTGTGATCAATACTAGTTTGACCTGCGTTAGAGTCTCAGTGCCCGACTCTGTCGATAGAAATGGCCGACTTCTGGAAAAACAAATAAATTAGCAAGTGTTATCTTTTTATAATCCAATACAGCTGATAATTACTTTAAATTAAATCCTCTATTGAAACACTTGTTCAGTCATGCCTGTTTACCCTGTACCTCTGAGCTTTTGCATTAATATCAAACATCTTTTATTATATAACAGTATATTAAATAGTTAAAATGTGCCCTTTCTTTACAAAATTAAAATACAAATCATCTACTAATATATAACAATCTAAAAATCTTTTGATACTCTGAGTACATTTTGATGCTGATATTTTTATACTTCCTTACTTAAGTAAGTTATGAATGCAGGACTTGCTTGTAGTGGAGTCATTTCTCAGTTTGGTATTAGTACTTTTACATAAGTAAGGGATTTGAATACTTTATCCACCACTGACTAGCAGTTACATCTCAATTAAGTCCAATATTAACAGTAATACCATTTATAATGTGCTGTACACTGTAAACAATGCAATGCTTATTTTTACCCGACTGTCTGTAAGGCGTTTTTGAGAATTTTTAAAGTCTGTTGTATTATTAATACTTCTTGTTTATATGTTGCCTCAATTATTGCTTAATGAACTGCTAATAATAGGCAAAAACAACAAAATAATCCAACTTCCCAAATTTATCCTGTGTGAAGGCAAAGCTGGCAGTGGAGGTAATCATCTTCTAAAAACGTCTGAATACAAATCAGGAGCTTTTCCTGTTTTCCACATCTTCAGCGTTGTGTGAATGCAGAATTAGCATCCTCTGCAGGACGGACGCTGGGTATTCACTTCAACTATTGTATGTTGTTTTAACAGTGTGTTTAGAGTCTCTTCCGACGAGAACGAAAGTGGTCTTGTGTTTTGTTAATGGGATTTCATGGTTAATTGACTGCGGCTGACCGTAATAAGACACCTTCCTGCAGACAGAACACAGGGAACGACTGCTGCTGCCTCACCGCTGTCTGACAGGTTTTTTTATGCACACACACACTCTCTCTCCTCCGCCTTCACACATACACTCACACACACACAAAATGTCAAGTCATCTGGATGAGACTGACAGTTAAGAGGGCCACAGGATCACACTCTCACACTCTCGTGGTGTGGCGCTCTGACAGCCCCAGTATGTGTGTTTGTGTGTGTTCATTTGTGTGTTTCCCAGTGAAATGACTCAGCGTCATGCTTCACTATCAGTAAAATATTTTTTATGTAAGTACATGTCATCTGCTGTGTACTTTTGTTGTCAGTGGATTCCCACTTGAAGAAAACGGACTGAAATGTGTTTGGAGACGCAATTTGTTGCTCGCTAATGAGGAGTAACTTTGCCAGCAGGACGCAGGAATAAGACAGTTTAAGCAGCTATTATCAGAGTGTGTAAAGGCTCAACTGTCAAATCTACATTTCAGCCTCCGAACATGGAGAAAGTCTTCTCCTTAAAAAATGTGACACGTGTTTACAGAGGAATCCTCGCAGTCTGCTGCCCACGAAACACACATACAAACACACACACACACATACACTAGTTTATGGAAATGAGTTTGGCCTGAAAAAATCCCACGTGTCAATCCAATGCAAATCCTGCTGTTTTATTTTTCTTCTCTGCAGCCAGAGGCTTTGTTTTGCTTTCGGGTTGTCCGTCATTCTTGTGAACGTCTCAGGAACACTTGGAGGGAATTTCTTCAAACTTTTGCACAAATTTCCACTTGGACTCAAGGATGAAATGGTCTGAATTTGGAGAGCAGAAGTCATAACTCCACCATAACTCAAGAATTCATGTACTAATTATGAAAAGAGAGGGAATATTATAGGTGATGGTG
The DNA here is from genome assembly GCA_903364295.1 of Serranus cabrilla. NCBI lineage: Eukaryota > Metazoa > Chordata > Actinopteri > Perciformes > Serranidae > Serranus > Serranus cabrilla. The sequence continues at coordinate 223,052 of CAFUXE010002060.1, read as the reverse complement.
TGATTTTTATTTTTTAATTCTGTTGTTTGACATGTATTTTATGTATTTATTATGACCTTGCTGTGTATTTATTTGCTCAATCATGTGATTCTGTCATGTCTCGTCTTTCTGATATCTTATTTATCTTGTTGTGTGTTTTGATATTTTATGTTTATCAAGAAAAAAATCTCCCTGTTCTGTGAATAATGCTTCACAATAAAGATATTTGAAACAATTATGACAACGTTTCACACATCATTAAAAAAGACAAAGTGATGACATGTTACATCCAAAAGGTCAAAGGTCAGCTGCACTGTGACATCATAATAATCTGCAAAAACATTTTATTTATCTTCCATTTTTAGACCCTCAGCTCGGATGAGAAACAGCTCCCAGCCTTGATCTCGTCCTTCATCTTTCTGTCTGCAAAGAGCTTTTTTGGAACAGTTTTTATATTACCAGGTGAGTATTTCACATTTCCGTGCCGTTGATGTGTCATGCCCTTGTCATGTAAAAGACCTTTAGAAGGGTTTTCCAGGCTGGCTGTGATTTTGCCCTTTGACCTTTCCACCACTGCCTCCACACTGTGCAGTTCAACCCGCTGGTCTTCCTTCACAGCTTGTTGAGAGTGTTGACCTCCAAGCCTCGATGCCACAAACCCATTTATGCATCAGTACTGTAGCTGGAGGCATCTTGTTTTCGGGTCCATCCTATATTTGTAGGCAATATCTCAGAATGTCTTTTTTCACAAATATTGAAGAAGAAACTGATTTGTTTTTGGTGGTCAAATGTCAAATCTCTAAGTGAAGACAGTAGTATGATAACTTCTATTTTGTCAAAAACCACATTAATAATACCTTTTTTTGATTCTGTCAAAGTCTTCACTAAACATATTATGTGAGTCCTGGCAGACATGGATGTAAAGTTAAATTCGACTGGTTGGCAGAGGCTCATAGTTGTGTTTCTGGTTTGCAAACTGCGAGTGACAGCAAACGTGTGACTGCAGCCTGTGAGACCATATTTGTCTTGATGACAGAGAAAACACATCAGACGGACAGACGAGGAGACTCTCTGTCCGTATCTGCCAGGGAAGACAAACAAAAGCAAGCAGGGGGCTGTGTGTGTTTGAAAGTTTGTTTTTAATATTAACTAGAAAAAACAAATATTTGCCCACTTCCTCCACCGAGTCTACACAAAATAATTCACTGTCACCGTATGAGAGGAGGACTCCCGATGCCGAAAGCAGTTCACTAGACAATCACAGTTTGTGCTGTTGGTAAACAGTATTAAAAAATACAGCAGTTAAAAATCAAAAGTAGTCATCAGTAAATTTACAGTTCAAATTGTGTAGCAATGCAACGATCAAAACACTTTATATACAAATAACAAAAGAGCAGCCAAAACCACATGACAGACACACGGTGAGCGAACGTTCGTCTTCCATCACGGTCATTTAATTTAATGAATTTCAATGTCGTTTTCCACTCAACACTCAATGACGCACACCGGGAGGGTAGAGCTCACGGCTCTAATCGATATGATAAAATTCCCCTCTCTGCACACTGATATAAACACAGCGCACACAGAGTTCACACTGTCACTACATATTAATATTCTTTAGCCTTTACACAGCAGATTGCCTGTTGGATTTTTCCCTCCATCTTTGATTTGAATGGAGCTGTTTACTCAAACAGGTCTCACTTCCTTCACTGGTGACCTTTAAAACCTGTCAGCCTCCAACTGTGATTTGTGCTCAAATTTACGTTATTGATTGTAAATAGCGCGTTAATTCCATTCAACGGTGCAGAAACCGCCGGTGGCTTTATTGCTGTATGGAAACTGAGGGTTGAAAAGTACAAAACAGGCACATTTTATAGTCTATGACGAGAAAAATAGACATTTAAGCACTTAAACCAGTTTTTCAAGGCACTTCGGAGCAGCGTAAACAAGCTCAAGACACAATATTGTCATTGTTAATTTGATATAAGCAACTTGTAATTTACACATCCAGCAGTTATGGAGCAACATTAACATTTCTCACTTGCACGGCAACCCTGGACTTCTCTAGAAATCACCCGGAGGAGCTGAGTGGAAGAACACAAATGTCCGAATAAATTGGAGCGGACATTAAACAGACTTTAAAGTCCCTGTAATGTCTGATTGAGCTCATGTGTGAATAGAGTCATTCTGCAGAGAATTAACGGGGCGAATGTTGATGATGTTTCTATCATGCAACTGTTACCTGAAAGATTCAGGAATGTCAGGGATTACAATGCAAAAGTTTTAGGAAACTGTGTTTCTGACCACATTAAGAACAGGCCAAGTGATGATAGTATAATCATCGTTTCTCTTTCCTCTTGCTCTACTCCCTCTAAACCAAAGTATTTCCAGTGGGTGAGATGGACATTATCCTGTCCATCTGTGAAAGGGCAACTCTGGACAACGTCCGGACCTGATTTTCTGGACCTATAATATTCACTCTCCTTTTTGCTCTGATTTTGTTCTCCACCAGCAGAGCCGCTAAATGCTGCACTATGTTCACCAGCTGGTTGCTAACTTTGTCTGTCTGCCGTTCAATGTTGTGCAGGTAGCAGAAAGAGGTTTTATAAGAACTTTTTGACACGAAACAGCTGCCTGTTGTGTAAAGAAACAACGCTCTTAAGAGCAGTAAAAGTAAACGAAATCATTGTGGGCTGGAAGGTGCTGTGGCTCTGTTGAGCTAACAGGTTCTGCATAGTAATCTAGTATTTCTACAAGCAACTCCTGTCTCCATCGTTGATCCAAAGATATTGATTACAGTAGTTTTTAACATATTTGTCTCCAGTGTTTTGAACCTCAACTATCCAATGTCCTTCTTCATGATTGTCCCCCTCCTGTCAGTGAACAGTGATGAACATCTTGGACTGTTAACGGATTGAAGCTCAGGACTTTGCCGTTTATTTACTCTGCATCCATCAGTAGTTTTCTTAAAACTTGTGGAAAAATGTAAAAGCACCACTGGAGCAGGTCGGGATTCAGTGTCTCTAACAAAACGGATGCGTGCCAACAAGAGCAACTTTCATAGCAAACTTTCCAAGCAGCACTGATGTAAACCGCCAGGTCCCAAACAGCTTCGGACGCTAGCATGTCACAGCAGGTGTGCTGCTGAGAACCCAAAGGACACACAAGTGTTGAGTGCAAACATGTTCGGATCAGTGATTCTGAGGACAAAGCTGCATGCAGCAACACAGAAGGCTGAGCAATCAGCGGGCTCCACAACAGGCACATTTTGAGTGTCCACTAGTTTTAAAAAATGAAGGAAATTGTGCTTTCAGACATATAACGGAGGCTTTAAGTATCATTTGTTGAATAATTTAGTTCAAACTTTTCCTTTCATCCACATCACATCCAGTGTGATGCCGTAAAGAGTCACTAGCCTGTTTTTTCTTCTTTTAAAAACAAAGGCCTGTTTTTTATCCACATGTAACACAGGGAGTTGCATAATAAAACATTTGACACAGATAGAGAGACTGACTGAATGTAAGGATGTTATCGCATGCTGCTGTCTCAAAAGGTGGCGGTTACACAATCTTTCTGCACGTAATAATTGATTGAGGGTAACAGATAGGAATATTACGGGTGTGAGATAACTGTAATCAATAGGGATTTTGGCTCTCTGGCAGGAGCAAAGTGTTTGCGAAACAATCGAAGACTGTGTTGACATTAATCACAGAGAGAAAATCCCCAGATTCAGGATGTCTGATAATAAAAAGTGGAGCGAATTGTAACTCAGCTATTGACATTTATGTTACATAATAGAAGCAGTTTACAGTTGTTGCTTGAACCTGAATGTACCTGGTGGATTTCCTCTGTTATGGATCAATTCAGTCACTTCGTGACCCAGATGCTCAGAGTTGGGGGTGGGCGGAGCCTCGCTCTCTGATCAGAAGTCACTCAAGTCTTGCTGTGTCTCCCAATGTCCCTAAACATCTTCATGTTTTCTACTCAGGAGCATGGACGATGGTCTCATTGGTGCTTTAGTAAAATGTAGAAAAAGACCTTTTGGCCTTCATCAGTAGAAGTAAACAGTGCAGACGGACTCAGACTTCTTAAAGTTCAGATGACTCCGTAGTCCCTGAGAGACTTGAGCAGCACCGTGTCCTTGACGTCTCTGAAGACTGTGCGGATGTTGTTGGTGTCTGTGGCGCAGGTGAAGTGTGGGTAAAGAGTCTTCCACGCGTCCCTGTTGTCGCGGTTGATGGCCTGCTGCTCGTACAGCTTGCGGATGTAGTTCTTGGCGTCCTCGGGGTCGTGCCTCTTTCCTGTTTACAAAATGAGAAAAGGAGATGAGGGACGGATCTTTTCACACACAGGGTGACGACAACACGAGCCACACGCTGCTGCAGCTGGTAACAAAGGAAACGTCGTTTCTTTTCACTCTGTAGTTTCTCAACAACCTCGTCACCTTCTTCCTTATAATTTCGCTGCCGTTGTTGGATAAACAGTTGGAGCTCACAAGTGCAAATTGAAGGAAAAGATGATTACAGGCAGTTTTCATCTCCAAAGGATGGAAATCTATTGTCAATGGGTCATTTTCTTTAGTTTTCTTGTGTATTATTTTAGTGAATACAACCCAGTTATTACTGGATTACTACCTATGTCAGGTCATCAGGGTGTTGTGATGTGGCAAAAGCAGAAGCTGAAGCGCTGAAAATAGACTGCGTGATGAAAACTTTGGAGCATCAACAACCATAAAACACAGGAGCCAGAGCAGGGGGTGATTTATCATAGCTGCAACTAATAATTATTGTACATTATCACTTAAGTCCATCATGCTTTTGAATAATTTTTTGAAGCATGAAATGTCAAAAAACTATTTCAAATAAGAACTTATAGTACCCATAATGAAGAATCCAAGAAGCTGCTTTGTATGACTAGCAGTCCACTTTCAGTTTTTTTGTCATTTTTCAATACAGTCTCTCAAATGGTTTTTGGACTCATGGTTGAATAAAACAAGCTTTCAAAATAGATTACCCATGGCTGTTGTGTGACACAAGAAAAGCTGCAAATCGCACATTAGAAAAGCAGGAAGTGAAGAATCAAATAGTTTTGTGTATCGGACATTTCACCTCTCTAACCCTCTGGAACATATGTTTTCTTTGGAAAAACCGTCAAAAATAAAAACAGGCATTATTGTCTGAATTTGAATTTTCAGACGGTTTCTGTCAGAAAAAGTAGCCAAAATGAAGCTTGAAATTTTTATATTTCTGTCAAAATCACTTATTTTACATGTCTCAAATAAAAAATACCAAAAATAAACTGTTGGGAATAACTAGATCCTGTTAAAAACATTCACTTGTCAGTGACACTGGGAAGCCATGATGGATTTTGCTGAGGCAGGCTTTTCCCACTTCTTGCCATGATTGTGCTGATTCCATAGAGTTGCAGGACTTTTATATATTGCAGTGAAATACAAAGCAACAGTGAGTAAAATGTAAAAAGAGCACAGAAAAAAGGAAACTTCTACGGGTTCAGAGGGTTAAATAAGTCTTTTTCAGTACTGTACAACACGGTCTGTGGATGATCTCGAGTCACCGGGTCATGGTTTCTGGACTGTGGGGCTTTTCAAACTGCTTTTTGTTGCATGAGCATCGCAGGCCAAGTGCCATCTAGTTCCATTATGTTGGAAAGAAGGCAGCCGATATATATCTTCGACACCTCCACGAAAACAATCTTGATTTAAAAATAGCACTACAGGTAAGAGAAAAATACAAACTGTGCCTTTAACAGCAGGAGCCTTCACGTTAGGACACGGCGGTGACGGGTCACATAAGAACACGGCTGCAGGAGAGCCAGCAACTGCTCAGAGTCGTCGCAAAGTTAAACTGACATCAAGGAGCTTAACCCTGTATGAGTCATTATTTTATACTGCTAACACTGATGGAAACTGTGATCATACTGCACACACACACACACACACTTGCTCGCAGCCATAATCACTTGCAGCCACTAATTCCCACCTTGCACACACACAGACCCCTCTCACGCTTGTTCACTCGGGGGTTTGCGGGGGTGCAAGGCTTGCGGGAAGCACAGTATCTGTCTGTGGTTGCCATGGGTAACAGTGGGAGCGAGGGTGGTGGTGGTGGGGGCACTGTTAGGGCTACGCTGTACAGCCTCTTGCACCAGCAGAGCTACAGGCTGCAGCCACATCATTAAGCACACCAAGTACCTGGAAGTGACTCATTTGCAACTGTGTGTGTGTGTGT
>CAFUXE010002060.1:195553-205667 GCA_903364295.1 Serranus cabrilla | reverse complement strand
TCTGTGTGTGTGTCTGTGTGTGTCTGTGTGTGTCTGTGTGTGTGTTTAATATCTGAAAGATAGAAAGGCTACATATTTTATTAGTACAACAGGTTAAACAAGTGTAAAGTGTAAGAACACATAAGATATAACAACATATCTGTGATTGGTTCTTAGATCTAAAATTAGTTTACAATAATAATTGCTCTTATTATTAATAGAATTAAAATCTGTGTGTGGTTTTAAAAGGCCTATCTGATCTCAATTGATGAACTCAAATTGTAAATTTTATACAAATAAACACTAAATAAATAGATAACATATTTATACGAAGATATGCTGTGTTATGAAAAGAAGCCATTCTAAATAAAGATACATACAAAAAAAGTTTCTGCAGTTTTGTTCATGAAAGAAAATGTATTATTACTGCTTGTCTCTGGCATCAAAGATGTGTTTAATGTCAACCTGGAATTGATTTAATTTAATGTATTTTTTTATTAATGACAAAACTATAACTTCTTTACAGGTATGACAATGCAGAAAACAAGACAGACAAGAAAGACATATGTAAAGAGAAAAGACAACAAACTGTGACAGAACAGAAAGGAAGAGAACGAGGAAGAAGGACAGACGGGCTGCTCAGTGAGTGGGAGTGGAGTGAGGAAACCGGAAAGCACCTGCCTCATCCTTTGAGTTACAGGAAGTTCTGTAGCTGTCATGATGCTGGAGGTCGAGAGAATGACACAACACATTGTACGGCACGGTCGGGCGGCTCTGTCGGTGTCGTATCATCTCCTGGATGAATCCTCCATCAGGAAGAAGAGGAGACTTTGCCCCCTGCGGCCGGCTGCTGTGGGAAACAGACGCTGATCAATGATTAATCTGACACCGGGACACAGCAGAGATGATGGAGCGCCGCAGTCTGTTTCCTCTCATGGTCACTTTTAACACTGAGGGAAAACTGTTTGTCATCATCCAAACACAGTAGAAGAGGAAATTCCGATCCTTGATTGAAGTGAAAGTACTAATACCACACAGTGAAAATATGTATGTGAAACTGTTGTATGAGCAGCAGAAATACAATAAATATACAGCAGCTTCAGTCACTTTACTGATTTAGATAAATAATAAAAACATGTAATCAACAGATACATTTTCATGTATTAGATGAACATTGATCCCGTGGTGACATGTATGCACTAGCTGGGAGTTCCTCCTGAGACCGGCTAAATCATATTTGTCCTGTGTGGGAGACGTGATGACACTGACGCCTTTATCTCAAACACCCTGCACGTCGTTCTTTTAGTCATGATGTGCTGTGCAGAACACGTCCTGAGCTTTCCAGTAATTCAACACACGTGGGGGTGTGGCCAACAGAAATGTAAAGATAACACTGTTTCTGTTGATGTTGGTACGTTTATTTATTTTTAAGTATATGTTACATTTAAGCCTTTAAAATGCACCTTTTAACCCATGTGAATTCGGCCTATGGAAGAAATTATTAATAATTGAATAATTATAGTTATTAATCATTGCCAACCTGATGCCTTGTAATCTACTTTTAATGGAAAATATTGACACTGTGTCCACTACAAGAGGTATATAATAATCAAATGACTGACATTTTTTGAGAAATCTTTATAGAAAACTTTATTGTCACTGTACACAATGAACACAATGAAAGTTCACCTGATCAGTGCAGTTTAAAAATAAATATGAAAATAAAACAGACAGCTTCAGTTTGCATTCAGACCTTCCGTAATACACAGAAAATGTACATATGTCTCTGTTAGAATCAAATAAATATGTTATGTTTTTTACATCCCGTTTACTTAAATTAGGTTTTTAGAAAAACCTAAATATTAAAATATATCTTTGGTGTCAGAAGGTTAAAGCAAGTTCCCTCTACCAACTGCAGCTTTACAACAATGCACATTTAAGTGCATCAATCAATTATTAATAGTTATCATAACAATATTCATTATTCATTCCTCTACTTTTCTTAAGAAAAAGATTGAGTGCTTCTCCCACCACTACATATGAATTGTAAGCTGTTAAACCAAACGTCTGTCTCACCAAATGAATATCGCTCAACTGTGTGTATTAGAACAAAATATTTTTCTCTCCTGTCCCTTTTATTTCTAGTGAGCCCTTGGTGGACTTAGTTTATTTATATAGCACACTTCATCCAGGGCTTTACACAACACATCAAAAGTATCACGACAAAGAGAAGAAAAACATGTATTACAATTAATTTCTTTAATCGTTTGCTGACACTCAAAGTAGACTCTACACTACAAAGACTAAAACATAACGTGAGGATATTCTGAACCCTGGATCTGAAATATAAAAAGCGGTGTTGATGAATGATATATCTGGTGGTTTAAAGTTAAAGAGTGAAGTCATTATGAGGTGTGGGCAGGTCAGGCTGTAATCTCATGAGTCATGACTGAAGATTCCTGATCATACCGAGGATCAGTTTGTTGATATCGAATGAACTTTATTCTTTTAGGTCCCATTATGATAGTTTAACCTTAAAACGGCAAGAAATGTTAAATTGAATCTACATATGTGTATCTCATTTTTATATAATTACTGACATCTCCTGACATTTATATTGATTTCTGTATTACATGCAGCCACACCCTGTAGTATAGTGTACTGCACCCATTTCAATTGTTATTTGGGAATTAATATTTTAGCCCTGAAGCATTTATCCGGGTGTTCGTTCCTCTAAAGTTATACTCCAGATTTTTAAGGTAGACATTTCTTGCTTGGAAAATTAAGAGAAGGAGGCTCTGACACAGGTGAAACACAAAGAATGCTTATTTTTATGTCAAACTTTTCAGCATCATGTTTCATGCTGCACTGACATCACACGTCCACAAGGTGTCACCTGGCTCAACAGCAAAGTCTGCAAACGTCTTCACACTCATAGATTCACAAACTGAGTGTGTGACAGAGTTGTAAAACTGTTGTTACAACCAGTAAGAAATATGTCCCTTTATCATCATCAGAGGAGACTGAAATATCAACAGGATTAATATTGAGTCATAACTGATGTAGAAGAAGAACTTAATAGAGAGTAATATAAATAAGGGAATGTGCTGCAATTAAGTACAAAAAGTACAACTTTACTACTCATGCTTTATGAAATTTACTCCATTTTCGGCTACTTTATATTTTTATACATGTGAGAGGGAAATGCAATTCTTATCCCATTATCTTGATTTGACAGCTACATCCACTGTGAGGATTCTATGCAAAACAATATGATGCACTGTCAAAGATAAATATTCCCAACAGTATATAAGGTGGTTCACTTTCTTTACTATAACATTAAAGTGTGATGGAGCTTTTCATTTGTATACATGTGTGATGTATTGCCTGTAACTGTAATCAATGATGTTTATAAGAAATGAAGCTGGATAAGTTTAGCACTAAAAAAAAAGGCAAAAAAGGCAGATCTATGCAAAACACTCAAACAACAAACAAAGTCAAAGCCCCTGCAGAGTCTGTGATGGACGATGATGAGTAACTGATGTTTGTACTGAATATTAGCTATGATGTGTCAGCTGGGACAAGCTCTGGGTGTGTTTGTGTTGAGTCTGACAGCTCCAGGATTCTTAAAACAAGAAGGCCACAGTCAAGCTGTACAGATCCCCAAAAAGGTCACACTGTTCCCTCACATTAAGTTTTTGTCGAGCTCAAAGTGTTTTGGTTTGCCTGGACCTGGCACACAGTTGTTTTTTTACTATATTTTAATTTTTGTCCCACATTCAAAATATATCCATACAAACACAGTAGTAACAACAGTTTAGTGTTGGCCCAGCAGAGAGGTCGGAATCATTTATTAATTATTCCCCGGACACTTTATCAGGTGAAGTGTGTACCTGATAAAGTGTCAGTGTGGTCTTCTGCTTCAAGACTGGACGTGTTGTGTGTTCAGAGATGCTCTTCTGCAGACCTTGGTTGTAATGAGTGCTTATTAGAGTTACTGCTGAACCCCTCTGGCCATTCTCCTCTGACCTCAGGCATCAATGAGGCATTTTGGCAAAGGGATTGCTGCTCATTGGATATTTTCTCTTTTTCGGCCCATTCTCTGTAAACCCTGGACATGGTTGTGTGTGAAAATCCCAGAAGATCAGCAGTTTCTGAAATACTCAGACAAGCCCGTCAGTTAAAAGTGCCTTAATACACTGAGTTGCTGCCATGTGATTGGCTACTTAGATATTTGCGTTATCGAGCAGTTGCACAGGTTTACCTTGTATAGTGGCCAGTGAGTGTATAGCAAGGGTGTTTAACTCATTTCAGTTCATGAGCTACATGCAGCCTAATTTGACCTCATGTGGATTGGACCAATAAAACTACCATATTCCCTTTTAACATTCTGAAAACAGTTAATTAACAATCAATTTACAAAACATAGCCTACACTTGGCATTGGTGTGTCAGGTAGCTGGTACATAAGCATGGGAACTATAATAATGTATCCAGCATGGGGCCTGCTACTCTTATTAGTCCAGTGCTGATATATAATATTAATAATACTCATATAGGTAACATTCTGCATAACAAGTTGCTTTCCTTTCAAACATAAGGCGCATCCTATTGTCTAAATAATATTACTTGTAATAGTATTTTTACATTTTGGCATTAGCACTGAAGGTCTTAATACTTCTTTCACCACTGCTCGACTGTATATGGACCAAACGATTACACACTGAAGATGAACCTCCCCCCAAAACAGGATATTCCACAGCTTAGTGTGCAAATGAGTTGTGCAAAGTAACTCAGGACATTTACTCAACTAATGTAAATACTGAAGGACTTCATTATTTCCTTTCCACTCCATTACACTTGGAGTAAGGGAGCACTTTTATGCAAGGACCTGACTGCCACTGTGACTGATAACGTTTAAAACTTAACATAAGAGACAAATATATAGATGTAAAGTCAACAGCTAAGAGAACTGATGTGACATTGATCTCTTAATTTGAAATCTCTTTGACTCCTGTATTGTATGTGTCGTATTGCAAAGTAAATATGAGACTTTCTGTTTTGAAATATGTTTGCTGGTAACCATGACACACTTAATTATCGTATCAGGAAAAGCCTCTTCAAATATTGACAGTATCTGTGATGCTACCTGTTTTGTTTGTTGACAAAGTATTCTTTTTGGGAGAAAGCCAAAGCTATAATATTGACATGGAAGTAGATACCTTTTGCCATTTTGACAGTGTTTGTATTTTTATCATTTTGGGGCCATTCTGGCACGAAATAAGCTCTGTGTTTCTGACAGTGAAAGAATAACTGATATTTTACAGAGGTAAAAGTACCAATACAACAATGTAAAATACTAAGTAAAGTAAAAGTATAGTATAGTATAATTAGAAACTGTAAATAGTAATCATTCCGCAGCCTCTCAGAGCATTTTACATACATGCACACATATTGTGGCAATTAAACCGATTCTGATAAAGCATCCACTTTTTTAACTTCTGATGCTTTAAACTGAAAAGTTTACCTAAATGTGAAATACTTTTAAAGGTTTTTAATACAGTAGCTGAGAGCAGGTCAACAAGGCAAACATTATGATGATAGGCAACATTTCTTTGGTTTCTGTGACCTTTAAAGGAGCAGAAAGTAGCTGTGCGTCTCTCTCAGTACCTGGGTAAATGTACTCTTCTGTGTTTGCAGACAGATGTTTGAGTATTTTTAGAAGTGAACTTGTGAAACTGTTGAAGGCAGCAGAGAAGATAAACAGAAACAGCAGTCAGGATGAGCACACAGAGCCTGTGTGAATGGGCTTTGACAGGAGATGGGCGTTGCCCGTGCAGCCAAATGTCAGTTGCTTTCTCCGACACGCCTCCGAAAGGAAGACTTCCTCTCAAGCAAACTTGGGAAGTTAACCATCCGGGAAAGACCCGCCTTAAACGCCCACAGGCTGCGTACCCATTCGCTGTACCTCCCTGTCAATCAATTAGATCCCAAGCGACGTCAGCAGCAGCACCACACCGGGGCTGAGGAGTGGGTGACGAAGAGCCATCACCACCACCAGGAAAAAATACCAGGAGCGATAAAATGCACGGGTCCATTTGACTGTCAGTTAGGCGTTTGGGCGTTTTGAAGGTTTGGTCCTGGCGAGGTCTGTTGGAGAATATTTTCTGAACACAATGAAGGTGCTCTGTCAGGCCGAGCTTTCTGGTTTCTAGCCAGTTGGCTGCAATTCCAGGGATGGCTAGTTGAGCTAACCTAGCTAGCTAACAATTAGCCTGCCCATTTAGCTACACTGGTCACTGGGTGTTTCGGTCTGCAGGAGGATAAACGCCCTGAGCGGAAATCAAACGCGATATTTTTTTCAGTCGGATTGCTACAACACTGATCGTCTGTCGAGTGGTAGACACGGCGGGGTTTGGCTCTGTGTTTGTTCCGTAGATGGACAGTTTGACGGGCGCTCATTGTCACTGCGCGGGCGTACAGTGTTGGTTTCGGGGCGGCTAGCCTTGTACTCGGCCGGGCAACCAGCAGAGGGATTGTACAAATGTGGCAGCCAGGAGTGTCCCACTGCCTCTGGGACCCAAGTTGGTAGTTTTAAATAAAAAACAGATATTTCTTGTACACATACGGGCTAACTAGCTACGATTAAAAAGTGTTGGCACATTGAAAATCCATCAACTTGTCACGTTAGCTCGGTTATAACGTTAGCAGCATTTAGCTCACAAGCTAGTTACCCAAACTAATTCCCAGTTCTGCTTTTGTTTTTGGAAAGTGCATTAAAGAAAATGCTAATTTACACCTTCGTGAGTCATCTGTGATGTTTGCGGACATGTTGCATTGCACATTTTCAGTGATCGGCTGTCAGTCCCTGTAGCCTGAGGATTTACAAAAGACTTTGACTAAGCTGTCAAATATTTGACACTTGACAGCAGTTTTGCCATCAACAAGGAAGGCCAGATTCTGCACCAAGCAACTCTATTGTCAGCGCCTGGATATAACTTGTTGAAAACGGACTTGCTGATTTATTTGATATATTTTGTGTGAGGTGTAGCCCGGCGCCCCTTGTCAGACGGGCTTTTCAGCTCATGCGGTGATGACTTTAGACTCCATGATGGCTTGTTGCCTGAGTGAGGAGGCGAAGGAGTCCAAACGAATCAACGCTGAGATCGAGAAACAACTCCGGCGAGACAAGAGGGATGCAAGACGGGAGCTGAAGCTTCTTCTGCTGGGTAAGCCTGCATGATCTAAAAGGTTTCACAGACCTGCCCTCCTCATCTCCACCTTTTCATACACACAAATCAGATACTACCACAGCTAGTGATTTGATTGCATTGTAAAGGATTTGCATGCAAAACACTGCACTTACAATTGCACAAGCCACATTACCCACACACACACCACCGAATTTGTGTGTGAGGTGATATGCAAATCGTAATTCCGGTGTGGTTTATATAGTGTTTCTAGTCTGCAGCTACTAGTGGAAGAGCTAGCAGCAGCCATTGACCCAGGAAGCTTGAATATATATAACTGCCTTTTTTTTGTTTCATTAAAGCTACCATCATGAGGCAGATAAGTTCAGCTTGTGTCAGAGTCCTCTTTCTTGTCTTTTACCTCCAAAGCTAAAGTAAAAACTAGAGATGCACCGATCTGACGATTCTGATTTTGGCCAATTCACATTTTTCTGACAATTATAATGACAGCATAAACAAACATTTCTGTAACATTTCTTTAATGTACAATTCAACCGTATATTCAGAAAAACACATTGACTGTTAAATAACTTTTCCATGTTCTCTAAAAACTGCACCATGTTATTGGACCTTCTCTCACTCTCACTCAAGCAAATCTAAAAAAAAATTGGGTTCCAGGTTACTGGACAAACAAAATCAAAATGAAAATACATTTTAAGTGATTCCCACTTGAGTTGTGTGTAATAAGTTTCACACCTGTGGCGAGCAGCATCCTCCTGCCTGCCCCACACCAGAAAACTTTGCACTATTGGCCGGTCACTGTGATTACTCTGAACAGCAAACAGTACATGCAAATGAATTACAAGATAGTATATTTAAATATATTTCTCCCCTTTTCTCTGATTGTTTGCATAAGTCTTTATGTATGGCGCTGAAATTCCACTAAACTTAGCAAGAAAGTTGTCATAATTTTGCCAGTAGTTGGTTCCTGTCTGTGCCACTCTGCGCAACATTAACTATCATGTGGCACAGTTGTGTAAATTTGTCTGAACAAGCTGAAAATCAGCCGAGTTCAGTCACCAGCCAATCCATCATTGCATTCGTAGTAAAAGCCCCTTGACACTGACTGCCACGTTGATGACAACAAGTTTACGGACAAGATGAGCTAAGTGACCACTCACAAGATAACAGAGGCGTTAGATTGTCCTCGCTTCCTGCTGACACTTTTGCTAACATGTTGTAGCTGTGCTGGTTTGATGGTATTTGACTTCATGCCTGCCTTTCAGACTAGTTATGTGATGAACATGATGTGCTTTTGCTACAGCCCACAGAAAACTAATAGACCTACTATTGTATTAGAAAATGGGTTGTAACATTTGAAGTCTCTTGCTGTGAATCATCTTTTCCGGTTGAAAGTAACACAAGTCTACATGGTTATCCTCTGAATGTTAAGTTTTCTTTGTCAGTCTTTGAATGGTTCTGAATTACATACATTATCAAGCATGTGTTTGGCTCTGTAAAGCCTTTCACGAGCAGCTGTCAACAGTTCTCTCTTATATCTGTAAATGTAGTTTTATCTGCCTGTAAAACATGGTTTAAATCAAGCAAAAGAGTTGGTTTTAATTAAGTCTGCTAAAAGGGAGACAGCGTTCTCCTGGTGTCTGGGCTAGAAAAGGTCTTCACTGAGGTGGCCCACACTGGGAAACACTATTCTTCAGAGAATAGGCTGTGCCATCCACAGACTCATTTTCACATTTTAAAAAGAGCAGTAGAGCCATTGTGTGTTTTTTATGTAATGTTATATTTACAGAAAGCTGTCATTTTATTTATTCCACACTACAGTTAAGTCCAGTTTAAGGGTTTGCTACAAACTGCATCACTAGAACTAGCAATATCATGCTATAAGTACACTTCAGGTTTGTTGTAACAAGTGAATGAAGTCACACTTTCTGCTTTTAAGGATGCTCTCACTCATTTCTGCAACAACTTCCAACACTGAAAGGAGTCACAGCTCATTACAAATAACTGTTTTTGACTCTGTTCTCACACAGTTCATGTTTATGAGTGGAAGTGTCGCCATCGGATCCCCAGGGGAGCTGTGCTTGTTGAAGATGACAAAAACAATCAATTGTGTTGTGAACAAGAGAAGATGTTTATATTTTATTAGCAAGTAGAGAAGAGGATGCCAGGGAATAGAGGGGAAATCATCAATCCTGCTTTTGGTTTTGACAGATGAAGTTCATTTTGATAAATCTTTGATTTAGAATCCAAATCATACAGCCTGAAGGATACTGATTGTTTTTAAGGGCCAATACCAGAATTGATATTTGAGAAATAAAAAAAATCGAATTAAGACTGATGTTGTTTTTATCAGCAGGGTTCTAGAAACCATTAAGTTATCTTGCTGGTAAATAAATCAAGTGGCTTATTATGTGGTTAAGCAACAGTGCTCCGTTAGTCAGTATCAGTGGTGGAAGAAGTATTCAGATCCTTTACCTACTTAAAAGTACTAATACCATGCTGTGAAATGACTCCTCTACGAGTAAAAGCCCGGTAAGTAAGGTACAAGTACCTCAAAATTGTACTTAACTTCAGCACTTTAGTTCTTAATTGCATTCCACCACTGGTCAGTATGTATATAATTCTCCAGATATATTTATGCAAAGTGTAATGTAAAAAATGTAATTTATATAAAAGCCATCATCTACTCGATTGGCATCTAATTGTTATTGAATGCCATGTGACATCGAAGCTCTTCTTCTCCAAAAAGAAATTCATGGCTGGCAACACGCGCTAAGCATCAGTTGATTCAGTTGGCCAACATATTGCCAAACATTGATTAGAAATATAAAAGTGTTGTTGGCGGAGGAACATACTGTTATTGTTCTTCTCTTCCTGCTCACAGATGAGATGCTGGGATGGTGACTCATTGAAAGAGATTGATTT
>CAFUXE010002060.1:157143-195434 GCA_903364295.1 Serranus cabrilla | reverse complement strand
GCAGGAGTCATTTTTGTTTTGCTTGTAGTGGGAGTCTGCTGTGACATTATTTAAGCTTGTGTGAAGGATCTAAGCACTGCAGTGTGAATTATAGTGCACTCTGGTTGTCTCACTTCATTTGGAATCTATTATGAACCTCTTTGATCCTTTTTATAGACTTTCACGCAAAGTGTAGTTTTTTATTAGGTTTTTAGCTGCATGTCACGTCTTTGGTCTGTTCTCTATAGTGGCTTGTGACAAAATTTCACTGTTGGATTTCATGTTTTTATCACCGAATGGGGAGAGAAATAATCTTTAACATAGAGTTTTGCTCACTATTGGAGTTTTCAGGCGGAAATATTGAACCTTGTTATTGCTCGGCCTGAAACGTGTTGATTATGTTGTTCTAAATGTCATATGGATCCCAAAACCTTTAAGTGGTTATAGTTTGGTTTGACGCAGTTGGACCTATAAGGAGCATTGCAGGTTTTGTATGATGTTTTAAAGTGATGCAATTATTCCAGCTGTTTATCAGCTACAGGCTGGCTCTCAGTGGTGTGGTTGGCTGGTAGACATGCAGGCTGAGGAAGAGCCAGGGTCAGAGGAGTGCTCTGCCGCCTGCTCTGTAGCTAATGAAAGTCACAAGTAATTAAATGTGTACAGCCAGAGCCCAGGGAGCTGCAGAAACAACACCAGTTTGTGAGCAGTCTTCAGTAAAAAAGGACCTTTTTTCCTGAAATTGGCAGATGCACACTTCAGTGTACTTCCAACGATGAGTATAGTTCCTGTCCAGTTATCAGTAATATCCCCTTTCATTTCCCATCTGGAATGTGATCAGTTTCTATAAAAAGTCCTCTTTTCTTTTTATGATGATATATTTTCATGTTGTGTGAGGATTGTGCCAGACCAAGGTATCCTGTTTTAAAAGAAACTTGACTACCTTCCAATGAGCATCCTGGTTTTAAAGACTGGTGGATGGTGTAATAACATAGAAAATGTGTCATAACGGGAAAGTATCATGTTTACAATGTGAAAGAAGAGAGTTTTCATGTTGTGCATTGTGGCAGTGTGCAAACATTGAGGACTTGGGACAGTGACTTTTAACTTTTCCCATGTGGTTCCACTGTTGACTGAAGGTTAAGTCATTCATATGGATGAAAAACCTGTAAAACGTGTACTAATGCAGTACTGCACAAATACTCCACGTTTTTTGTCCTTCTGTGAAGTGTTACAAAGAAGGGAATACGGGGACACTGTGTCTGTTCCAGTTCCAACATGAAATAACAGAAAATCGTCTTGAGTAAAGCTTTTAAATGCTTAATGCTTTACCGCAATTGTGTACATTGGAGGACCAGTTGCAACAAATAATTGCTGCGTCCCATCATATAAGAGTAATTGCCAAATATTCTCTCCTGCTAATGTCAGAAGGAGTATGACAACATTGTCACAACAAAACTGGGACAGCTGCAGCCCTCAACAACTCCCTCTTACTCCTGGATTAATGGATTTTGTCGTTCTTGTTTCGACAATCATGCTCAAGTTTGGAGCCACATTAACCATGATGCTTTGTGAACATGAAGCCACAGTGTTGGCATGGATTCCATGAGTTATGCAGTGGGCTACATTTTGAACAAAGGCTTTTTTAATGCTTATATTTGTGTATATTGTGGCAAAGTTTCACCATAAACCATACTTACAAATGGCTCAGTCACATTCAGTTGGAGGTGTTGATCTTTGTGAGCATGCACACTGGGGCTGTCACCTTCTTTAAAATATATACAGGCGAACGAATGCAAAGCAAAGTTTGAGTGTATTTTCAAGGCTTAATCGCTAATAAGTGAAAATGACATTAAGGGAGCGGTGAGACTAAACCAAAACAGTGAAGTTGTCGCCATAAAACCAAAACAATGAGCTGAAAGATGATACAGCTGATACAGACCTGCATAGAGTTGGCCGGCCATATCACAAAATTGATCATAAACGCTTTAATATACCAGCGTTTTGTAAAGTTACTACACATCTATAGGTGTTTGAGTCTTCATGAGTTCATCAGGTCGGATCATGTGAGCGGGGTGCACAAGCAGATGATTTGTGTCGCCTTTGTCTCCTGCTCCATCCTGGAGTGGTACCACTTCCGTACCACTCCTGTTCGGGTCACACCATGAGTTTGATATATATATATATATATATATATATATTTATAATTATAACAAGAAATAAAAATACATTCGATAAACAATTTTGTAGGATTAGTGCACTTTCACAACTGACATAAACATAAATATTGAATATATAAGAATAATAAATTTATGTAGATGTATCCCAGTAAGTCACCTCAATTGGTTGAACGCTATAAAGAATTTTATAGCAAGAAAAAAACAAGAGCATCATTGTGAAGTGGAATGCAGCATAATAATGGCTTTCTCTCAATTATCTTGTCTTCTTAATCACTGGATGCGAAACTTGTAATTGCAGTTAAATTGTATTAATTGCCCAGCCCTGTGTCTAGGTGTTAAACATGACGCTTGTGGACGACAAGAGGACAAAGGGCAGCTATCAGAAGTTAAGAACCGGATTCAGATCCACGACACCAGGAGCACATGTACACCTGAGCGAGCTAAGGCCCCTGGCAGCACAGGATATTTACCTGATCTCATAATTGAAATGGGAATCGGGATGCTGTACAGACACACACACACACACACACACACTGAGCACACACTTCATCTGTCAATGTGCACACCGCTCAAACAGGTCGGTAGTATCTGGGTTAATGAGTGTTTGTTTTTTGGCAACACCCAAGGATGTCTCATGCATGGAGCCTACCTACGCCTATTATGGTTTCTCTTAGCAAGTCTTTCAGTAAGCCGAGCAGATAAGCCCTGTGTTAGCCATATTTATTTGGATCCCTGTTAGCTGCTGCCAAGGTAACGGCAGGCATGGCAGAGTTTTGTTGAAATAGCAAAATTGCAGACAGTACAGATGATCAACCCACACACAGAGAGGATAAAATGACCTAAAGAGACTTGTGAGTGTGTGTGAGTGTAGAGTGGCACTGTGGGCCATCACAGGGCTGCCCTGTGGTCCCCCGGCTATCCTCACCGGCACAATAGCTCTGCTGCAGGCAGGTTTTGGCAGATGCCTTCCTGTATCCGTACTCCCACCACTGTATGTCTAACAGCCCTGACTGACTCTCAGCCAAGGTTGATAATGCTAATCATCACCCACGTGAGCTTATTTCCCAGAAATCTCAAATTGCTAGACGCATACAGCCTGACCTGGCACTCCAGTGTGACTGTGCCAACTAACTGCTGGTTAGTTTGGCCAAATGCATATAGGTTTATATTGAAATAGTTTTCTATCTCCCATGAAAGGCACATGCACTCTCAGTTCTCTTCCACTTAGCAGTAAATTGTGTCTAAAGAGATCAAACCCTTTCAACCTGGCTGTACATCACAGCTATCAGTGGGATACTAAATACATTTCCGTAATGCTGCTCAATAAATTAAAGCCAGGACATCTATTTATTACTTGACCCAGTATGACTTGTGCGCCACCTTTGTTCCTGTCAACAGGAAGCTTTGCCAGCTATCGGTGGTCTAACGTCGTGTTTATTGCCCTGGGCTTTGGGCGATTATAGTTTCATCCAGTTCATTGCTGAAATGATTAGTTGGTTAATCCGTTCGCTGATTAAAAGGAAATTGGTCAGTGATTGTTGTGATGATTAATAAGCCATTTACATTTGCTTTTGGGCAGTGCTGCTTTTCATTGTCATTTAATTTAAAGAAAATACCGTTGGTCAGACAAAATAAACTAAATAAAAAATATATGAAACGTAATGGCACATTGGACATCATATACAGTGATAGGCCTTTGATGGACCAATATTGGCCGATTTTATAAGAGGTATCTGTCATATGACAGTAAAAGACAACAAAATACCATGTTTATATCTAAATAGCTGCTGATTAATTTTCACAACACATGGCGTACACCATTAACTGCGAAAGATGGCAGCTTATGGTAATGATGGGCTCTCTTTCACATAGAGAATCTGATTACAGTTGTAGACTTAACATCTCTTTTGTGGAAATGTGTTAAGTTTGTTTGAGTGTGACATTATGGAGCTTTACACATAAGGAAATGCTTGTGCAATATTGGTATCTAGCTGGCAAGACAAGTTAATGTAGGGTGTGACCGAACTAGCTTCCTACTTACTCCAGTTCAACAGTGATTCTGATATGTTTTTTGTGTAGAGAGTCCCTCGGATCACAGGTGGTCATTTCACTGGGTCAATGGGTTATAATTATGGTTATATTAAAGTATGTTAAATTAGAAAAATCCCAAATCTGAAAACTGTTAAGAGATTAAATATATGTCACATCTGCCCATTATCAAATAAATCAAAAGTAATAAAAGCGATAAGAAAATGAATTGAGTTAGCTGCAGCTGTGCCGGCTGGAATTAGCTTCATGCTGCCAAACAGACTGTGGGACTCTGCTGCCCACTCGCTGCTATGAGCTAACTAGCTTTCCTCCTGCCAATTTCTCTGCCAGATCTGTTGTTCACAATATAGCATTATCAGGGAAAAGATGGCGTGCATCCCCTGGATGCATCAGGAGTAAGTTGTCTGCATCCTTTTAGGTTTTAACGCAGCAGAGGATGCATACAAAGCAACATCGCTGCTACAACTGCTGCAATATCGCCTATGATTAAGTCATAAAATGTGATGACTAATCGTCACTGCATTGTATGTTCAGTGCAAAGCTTTCACACAAGATTGTTGTAATGTTTTGCATAGTTTATCTGGAATGTCTTTAGTCCCAGCAGAGCTGTTGATTAGATACACCTAGACAAAACTAATTCAGTCTTGAGGTTTTAGCCGTTTAACAATCTTTTTTGTTTGTCAATTTGTGTCCCATATCATGCTGCAGATGAACATAGGAAAAATGCCCCCTGACCTTAGGGAATAGACATGATAAGTTTTTATATTTTTTTAGTTATTAACATAGAATTTATAATCCTCTTTAACAGCTTTTTATGCCCACTGTTATAACTTGTGGTGTAAGTTTACCTGTACTGTAGCAGCCATCCAGTACATGTAGACTTGAGCTTCTTTGCCTAGTAGATGAAAAATTGAGTTTCACAGTATGGTACGAAGGCAAGACAGGTAGGTGTTCGTAGTTCTGCACTGTTTGTCTGGCGGCTCTGTTGGTTGAGCAAACTGATGTTGACACACCCAGAGTTTCGGCAGTTATGTGGCAGTCAGGCCTGTGAAAGACTGCCCAGTGCTTCTCATGTCACCGCCTGTCTGGCTCCGTGTTACAGACACGTATGGTCCCGTTAAAACCTTCTCATAACACTTCTTGATTTATGTCTGAGGTCTATGGCAGAGGGCTGGGACACAAAGACAAATGTTTATTATTTAAAGAAAAAAAAACAATAGATGACTTGTGAAAAAGACTGAATTGTTGAGTTAACTAGCTACTGTGGCTTGTTTCAGTGGATTGACTGACATGCTGCTGATCCCTATAGCTTCTGAATCTATAAGTTGTAGACCTTGTTGTATCAGTTGAGTGCCAGTGCACTAGGCACTGTGCACATCTAGTTGGTCATCAGTGATGATCAAGAGGGATTATTTTTGAGTGCGTCTGCATATTGTTTGTGAGGAAAACTCTGCATAGTATACCTTTAACTCTCCTGGGCTGCTGCACTACGAGTCATTTGCCAGTTTGTGTGATAACAGTTGATGATCAGTTAACGAGGATCGGCTATCGGTCAGAAAAACTGAATTAGCAGCCGTAGTTTACAAAACAACACTTCAGCAATGGGCAAGTTGGAGTCACGTTGGAGACGGATCACAATTAGTTGAGGGACTGCAAACTTCAGCAGAACCTCTGTCCGGTGGGAAATGCTGCTGTTCCAGTACAACTTGTATTTTGATTAAATGGGAACCAAAATAGGCTAAATGATTAAATTGACATTTAAGTCCTTTAGAAGGAAAAGTATGGCTGGAATTTTCTCGAAACTAGAATAGAGATCCTGTGCTTGCTGCCCCCCTCTCTCTGTCTCTGTCCCATTCTTTCTCTCAGCATAGATCTAGACATGCTCTTATAGTCCACTTGCTCTACGCAGATACATTTCAAACATTTCAATTGCAGCACAGAAAAGGCTATGGAGCCTAACTTGTCACGCACATGACGCATATGAAAAATCCACTTAGCGTGACAATGTGCAGATTGTGGCGCAAACTTTTGAGCAGTTGTGAGAATGTGTGTGCCGCACCGCAGACTCTTGCCTGACAGATACTGCTGTCTTTTACTGTCTGTCAGGAGGTCCGCACTTCAGTCTCATCGCTGCAGGTTGTTTAGCCATCATCCCTTGGGCGGCGAGCTAACAAGCTGTTTGCATTTGCATATTCATGTGTGTAAGGACCAGACTGGTCTGCCCGCAAAAAGTACCCCATAGGTCGTTTGTACAGGCAGCAAAATACGACCATATTTACTTTTAACATTGTGCTCCCCCGCCCTGCATGCTGGACTTTCACCCTGGAGAACGGGGCTCGTGTCCCATGTGAAAACAAAAGTAAACAATATGATCACTGAACTTCTGTTGATTGTGCATCACATTTTTATATAACTATGTCTCTTCTGGTAGTCACGTCGTCCTTGTAATTGCTTCACTTCTGGCATTTCCGTACATTTTCTTTTATAATGCTTTACATGGAAGTTTCTTGCCCTAAACCTAGATCAGTGGTTTTGTAGCCTAAATTCAACAAAACTGCAGCCTTTTTTTTGTGACATGTAAGTGTACGTATATTGACGTGTGCGCTATTTTTAAATTGCTCTGTAGCCTGATCCGTAAAATTCTTATATGGGTGCTATTGACAAACGACCTATTCTGTTGTTTAGACTGAAGATCTTCTTGGTAGGAGGTTTGCAACTCGTGCATGTGTGCTCAACTGTACTTGTCTTTTGGGAAAGCTGCACAGTCTTTAATACATCAGGCCCCAGACCATCTTTGAAGTGAGTAGAAGATGTAGCTATAAATGCCATGACATGGATGGTTGAAAGGAAGTCATCTGCTTCTTTTGTAGCTGGAGATGGAGGATTTTTTTTATTTTGAAGGTCATTTCAGGTTTTTTAAAGATAATGTTACATAGGCAACTTGTACAGTTGTAGAAAGATGTTTAATTTTTAACAGACACACCAGCTTTTGTTCAGGTCATCACATAACGCACTATGTATGAATCTGTGCTTTCCACTGATAATATCAGGGTTTCTTTTACTGTTACTGCTGTAGCAGAAGTTATGTTGTACAATACAGTGTGTTGTTATTCTCCACCATCTTGTTCCTGCTATCCACCTTTTACTAATTTCCTTTTCTTTTATATGTCCCATGTGGTGGTGTCTCTGAAGCTCCACACATCACCAGTGGGAGGAGGATTGGTGGGGGTGGAGGGGGTTTCATCTCATGATGGGAACAGTGACATGAGAAATGAATATGAAACATTTTTTTTTATCTTGCTCTGTCTCTCTCTCTCTTGCTCTCTCTCACACACACACAGTAAGCAGGAGTTACTGTATCCATAGCAGCTGTACACTGAAGCATCTGCCAATATGGCAATCCAAAAATTATTGTGACACTGCCACTCACTCCATGCACGGACAGTAAAGTTGTGCAAATGATGTTTTTAGTCTGCAGGTGCTAAATTTGTTAGTCAGCCATTTAATGAAACAGGAACTAGAGAGGGAGGGATGTAAAGGAAGGTTCAGTGTGTAAGATCTCAACCAGCAACTATAGCCGTCCATTAGGTTTCTTTAAAAAAGAAATACTCACATGACGTACAATTCCTTATATACACTGTCTATTATTGATACAGCTAATGGTTGCTTGCTGTCTGAATTTATGTATGGCAACTCCAATAATTCTGGGCCTCGGCTGGGTACAGAGCAGGAAAATTTTGGGATACAGAAACTACGGCTCAGAAACTACACCCAGTGCTCTGCTCTGATGATCAATATGCATGTTATGTTCCTGGAGAAGTTCCTGCAGGAGAAAAGAGCCACTAGACAGTCATTCAGTCATTCAGTTCCTGTACAGTCAGACAGGCCTTCAGCAAACCTTTCCCAACACTGAGCTGAAGTGGACACGGCTTCCTGTTTGATGTGCTTGGGGAAGTTTTAAGGAATCATTTACTTAGAGCTCCCTTCTCCACTCTGTCACATTTTGCACCTCCTTCCTTTCCCTCTTGTCTCCTCGACTCTCTTCTGTTCTTTCCCTTTCAACGTGGTTGCCAAACTCTGCTTCAAGTTATTACTCTTCATGTAAACTGCAGCTGAAATGTCTGCCGTCGCCTCCAGCTGGCCTGACCCAATGAAACGGATCCGTTTCAACAATTTTTTCCTGTTCTTTTTGAGTTAATGGTTATTTAGCAGAATGACTAATACCCCAGTCAGTGCATGATGCGGGCAGAGTGACACTGTACTCCATCGGTTAACGGTCACGGCTGTGTGATTATTGGGCTTCTCCTCATCCTGCTCCCTCAGGCTTTGCTGTGCTGGGGATTTCAAAATTGCTAAAGTCTCCGGTGAGCCTGTATGTGACCTAGCACCCTAATGTTGTGAAGCTGTGAATGTGTCTGCTTTGTATATGAATGCACAGCTCATGGATTTTGTCTTCCTACACTTTTGGCTACGACAATATGATGTGCAATGCTGTCCAGTGTTTTCATTTTTGTCAAAATGACATATTCTTTTTTTTTTTTTTAATGTGGAGGCCTGCACTTCAAACATGTGTCATCAGTGTTAGACCTCGGATAGTAGTTTTTGTTTTGAGGTGTAGGGTTGTTGCGATGCTAGAATTTCAAACTTGATAGCGATACCCAGGAAAATACTTGATACTCGGAAACCTTTTTGTTACCAGGGGGTAATGATGGCATAAAATTGGCATTTCAAAAACAAACACAAAAACAACACACACAATACACACAATAACATCGTTGACAACGATAGCCGCTAGCTTTAAGTTTACTTAACAGACAGCTAATGTTGCTATCAGTTAATTACTAATATCATAAACATTAACCTAACGTTAGCTGTTTAACTAAGTGTTTAATACATCTATGTTGTTGAAACTGGAACTTTACTGATCAAAATTCCCCACAAAGGCCGGGATGTCGGGATATTTAGCCAAGTTTGTTTAGCTACTTGACTTGGTTGCCACTACTTTTTTAGCATTTTTTTGCAAGTAGGCTTATCAACATATTTCACCTTCCCCTGCTCGTCTGCCTCATAAGTGAAATATTTCCATACAGCACTTCTTTTTCATTTGAGCTCTCCTTCAGAAGCAGCATTGTTTGTTTTGATCGTCAACTAGTGTTCATGTGTTCAGCTGCTCGTGAGGGGAGGGGGTCACACCCCCCTGCAGCAGTGCTGTTGTGTGTGTGAAGTTGTGTGTCAACTGGGAGAAGGTGAAGACGGCACTGTTGGTATCGATACTGTTGCAAACGACATCTAATGCGATACAAACTAATGCAAAGGTTTTTTTTTTTTTTACAACTGTCTTGAGTTGTGAACTCTTTGCCACGTCTTCAGGGGTTATTCAAGTTGTAGACTACAAATTGGTAACAGAAAGCCTGCATTACAAACTGAGGGGCATGGAGTCTGAAAGAAGTAGGAATGTCCCAGGCAGGGAGGGACTGTTCAAAATTAGTTGCATTTAGGGTTTCAGTACTTTTTATGGAAGCAAATAATGGACAAAAACATTCGTAGAAGTCTTACGAGTTTATAGTAATGACATGTTTTACGATGAAAATTTTCTCTGAATTCATGTGGTTGTAATTTCCCTTTTTTGTTAAATTGGATTAGTTGATTTAAAGTTGTGAAATAACTTTTTTAAGGCTTCACAAATTCAGTATTAGGGTTGTCAAAAAAATCAATACTCTAATCTTATTCAAACGTAATCAGTCCTGCCTGTCTGTAACGTTAGAAATGATATAATAAAGCACTTAAAGACACTTATGCAAGTTAATGTTCTGTTCTTTTTATCTGATTTGCTTACTACAGTGGTCATTTAATCTTTTAGTGGTCTTCCACTACCTCAGACAACCTATTTAACTTTTTGTCATTTCCCCTTTTGGTATCAAAAATGTATTTTTCTGGGTCTGGGTATCGAGTTCGAAATTCTAGTATTGTGACAAATATTCTGAGCAATGTAGGATGTGTATAAGACTCAAACCTCTGTGATTATTTGCTTTCATAACTTTTTAATTCCCACAGACTAGAGTACTGACTGTTGTAGGATTATGAAATCATGCTGAAGTTGCATGTTTGACTGGGCTCTGTGGAGACGTACAAACGCCCATCAGCTGGGCCTATCAGCTGGTGTTTTCTGACATGTATTTATGAGTCCAGCACAGCAGTTGCCATGGGAACTAGCATTACCCCTCAGGAGTACGTACAGTAGCTTGTCCGTGAGAAATGTTTCTGCTGGGTTTTCCAGTTAGGCAGGAGAACAATGGGATCTGTTGAATTAAGCTGATCATGCCTGCAGGACATGCTCCCTCACCTCTGGTTGTGTGTGTTTGGAAGATTAAAACACACATGAATACACACACTCAATTAAACAACAATGCTAATGTGTCTACCCCATGTTAAGTCCCTCTTCATTTCTCTGCTTAGAAATTATGAAAGCAGAGAACTGCACGCTCAGTATTTTTTCTTCTTCCTCCCTCACATCCCAGTAACACCCCCTCCCTTCTTTCCAGCTCTTTAGTCAATGAGAAAGTGAACTCTTCACTGCTGTGTCTTGACAATTGCTATTTATGTCCCACTCTCAAAGACATACTCTGTCTGAAGGGGAAACTCCAATGTTGCCTGACCTGCTTTCCACAGTTAAGATCCTGCCTGGTTAGAGGGCACTCCTTCACTGTATACTCAACTGTGCTCTTCTGTCAGCGACAGTCAAACTTGACTCTCGTCATCCTTGGAAGACATTTCAGCTTCTTTGCCTTGGGAATACCAGCTGTACTTTATCACACAAAGCACATTCCATTATCTAATCCTCCACTACAGTTCTGCCTGAGCAGTGTGGCTGTAAACATTATCAGTGTCTCTAGTTTTTTGTTTGTTTGTTTGCATGTTTCCTTCTTTTCCCAATTTGGTATTACAAGTTCCTGATGTGCAGCTTCTTTCCTCCAACTGTTAAGTCCGTCTGTTGGACACAGTGAAGGCTGTACGCTACCATGCGTCCCCTTCAGTCCGCACAGTGTTGCAGCTGCTTTGGCTCTTTGGATGACAATGTTGGTTGATTGAACATTTCAGCCCATCACTTTGGCCCAGGGCAGTATATAAACAACTTTTGGACTGATTGCCGCTAAGCTGTGTTTAGATATTCATGGTCCTCTTTACAGCTGCTCCCCTTTTAGTGGATTAGTCAACTTATTGGTTGTTGGTTCAAGGTTGAAAATTAGCCCCAAATGCTGTTAAAATATGTGAGTAGATGCTAGATGTGACATACAGTTTATTGACAACTATTCAATGAATTGCCAATTATTATTGTTCCAGCGCTATGGTTTATTACTAAGTATTTACAAAGTGAATGGTCTTCCCATGAGTTTATTGTCATGATTATTAATTATTAAATGTTAGCTGTTAACAACCTAAGCTAAGATAGTGAACAGTATTGATGATAAACATCAGCATGTTAGCATTTAATTACCAAAAACTGTCACTATTTATAGCCACTGGCATTGCTCTTAGGCTCTTAGTGTTGTTTCACCTGCCAGCAAGAAGCTTCAGTTATGGGATGAATCATGCACAAAGCTTCATGTTGTAGATACTGCCCTTAAACAGGGCCTTCTGTTTGGGCCATATAGCACAGTCTGTTTGGTCATTTTGATTATATGCAACTTTAATATCTCCATTAAAATACCAATCATCGCTAATGTAAGTCAGATATGTTCGACAACATTCTGTCAGCAATTTGAGGGGCAGTGCCTTGATAACTTGTAACTTGTGATCAACACTTAAATATACATTATATAATATAATATAAATGAAAACAAATAATTTAAGATAGCATACATAATCTGTAGATTAATTTATAATGAAAATAATTACATGTAACAGCCTGAGTTGAGATCAAACAAGAGTGAGAGATAGAAATCAGTGTAGCTGAAGCTGCAGTGACTCAGACTTGAATGTTGGGAGAAGTGAGATGGAGAGATGAGTGGTGGAGAGCTCGAGCAGGGTTGTAGAGGAAGAAAATAGGTGGTGGATTGGGGGTGGAAAAGAGGAGGATTGCTCTGGAGAGAGAGCTGCATAGTGAACGAGAGGTTTGATTTTGGGTTAGACAGCTACCTGCCTTGTCCTTTGAATGTTCCTCTTTATTTGATTATCACAGTTTACAAATCTCTTGTATGCTATGAATGCTTTCATCCTGACTCTGATGCACCTTAAGTGTAGTAAGTCTAGAGTGGCAGTTTACTGACTAAATATGTCTGTATACAGATTCAGAACCTGCTGCAAAAGTTAGTGTATGAGAGGGAAATGTATGGATCTGTGCATTTATATTTCTGTATGACCAAGTTGTCTTCTCTATGAGTTTGTATTTTTGTGTGTTTATATATGTGTGCATCCGCATGGTCACTGGGATACAAAATTGGACTGTAAAAATGGAGTGAACTCGGCTTACCCGGCTCTTTGTTGAGCTGAGGTGAGCAGTGCAGCCCTCATGTGGTTACACTGGGCTGCTCCACTTACCCACACTGTCAGTCGGGCCTCTGTAGTAACCACAGCCAAAACAATGATTATGTTGCATTGTTACATCGCAAATTTGAGGACACTAGAACCAAGATGACAAGAGACAATGGCTAAGACCACAATTAGACCCACATTTGTCCTTATATATTTTAGTCTTTGGTGTGAATTCTTACTGGGTTATGCAGGACATATTTCCTCATCAAGAATTGCATTCAACTCTTTGTAACACTTGGAGATACATTTTTGTTGTTGTCATTTTTATTTAACTTTCCAAAATATGCAAGTAATATGATTCCACAGTTTGGTCATTTCTCCTTACTATCGATATTAAAGGATGTTTGATGCAAAGCTTGGGCAGCTCCAAAACAAATGGCCCAGAGCTTTACAGTGGGACCAGATTTTGTTAATCCTGTGAACATCTTTGCTAGTCTACCTCTGTTTGAGTGTAGTCCTGAGTGAACACGTTCAGATTTTAATGTCAAAATTGATTTTTTTTTTTTAAATTAAAAAAGTGAACCAAGAGCTGACACCATGTGGAAGAATGACCAGTTCAGCTAAGCAGCCTGTGATGTTTAAACAGAGACTGAGTTGGCATTGAGGTCTGGCCTGCTGCCTCGGGGCATGATGGTGTGGATTTCTTCACAGCCCTGTGTATCAGCAGCAGGCCGGAGGTGGACAGACAAGGTCAGCCTGTTGAAAAGACCGGCCAATTTATGGCTGCAGAAATATGAGCTATATATAAAAAAGCTACAGTTGGACCAAGTTTTGCACTCGTTGACTCTGTTACTATTGTTAAGTGCTCTTAGTACTGCATTTTCTGACTGCAATGATGGGAAATGGCTTATTGATGCATCCATTGTATTTGGATGTATTTGTTAGTAGAGCACAACCGATATATCGGTTGACAGATTGTTTGCCGATATTGGCCTATCAAAGGCATATCGGTAGTGCACAATCCACATAAAAAAAAGGTCTATTTATATTCCAGCTAAAAAAAATACTATATCGAGCACCATATTGGTTTTCGATTAATTTCCCCCCCTCTAAAATCAGTATTGGCATCAGTTCCAAAAATCTCATATCAATAGGGCTCTATCTGTTAGATGCGGGTGGATGTATGAGGGTTCATCTTTGGTATTGTGAAATGTAATTCATTAGTCTTATATTTGTGCTACTGTTCAGTTCTAGAATTTAGCAGGTTACACATGACACTCTTTGACAAATGGAAAGAAAAGAAATGAGACTTGGGAAATTAAAATCAATCAGCACTTTATAATTTAATAACTCTCTGTTTTTTTCCTGGGTCACGTCCTACTTCAAGAAAACTGTCTCGTGCTGTAAGCAATTTCTTGTATCCCGTTCGGACTCTTTTTCAGCTGTTGCCTAACTCCTTGTGTCTTCTTGCCTTCCTTTCAGGTACTGGAGAGAGTGGCAAGAGCACCTTCATCAAACAGATGAGAATAATCCATGGATCAGGCTACACAGATGAGGATAAGAAGGGCTTCACCAAACTGGTCTACCAGAACATCTTCACCTCAATGCAGGCCATGATCCGTGCAACTGAGACCCTCAAGATCCCGTACAAGTACGAACAGAACAAGGTGCGTACTAACTGTTGGGATGAAAATATTGTGATGTTATTGAAATGCATATCCACATCCTTTTTATGCTCTGTTTCATGTGGGCTGTTTGGATGAATCAGTTGCTACATGTTTCATTTACATTCCAGACACTTAGCCGACTCTTATGCACACATTATTGGTGAGAAAGGTAAAAGTTCAGTGTCTTGTTCATAAAACTTTATCCAAACAACAGAGGCCACTCTCTCTTATTGGTCTCATTCAATTTCCTGTAAAATGTCTGGCCACTGTTGTCAGCAGTGCTTTATTGCACTTGTGTCCAGTTAATCTCATGCAAATCACATTCAAATGAAGCATTAATAAAGTGCTCTTGTGGAGTGAACCACGGCCTCTTATAACTGAGTCCATGCACATATTATGCATTTCAGAAGAGGTCATTTAAAAGTGGGGATATATGTTTTTAGTATGTATACTTCAAAGAATATAGCACCATAGAGGCAGTGAATTTGTCCAGTATAGAAGTACATCAAATACCCCTGGACATAATAATAGTTATATTTGACTTAAAAAGTACCTGACACCACTTTGACATGTAGAGGCTGTCAATGTCACTCAAGAATTTCATTTTGCATTGAAATCAGTTACTTAATGGACATTTTGTTGTTTATTTGTTAATTGTGCTTTTTCTTGTTCTCCCAGAATAATGCCCAGGTGGTGCGCGAGGTGGACGTGGAGAAGGTTTCATCATTCGAGCAGCCGTACACCAGTGCGATAAAGATGCTGTGGGCTGACCCTGGCATCCAGGAGGCCTATGATCGCAGGAGAGAGTACCAGCTCTCTGACTCAACCAAATAGTACGTCTTCGATCCAATTATCTGCTAGAATGCAATGTGATGCCAGAAGTTATATCAGTTTCCATAGTACAGACGTGAGCAATGAAATCACAGGTGCATTAAAACGTTCTTAATAGAACGAAAACATGTTTCCCTCATTGAGCAATCGATTGTTTGAAGAGCAGGCGTAATTTCAGTAAACAAGGGTTTTCTTTGGCTGACTACAGCCCGACTCTTTCAGCAGTTTTCTTTCTACCTGTGATAAAACGCACACGACCGGAGGAAAGAAGAGAGTTCAGGCAGATGGAGAGAGTCGGGGAGAAAAGGAGGAAAAGGTTGGCAGGTTTATAAACGACTGCTAATAATATCGGAGCTAATTCCACCCTGCATTAATCCATTTCAGACTATTATGGCTCCTTAAAAAGTTCAGGATCGGGGAAAAGAATTCAGCTTATGCACAGATGTATATATACAGTTTATACTGCATTATTATGAATCCTACAGCTTCGATTGGCAAGGCCCTCCCTGCATAGCTTTCAAGTGTTAGGATTGGTCTTTACACCTTTTCTTTACATCACTCTATATGTCTCCACTCTCCAAAACAAATTAAATTTAATTAAAGATGCACGTTTTCTTTGGCTTGTTGGTTGATATAATCCCGCCCCCAGCCCCTGCAAAGAACTGGTTTGAGATTCGGCACCGGCTCTGAACCGGCCCTCAATCTGTCTTGGTGGAAAGAGGTATGAGCTATCCTGACCTTAACCACTCTGGGTCAATGCCTGTCCTCAACCAACCAGGCTGCCACTTAGGACAGGGCTTGCAGAGTAAAAAAGTTGGATTCATAATCAGGCGTGTATCCTGTGTATTATTTATGAGCTGCTGCCAGCTAAATGCATAATTGTCTCAGTGTTGTTTGTAATTGTATGTGTTTATCGCAGAAGGCATTGGTCTGTGTCTGTTCTTTGTATATACATGTTTATGTGGTCTCCTACTGTCCACACTGTTGGTTTGCCCACATGTGCTTCTTTGTCATATGTTGCCCTCCCCTTCCACAGTTACCTTAACGATTTAGAACGAATAGCCTCAGCGGGGTACGTGCCCACTCAGCAGGATGTGCTGCGGGTCCGAGTGCCCACCACCGGCATCATTGAGTACCCCTTTGACCTGGAGAATATTATCTTCAGGTACTGGTGTCAAGTGCCGGCGATGATGTCACTGGTTGGCTAGCTGCTCAACAGTTGGTCAGCCAGTTGGAAACCGTCGATGCCGCTATCTCCATCTACCCTGTGCTGCACAGCAGGGCTCAGCACGTTAACACATCCCTGATGGTACACTCTCAAAAGACTGGCCTCAAAAACAGGCCCCAGCCTTCCTGTCAAGTCTCGCTAGAGAGCTAGTATTCTTTTATTTGCACCCAGGCAGTCAAAGTTGGCCTCTTGAGTGCTAAATCATCTTTTTGGAGTCAAGTTAAAAGTTCCTGCTTCCCTAAACTCTCACAGTGAGCTCTGTGAGGGGGAGCAGATGACAAACTTGAGGAATGTTTTGTCTTTGGGAGCTGCCATCAAGGATGAAGCTACATTTCTAAGAGAAAAATTGGGGGTAGAGGTACAAAACGTCACCTATCCCCCTCATAACTCTTGGGAATGGTTTCCTGTGGTTTCATCTGGGCTGATCCACTTGCTTTTGGAGGGGGTGTGCTGTATTTGCTGTTATGCTTCACTTTCTCTTTCCTCCCTCTCTGTCTTTTGTTGTGCTTCCTCGTCTCTAGCTATCTAAGTGATCTGGATCGTATTGCTGAACCGTGCTATCTACCAACCCAACAGGACGTGCTTAGGGTTCGAATCCCAACCACTGGGATCATAGAATACCCATTCGACTTGCAAAGCATCATTTTCAGGTAGAAGAAGAACTATACTACTTTGACTAACCCCACTTCTGTACCCACCTCGTGTGCTGTTTTCATTTTAAAATCCAAAAGACCATCTCAAGTCTGAATCAACATGTTCATATCTCACCCACAACAATGTTTTATGTCCCTATATGGTCTGAACATGGCCATATGGAGCTAATTTTTTAAATTTTTCTGACACCACATGAATGCAGCATGCATGCCCTATTTTGTAATGCTAATGGAAGTAAAATAATAAATATTTTGTGATATCCACCCTGTGATTCAGATCTGCTCCAAATTTTAGTTAGTTCATCACTGCCCCTTGCCTCAACCTTTTACCATGTTTCATGAGCAAGTAGTTTTTCCGTAATCCTACTGACAGACACATAATCGGACAAACATACAGACAAACTGAGAAACTGAAATCCCCTTTGAAGGAGGTAATTAACCAATACAGCTCGGTGTGGGAGCGTCATGTCAACGATAAAAAGTTTTTTGCTGGCTTACATACGTGCAATGTTTCCTGCAAACCCGTTGTGTGTAAAGAGGAGATCCAGTGCAGTAACGGCAGCTACAAGCAACAACTATTACATAGAAAGATAATAATGCATTGAATGACTTGTGAGGAAAAACTGCAAACTATAGATGGTATTAAAGTTAGGGTATGATTCCATGAAAATTCTAACTTTAAACAATTTTCAAGTAATAATAATGATTTTTTTAAATTATAATTTTCTGGCAATGAATAGACCAAATTCTAAATCAACAGAATAATTGATAATAATAATTGTTAGATGCAGCCTTTGCTTCTACATGCATATAATCACTTACCTGCAAAATAAAAACAGGCCACGATGAATGAGTAAGTATAAAA
The DNA here is from genome assembly GCA_903364295.1 of Serranus cabrilla. NCBI lineage: Eukaryota > Metazoa > Chordata > Actinopteri > Perciformes > Serranidae > Serranus > Serranus cabrilla. The sequence continues at coordinate 177,513 of CAFUXE010002060.1, read as the reverse complement.
TACATTTGAATGAATAATTATATACAGATGCTTTACGACAGTGCCCAGGCTGCCCTGATGAGCCTTTCAGTTTTTAGACATGCTAACTTGTTAAAAGCAGCATTTTTACATAATTGACCTTCCTAGTTTTCATGTGTAGTCCAGACACACAGCCTCCAGTGCTTGGCACAGAGACAGTCTTAGGACCTGCCACCAATACGTACAGCAGCTTCCCTTCCGCCTCCTCTTGCAAAAAAGAGAGAAGATGAGGAGATAGAGTTGGACCCAGGGAACAAGAGCGATTACAGAAGAGTGCGAATCGATAGGAAGCCATCATGTCAGCCCCCTCCTACGCTTGGCAAGGCTAGAAATAACTCAGCTTGCAATGAGGTTGTGTTGAAGAGGTTCCCAGCAGCCCTGCTGCAGCTAGCCGATAGGCTCCACTCTGCTTGGCTGTGCTGCTGATGGTGAATCACTACGTGCTCTCAATGTCATCAATTTTGTGTTAAGAGACTGAAAATACAGATATGAAGTGGGAATGAATGTGAGGTGTCAGTTTTTATTGGAAGGAGAGCATGATTATCGAGGTTTCTTAGCTTAGTGATTTATGAGCATGAGTTGTCATTTTCCTGTAATTAAACATGGAAGATACTTGATGCAGGATGAGATGTTCCTCAGGCTCGTGCACATAAGCTAGCACATGTGGCGTTATGCTGCCTCTGCTTGCAGTTGACAGGGCCGTAGCTGCAACAAGGAAGCCTTTCATAGACACACATCTCCATTAGGCTTGCTTCCTTCTCTTTTAATTGGCTTTTGAAGTCACAGAAAATGTAATTTCACTTGGCTTATCCAGCATAGGAGAGCTTATCGTACTAAGTAGGTCACTCATCCTTGCTAGAGGAAAAAAAAGGAGGTCGTCTGATGTGAAGGAGTTTTATTTTAGGCCGGCTCTTCTGCCATTTATCAATGCCCTCCTTCCCTCAGGCAGAATCACTGAAAGAGTTCACCTTTGTGATGTGATGTGTGATCCACATCACTGTCGAGCTTTTGAATGAACTGGGTATTTACTGACATTTTCCAGAATGAAGATCTGAACTGACTTTACACTCAGAATCCCACAACCTGTCTTTGGGTTTGAAAGACGTGTTTTCTTTTTAAAAAATGACACCACTTATCATGGCCAGAAACCGTAAAAGGGGTCAGCTTATTCAACATTATTTTTGATCAAAATCCCTTTATTCCACTGAGCGATTTAAAGTTTTGACACAAATAAACCCTGACAAGATCCTGTTAAAAACAATAAAGAGAGAGACTAACAGGCAAGTGACAAAAATTAAGTGAATTGCAGGCTGTTAACACAGAGCAGAGAGGAGAGGACAAGACAAGGTTGTAAGTAGAGGTTTTAAAAACAAATAGTTTCAATCGTTGACAATATGGCAAGTGGAGCATCAAGGTTTGGGGGTTAACTTATGAATACAGTCACCTTTTTAATTTATTGTGCAAGTTTGTATTTGGTTGGTATTTAACGTATCAAAGAATTTGTCTTTTGTCCCTTCTGCCCTTTTTGATTGTTATCTAGCAGCATGTTATCTCCAGTCTAATTTAATCAAACTGATTTCCTTTTTCTCAGTTTTGGCACTAATTTTAGGGGGAAAGTCACTGAAACAAAAACTTGCACATTAAAACCCAAGAGTCGATCCATGTCTCTTACCTCTGAATGAAAACTATATCAACTCTTCCAAGCCTGTGTTTCAATTCCTCACGTTCTTCACTGTTCATTCCTTCATTTCCCTATTCTTTAATATTCCCTTTTTCCTCCTCTTTCCTTTGAATCACCCCCGTCCTCCTCCGACCTCCCTCTGTTGCTCCTTCCATGTCCTCCACACTTTGTATATATATCTTATAGGCACTTCTGAACTAACATCTCAATACCAGAATTTTAAATTGACATACAATACTCGTATTAAGAAAATATACTTTTCTTTTATCTCGATTTTATCTCTTGATTTTTTTAATTTACTATCTGCACACAGTGTGAAAAAGAGAGAGAGTTGAGGACCAGTTGATTTTCTTTCTTTCTTGGTTTTAAAATCTAATAATAGATTTGTTTTTTTAAATAGCTTTGGTACTTTTGATAGCATTGAATATAATATTGAATAATTAAGAGGCAGCATTGTTTAAATGTCAGACTGAAAAAGTATCGGTACTTTTGACAGCCTTATTCTAAACAAGAAAAAATGTTGTGTGCTGTCCTCCTGCATCTCTACTGTGCAGAGAAAGGAGAGAAAGACAGTATTGTTTGTACACACATGCACTTCTTTAAAGTTATTTTGGTTCACCGTAGAGAAGGTCTGTGCTCTCTGATTCACTCTGCTCACGTTTCTTCTGTTTATATTCTTGGTGCAAAAGGGCCTTTTGGTTTGTACTACGCTCGACCCATTGGACTTTATGTTAAAGCAGTAGTGAAAACACACAGGCCTTAAAAATATATCGATTAGATACAAAGCTTTGTGAAAATGGAAATTAAACAAGATTTGCGACATTGTACAAGATAAATGCCTCTTTGCACTGAGAAATCTCTTACTAGAAAATCCTATTTCTGTCTTCAAATGACTCAGATCCTTTGTCTGGTGGCTTCTGGGTTTAACAAAACGGAAATCTTGTAGATGTTTTTTCAAATGCATGCTTGCATATGAGCCACTAATCCTGAGTTACCGACTAAAGAAAGAGTGCTAATTGTTATTCCTTCTTCTCCATGTGATTCTTTCTGCGCCCTGTTTGGCGGCCCTCCTTCTCATCTCATCACTTCCCAATCAGGATGGTGGATGTGGGGGGTCAGAGGTCAGAGAGGAGGAAGTGGATCCACTGCTTTGAGAACGTCACCTCCATCATGTTTCTGGTGGCGCTCAGCGAGTACGACCAGGTCCTGGTGGAGTCGGACAACGAGGTGAGACAGCAACACAGAAATGGTTTGAATTCCTGAAGAGTTGATTGCACATCATTTTATCACACTGTATGTATAATGATTTGCAGACAGCCAGTTGATTGGAATGGGATATTCAAGCTTAAATGTGGTTATTCTGGTCATATTCACAGTTAATGCTACACTGTCTCTCTTGTAGTTCAGACCTTCACATAGAGACCAACACACATTTTCAGCTCATTGTTCTACAGCATGTAGATATAGAATTTTGGTTCATTCTTATTGCTCTCGTCATCCTCAGTCCCAGCAGCAGCAGGCAGCTGTTTTCAGGGGAAAAGCTCAGATGTACTGTACACTGAAACTGTCAGCTGAGCAAACATATGATAGACAAAGTTAGCGCGTAGTGTAGCATTTATCAGGTACGGAGACGGATGTTTTTGTCAGGAGTTGGTGGTGACCGAAAGAGATAAAAGGACAGTGAATGCTAGACGTGTAACAGCCCACAAAAGGCTCAGTCAGTACCCTGGTTTAGGACTCACAGTGTGGTGTGTCAGGCACAGCAGGAAAACAGGGATACATTTCTTTTAATTTATTTATAACAGACAGTCGTGCAAGTCTCAAAGTCAGAATCCCCTTGCTGGGGACTGAGGTATCATTTAGCCCAGTGGAACTCTTTCATTATATAAAAAAAGGGAAGTCTACCAACTCTGAAAAAACACTTTTCAAAATGCAGCAGGTCACAACTGGCTGTAAAACTGAAAAGCATGTCTTTTGTTATGAAATTGAAAATACATGTTTTAGCTGATTGAGAACCTGCAGACTGGACTTCCAGCTCCACCGTTTCTGTGCATCAATCAACATATTGTGTATTCTGAGTGTGGCTGCACTGACCTCTGAACTGTGACGGTTCAGTACTATTACACAAACTGTTACAGCCCGATTATATATTGGACTTAATTTGATCAGGTGGACAGATACTCAACTGGAAAGGAATGCTAATTTTGTTGTGCTTGTTGTGTAAACAGTGGAGTCATGTAAGTGCATTTGTAAGTAAAGTACACGTAACTCAGAAATGTACCTGAGTATTTCCATTTTATTTAACTTTATACTTTTTACTCCACTACGTTTAGCTGCCAGCTTTAGTTACTTTTCAGGTCAAGATTTAACATAAAAACATGATGAATTTAAAGTGATTATTCATTTCTTTAAATTAAACCTCCTATAACAGTATATTAAGTAGTTCAAATGAGCCTTACCTTGAGAAAATAAAAAAACGCTGCTTACATAAATGCATCAATTAAAATAATCTAATAATATATTTGGAATATATAAAACAATCTGAGTACTTTTACTTTTGATAGTTTAAGTACGTTGTGATGCTGATACTTGTGTACTTTTACTTTAGTAGTTTTTTTTTTACTTTTACTTGTAGTGAAGTAACTCTGCAGTGTTGTAGTATTTTTACTAAAGTAAAGGATCTTTTTCCACCACTGTGTGCAAATAAACAGCTGTTAGCTTAAAAGTACACAGTATAAACTTTCTGAGGTCGTGACACATGTATTGATAGTCTCGCACAACAAACAGAAAAGAGGTCTTCTGTCTCTTTACCTCACAGTTATTTGGTTTGTTCCTGTCGTTGGCTCCGTCCTCTCTGACTGTTCAGATAGAATTATCACTAATAAAGTTAATGTGATCATCAGCCCCTGCATGCCCTCTGCTCCTCTCCTGACAACAAACCCTTGCTCTGACCTGGTCATATGACAACTGGGTTTCATAATCCACACCCAGCTGCCAGCTTGATTCAGTATATCTGCTGTAAATCACTACAGCTTCATGGCCAACAGTGTCAGACTGTTAAAGCACACATACGGTACTTTATCTTCCCTGGTCTGCTCAGGTGTGGGCCTTCACTGAATGCACAAGGACAAGAATATGATTTCATTCATGCAGGTTGCTGTTTATTTGCTTTCCCTGCTTGTAATGTGTCACAGTTTTAATGCTGTTGCTGAGCTCCATTTCTAAATGGTGACGGCTGGGACGAGGCCGGGCGGCGTTTAGGCTCCCCAGTCTGCAGAGATTATCCTGTGGTGTTGACAGGCTCGAGGCCAAGACTTTGACCCTTCAGACCAGTCAGAGCCTGACGAGATTGTTTTCAAACATCGTTTGATTTCACCAGGTCAAGTGTGTCCAGGATTATATTATGACTCACCAAGACTAAACAGTGGGAGTGATGCTGGCAAGCAGTTTAGATCAGAAAGAGGAAGAAGAGTCACATCTGACAGCAGCTCTCAGCTGTTTAGCTTTTAAGGTTTCCAACTCCACTTTTTATGTTAGCTCGACAGTTTTCTTTGGAGGAATAAATCAAATGTTTGGAACGAATTAACAAAACTGGGAAAGCCTCATGCCTTGTTTTCTCGGGTTGTTTTGACAATCTCAAGTGTCCCCTGACTGTTTCTCATCCATTATTACAATACCCTGCATTCACTGTAAATGCTGCATTCCTGCTGAGGCCGTCCAGCTTCAGTCCGTCACTATTAGCAAGCTAATGTTTTGAGTCAGAGAATTACAAACGCATAATGTCCAAATAACGACTTCTCTTGTTGTCCATAGAGGGTTACATTAAACAATGAGTGTATTGGCTTTAATAACTGGCCACAGCCAAGCAATGCTAGCTCTGTTAGCGACTCTCCCTCTTTAAAGAGAAACTGAATGTGCAGTTTTATTATTGCTGGTAGTTTTTTTGCTGCTGATTGGATTGTTTGTTTCAGTTTACTTTTGATTTAAGTCCTCTTATGCCACAAGTCCAGAGACCCTTTTTCCAAAAAGGAGGCGACAAAGTTTATTGCACTTAAAATCAATTGGTTCTGTTGGACGGCCAAGTCAGAGAAAGTTCAGAACACATTGAAGTCTGTTCAGTATTGCTAATTGTTTGCCTCCCCCAAAAAATGAAAAAGTGCATCTTGTAAAATGTACATGTAGCATCTGTGCATAGGCCAGAAATGATAAAAGTCTGTTTATTTATGTTTTTATTGTCTTCCCAGGGTAGAATAAGGATCAAGTAACATTTAAAAGTCTTGTGTTCTGAATACATCCTAACATTGTTTTCATTTTCTGCCTTCCTCTCTCTTCCTCTCTCTCTTTCTTCTCCCTCGTAGAATCGTATGGAGGAGAGTAAAGCTCTGTTCAGGACCATCATCACATATCCGTGGTTCCAAAACTCCTCCGTCATTCTCTTCCTCAACAAGAAGGACCTGCTGGAGGAGAAGATCATGTATTCTCACCTGGTTGACTACTTTCCAGAGTTTGATGGTGAGTTGGGTTTTTAAGGGACATTTTAATGACAACCTGATAGTCTTTTGCCTTTCCCTTGAAGCAGCGTGAACAAAGCTGTTAGCTGAACCTCAGCAGTGAATTAAATGTAAGATTAAATTGATAAATTATCAGATGGCTGTGTCTTTTTTTCTTATCAGCGTACTTTGAGCCAGTAACCCTTTACTGTTATGAAAACCAAACTGGCTGCTTGCTATAACAGTGTAAATGACTGTATCACTATCATTATTTGCCATCTCAAGCAGGAACCTCTTATTTATATTTGTTATGGTACAGTGACACCCTGTGGTCATAATGCTGTACTACAAAAAAACTGATACTTGACTGAACACATAAAAATGACTTCCTTTGTCTGTTTAATTACTATTACCGATAGTATTCTGTACAGAATAGTTTGAAGCCTCATTCATTAACATAGACTTTCATTTTTTAAATCAACATTCAAATGCTGCAGTTTTTTTTGTTTTTTTTTGCATCTATTATTATATTTGAAATGATGTATTTCTGCATTGTTACACTAATATTATTAGTATTACACTATTTGTAGAATTAGATGAAAGTGGTGGCTGCGTAGGATTTTCATTTTCAAAATTTACAACATTGAAAAACTACATTTTCACTGCAAAAGACAATAACAGCACCATAAATTACATTTATATAACCACAATAACTAAACTTATTATTTCTGCTCTAACACAGTTATAGTAAAAACAAATCATATTCTGTATCTGCATTCACTGAGCACTCAGCAATCCTTCAAGAGTTCAATTTCATACTGAGACTTAATATAATAAGAGGGGAAAAATAAACTCATTTAATTTATTGAACCACTTTATTGCAATTGAGGATTATTATTATTTTCACTACTGACATTTAAAGCTTCATTATAAAACTTGAAAAAACCTTTGAATGTTCAAGAATAAAAAGAATTCCAGTCCAGCCCTACAATAAAAATTGCTTATAAAGAATAATAAATGATACATTTTGTAAATTTGATGCTCAACAGAAGTTGAGAGTAACGGTCTGTTCTGCTCCCAGGTCCCGCGCGGGACGCCCAGGCGGGTCGTGAGTTCATCTTGAAGATGTTTGTGGACTTGAACCCAGACAGTGACAAGATCATCTACTCCCATTTCACATGCGCCACCGACACGGAGAACATCCGCTTCGTCTTTGCCGCCGTCAAAGACACCATCCTGCAGCTCAACCTCAAAGAATACAACCTGGTGTGAGCAGAGAAACGGAAAGAGGGAGAGAGAGGGAGGGAGGGAGGGAGAGAGAGGGAGGGAGAGACCTGCAGCCCACACACACACACACACATACACAATGCAGAGTCCACTTCTAGATACACACACATCTGCATGAAACACACTGCTGCTCAAAGAGTTGCTTCATACTTTACCAGACCAACACTCTCCACGTTCTGTCGCTCCTGTCCACTCAGCTCTCTGGTTGTTGGTTTGCCCATTTCTTAAAGAACGGTTCTCTGTTTTGTGGCTCTAATAATTGCTCCTCTTCTACAAACACAGATATAACACTCCCTCCATTTGCCCCCGTCTGTCGGGGTTTTGGTCTGCTGTGGGGCTCCTCTTGGTCCCCAGTCAGGCCCACACTTTTTTTTTTTTCTTTACACTACATTATCACCAGTGCTTGTGCGTTGGAGGTGGGTAGAGGGCCTTCTCTGGGTAGACTAAGCTTTTATGGACAAAGGGCTCTCTCCCCTTCTTCTTATTTAACCCATGCATGCTACACACTACAGCGGGAGGGCACGAGGCCAGGCTGCAGACCCTGGACTCTGCTCCTCTGCAGAGGTTAACTAATTATGACGATAGGAATATATTATCAGGCAGTGCTGGGGTGCAGTGAGGTACTTGGTTCCCCTGGGTCTTGAATTGTGCATTTTTCTCCCCCCAAATCAGAGCACAGGAGCTCTGTTGAATGTAAATAAAGTTTTCGTGCTGCTCACAAAGAGTGAGGGCTACACAGAGATGTCTTCTCTCTACACTTTAAATATTTTCAGCTATGTTAACTTCTTGGTTATATTATTATTACTGCTATTGTTCTCCAATTAAAATTGAATTGAAGGTGACTGCTCAAAGGAACGCTCTTTCTACACTGCCCCTCGTTTTTAAGTGTTAACATCACGCAACAATGAATTACAACACTAAAGGTATTTACATACTGTATATCAACTCCCCTGTCATTTTGTATCACATTGCCAAATTAAAACCACCCACTTTTGTTTGTGTAAATATAAATACATTGCCAGTATGTGGTTCAGATACTAACCAGGCGTATTTGTTAACTGGTATTGCCAAAACTAATTGCTTAATTAATGAAGTGGATCATTCGGATGTTGATGGCACAACAACTCACTTTGTGTGGCATTTTTTCATGTCGACTGTTGTCTGAATCACAACATATATTAGTACTGTGATTTATTTTCTTTGTTCCCTTCGATGGTGAGAATAATCTTCCTGTTCACAACGTGCGAATGATGATACCACATTAGTACAGTGCAATAGTCAGTTGTAGATGAAATAAAGTCTTTGCGCTGCCAGTTGGCTTAAGTTGGTCTCGATCATCCATATGGCTTCTCTCCGTAATCAACTTTATGTTGCCATGTTACTCGGCCAACATTTGACGAACTGTAATGGATAGCGAGAGAGTAAATAGTTCTTTTTTTGTATGTCTAATTTATCAATCAGATCTACGTATTGTTGATACAGTAAATGAGACTTCCTCCCTAGTTTCAGCTCACAGTTTTTCCAACCGAGGAGACAGGAGGAGATTTTATACTGCTGTAAAATATCAAAACTATTTTATGGACAAGTGTTCTATCTTTCTAATGATACTTCATATATTTAGTTGTTGCAGTTCTGTTTTGAAATGCTTGACAATGGAAAAAAAACACTGTTTCCATGTCGGGTTTGTGCTTTATGCAAATAGGAAAATGAAAACAGACAAAAAACTTAGTGGTTGAATATTTACTGTTCAAGGATGCTTGCATTTTTTTGTAATTTTTAAGGATATGTGTTGGCTATTGGTACCAATCCCATATCGTGTCTCTTGCCTGGTAGTTGTTTAAATATTCCATTAAGCTGATAGATGGCTATTTTTGTCTTCACAATGTAATTCAGGTAAGTTTTCATAACTTTTTCATCACAAGGGCTACTACTAGCAGCTTTGGTAGAAATGAAAGGACTCTATGGACGGCATAGAGCAAAAGGTGCAATTAATTAAGGATCGGGGAGGAGGAGGGGGGTGGGGGGGGTGAATCAGGAGTGTGTTGACATCCTGTTGAGGGTGATGGCCGCAGGTTCAGTGAGGGAGGAATGCAGCAGTCCACAGATGCCTACATGACATTCCTGAGGGAAGTCTGGTGGCTGTTTGGCTCTTTGTTCACAATCTTTTTGCCTTCAGAGGAGGAGAATGGCTCACGTCAACAGAAGTGGGGTTTCCCAAGGTGCAGTAGCACATTTTTAGTGTCCTGGCTTTCGCTTATTTAACCATCCTCTTTCTCTCATGAATGATTTTCTGATCTTGGCTTTATAATATTTTCCACTGTGTGGTTTATCATTTTTGACTTCTCACTGGTAGTGTTTCTGTGTTTCACTCTGGCATTGGCTGTGTTGGAGACAGAAAAAAAGTCCTCAAGACATTTTGACCTTTTTGTGCACATTGGAAGAGCTGGACGGGTCAGATCTTAAACATCAAAAGTCATTATTACAGATCCTGCTCTGCTCCCTGTGTGCTATCTTAAATTGTTTGCCAAAAGGGTTATAAATAATAAATGCTTTCTACAGAAACGCAGTATGATCTGGGTTTAAGGGGAATTCTTTCACCTTGTCTATTACTTGGCCTTGATTTTTAGTCACATGCACCCAGTGAGAGCAATCTTTTGGTGCGTCTGTGCACATTGTTAATAAAGACATTCATTTGTACGTTCAGCCTTTGAGACACTAATGAAGAAGGGACATTTATATATATGCTAAGTGCCATAATTTTCTATGAGTCGAACAATATTGGAGATGATGCAAAGCTCAGACTTTGACAAGTTATTTCAGATCTTCCAACATGTTTTGGTAGTGGCTTAAACTTTGGTGCTCCAGCCAACATTTAAAGGCCTTTTCTTGACCAGTTTGTTATTTTATTAGCAGAAAGTTGCTTTTCAGTTTGAAATTAAAAGCCAGGGTTCCCAAAGTCATGGAAAATCTAGAAAAATCATGGTTGGGAGGTGGGTTTAGTGCTGTATGATGCTCAGAAACGTCCGGGCCACAGCATGAGAAGAATAAAGAAAATACACTAATGGTAAACTTTATTATTAGAGTCCTAAAAAGTCTTGATTTTTTTTCCTAAAAATGTGCAGGAACCCTGAAGAGCTTTATGCATTTTTAAGTTTGAATAATCTAGCTGACAGACTTTAGCTGAGCTTGGAGAAGAAAATTATGTATAACACAGTTGATGCTTTTTAAAATCAGCTTTCAGGAGGCAAACTTCATTCCCCTGAACTGTGACTTCTAACCTTAAGGGCAGGTGTGTTTAAGAGGGTCTTTTACACTCTGTCCTCTTGTAGATTAGATGTTGATAAACCAAATGAAGGTGAAAACTCCAGGGACCAGTGTTGGCACGATGCCTGTAATGTTGAATCTCATGCTGACTGTGTGCGCCCCTTGCCTTGTCTGGTTAGCTCCTCACAGCCACAGGACCAACTCAGAAGGTCACATGGTCACACTACCAGTGATTAGAGCCACGGGTCACTTATTTAAATCCTTTCCACTGATTTGTGATGTATTCTGCATTGTGGAGAGGGTTAGTACGACAATCCAGTACAGAACACTGTGCCAAACAAAATCAATCAGCCACAGAAAATATAGAAATAAATTTAAAATATTGTCGAAACCTGACCCAGAAACTTTTCCTCATCCACTTTTACGTTATGGTGTCTTTTTTTCCAAATGAAGCTTGTGCGTTAAGCCTCAGTATTAATGTATTTATTGAAAGACTTGCCAAGTGAAGGTACTGAAATGGCCATTATAATACTTTGGTGGTTATAATCACGAGTGAGTGAGTGAGTGAATATGCTGTGTGTTTACATGTCCGCCGTTCTCCGCTCTCTTCCCCTTACTTGATTGGACTGTGTATTCTCTCTCTGGGTCGAAGGCACTGAAACTGCACCACTGCAATGGGCCTGTATTCATGCAATTTAGATGTCCGTTCAAGCGCGCTCGTTGGTACTCTGAGGTGTGTGTGCGTGTGTGTATGTATGTGTACACTTTTGATGGCTATTGCTTATGCTTGAGATCCATTCTGATTAGAGGGATGGACATACAGTGATATTAAAAAGCTATCTTTGCATCTTTTATTTTGTTTCTTTTTGTAAGGTTGACACACCTTAACACATGTATTTAGGACCACTTAAGATGACAGACTTTTTTAAAAGAGTTCAAATAAACTTTGTGTAGTGGTGTACAAATTGAAAGTAATGTATTTTTGTTTGATTTTTTTTTCTTCTTCTTTTTTTTTTTTAAGTATACCAAATGTAAATTATGTACAATGAGTGTGCCAATCCCCTTTCTTTGTAAAGCCAGACTCTTAACAAGTGCCAATGTTGTGAAAAATCAAAGGGCCTGTGAATTTCATGGTCCAGTTTTTAAAACAAATAAACACTTAAGTATGTGATTAATTAACTAAAAAAAGGACAATTTTATTCTATATTTAAGATTAATGATGAACTGCTGTTTTTAAGATAAATGTCATTTTAATTGCATGTGTTTGTCAGGTTGGGGAGGGAGTGGGTGGGTGAGATACTGTATTCATGCAACGCCCTCATGAAAAGGGTCCTAATGGTTATTGATTTACAGTATTTTAGCCATATTTCTCTTTTGTATGTTTCATTTCAACCACTGTTGCCTGAACCTCATTCAAACATGAAATGATTTTCATAGCCTTCTCCTTTAAATGTTTTAAATTGGAATAAAATATGTTCCTATACTCTCTTATTGCATCCTTGTACTTTCCTTTGGAGTCATGAATTGTTTTCTTATATATTGTGACAGAAGGACCATACCACTTTTTATGTCCACTACAAGTGTTATATACTTAACATAATTGCCACTCAGACCAATTGATGTAGAACACCTTTCATATAAAATGCAGCTCAAAATGCTACACAGAGAGAGAAAAATTAAATAAAATCTCTTTAAAAATGTAATCTGATTATTTTAGGAAAGTAACAGTTAATCTGCATATTGTGTAAAAACAAAAGTCGAGTGCATCAAGAAAATCTGTGTCTGTTTCCTTAGAAATGACTGACAGCGCCTTTAGTGTGTGTGATCCTGTCATCAGGACCCATGATAAATATTTTATCTGTCTTTTCTATTGAAACAGCAAAGGTGAAACTGGATGCTTTTGACTAGAGTTCCCTCAGAAAAAAAATAAATTGGTATTTTATAAAAGCACTAATTAAAGCCGAAACGGAAAGCAATAATTTGAATTAATTAGAACCAATGTGAGTAACAGTCATTATTTCTACAACTTTTTTGATGCATCTCTTTGTATAAGGTGCTATATTTTCATTCCTTGACTTTAAAGTAATTAAGTAATCGTAATTACAAAAAATGCCTTATAATTTGTATTCTAACCCTCCAGTTTACAGTCCCAAAACTAACATATTAAAATAACAGAGGGAATTCCTCTCTCCTGTTCTCTGCTCTTATTCAACATTTTTGCCAAACGGCCTAGAGTTGGGGCTGCTTATTATTAAATTGGCCCAAGGTATAGGCTAACTGGAAATAATGGTTAAAAGAAGGCATCAAAAAACATCCTGAGGACTGGACCTGGCTTACGGACTATTGCCTGAGGTAGAACAAAACACAAGTGGTAGATAAAGTATTCAGGTCTCTTACTTAAGTTACTGCACTGTGAAATTACTCCCCTACAAGTAAAAGTCCTGCATTAGAAACTTAAGTAAAAGTACAAAAGTATAAAAATGAAAGAACTCATTATGCAGAATGGACCCACTCATTGTTTTATATATTCTAAACAAGATTATTAGATTATTTGTATTGATGATGTTGACTCACCCATAGGATAGAATGTCCTCAATAAAACCACTTAAATAGTGCCCCAACATCTACCCCACACCCCAAATAGATATGATTATCAAAATATGTATTTGTTATAAAACATCCTGAGGTCTTGATTTGGCTCCCAGCCTATAAAGGTGTCTAAAAAAACAAACTGCTGTAAAATATCAAAACTATTTTATGGGTGTTCTATCTTTCTAATGATGCTTCATATATGCTTCCATGTCGGGTTTGTGCTTTATGCTTTATGCTTTTTTTAAGTGGTGGTTGAATATTTACTGTTCAAGAACGCTTGCATTTTGTTTTTAAGGGTATGTGTTGGCTGTTGGTACAAATCCCATAATATTCCATTAAGCTGATAGATGGCTATTTTTGTCTTCACTGTGTAATTCAGGTAAGTTTTAATTACTATTACAGCTTTAATAACAGTGACAAAAATATCAGCACCCTGATATCTACCTGACTCCCCAAAGCCATATGATTATAAAAATATGTATTTGTCATAAAACATCCTGAGGGCAGGACCTGGCTTCCGGCCTATAAAGGTGTCTAAAAAAATAAGGCCCCTTTGTACTACCACCTTTGAAATCTAAATCCTACCCCTGCTGCACTGATACACACACAGCCCCCTCCACTGCCTGAGACGGTGTGCTGGGTGACCTGTCCACGTGGGGCGCTAGTTGCTCAGACATCACCGTGCTGATGAGGTTAGATCTGCGGCGTGTAGATGTGCGCGGCACCGCTGCGCTCATCACCGCTAATCTAAGCGCTGTGCTTCTGTGTGGGGCGTTCAGCTCAGCAGCGTCGCGCCTACCCACCACCACCAGCTCCAGGAATGGACTGACTTTCTAGCTTCACCACCTCTTGACAAATCCGCTCTGTTTCTTCACGACTCCTCGGATAAACGTTCAGAGTTTTAACTCCAGCCCCGGGGTCATTTTTTCTTTTAAATCGAAGTTGATTTGTCGTCCGAGCGGCAGCACAGATTTCCTCTTCACTCGCGCGACTTATTTGTAGCCGTTGGTGGACGAAACGGGATTCAACTTAAACGAACCCGCAGACATTTTGTTATTTCTGAGAATTACACCGTTTTTTTCTCCCCCCACCTCTCTTACTTTTTCATCAGTGTAGTCGCAGCTGGCTGGAGCGAGCGAGCTTTTAAAGGACCACCACAAGGCGAAGGAAGAAACCATTTCCCTCCGTGGTCGCTAGCTAAATCCAAACACTGTCTGTGAGCGTTTTAATTTACATGAGCTCGCATCGCTGCCGCTTGTGCGTTCAAGGCGGAAGGCTTGCAACTGCGATGGATCATTTTGACTGACAGCTTTTGAAGAATTAGCTAGCTTTAGCCAGTGAGGACTGGTGTTGGGGGTTTCCTGTACACAGACACAGTAAATACGGGGTCGGGACAGGTACAGCTTAATGGTCTTGCATCACCCAGACAAGACACCGACTCTTTTACCTTTCAAACGACGGCAAAGTGCATCACTTCTATCGGCTTAATTTTTGTAGAGGGGGTCGCTAGCTGCCGTTAGCTAGTCATCCTGCTAACGCTGGACAGCTCCTGTGTAAGGCAGGGCTAGCTTTGGACAAAGGACCAACGCAAGGGAAAATATAAACACAGAGCACTCAGTTGATCGTGTTTGGGAAGGAAAGCAACAAACAAGGAATTGACATGATGTTTCCACAATCAAGACACTCAGTAAGTTGTTTTTAATTTTACATTTGTTTAGAATTTACTTGCTCCACAGTAACTGATTTACCCCGGCAGGTTAGTTAGGTAGGGGAATTATGCATGCAACTTGTTTTTGGCAGCATATTGCATTTTAAATGTAATTTTTTAGACAGTAGTTTCATCGGTTTAACTGCAGTGTTTAGTTCTGTGTGGTTGGGAATTATGGGCACACAATGGGAAAGAAAATCTGTTAAACTTTTTCCAGATGATGACATCCTCTTAATCAAACAACTCTAATGAATGCTGTCATCTTTCACAGCCATATGTTTTTTAACACCCTTGTGTCAGTGTGTTTTCAGTTGGCTGCAACCTCCAAAAATGCCATCAGCAGATATTTATCTTTATGGTCTTGTTAAAACATTGCTCAGAGGGGACAAATTAAAAGTGGTGTCGTCACTGTCATTGTGTGGTTTCTGAAACACTCAGAAATCACTGTACACTACTATGTGCAGGTGGGTGTTTTTATGACTGTAAAAAGCGCATATCTCTGTTCCCCTAAATCTCAAGTTTCCATGGTAACAGCAACTCAGTCCAGGGCATGTATTCATCAGTGATGAGGGCTCTCAGCCCATTGGTCAAACATTTATGTTAAGTGACTGGCAGAATTGTGTTACTTGTCACTGTAGAAATACCCGGTTGTGTCAGTACTGCTTTGGAGCAGTGATTGTTTCTGCCAAGGGGTCAAATTGAATAATTGTTGTTTCTGGTTGGGACGAGGGATGCAAAACTGAACTGTAAACCGGCAAACCGTATCTTTGGGATGCCAAACCGAAACGTTCACTTCACGAACCTCGGCCCGCTGTGCACATGTGAGGTGCAGTTTTGGGGTTCCACAAGGAACCAAAAATTGTGGCACCATTATCCCTTCAGTCAGTTGTATGGGAACATTTTGGATTCAGCTTTTAATATAGGGAGGAAGCAAAGGTCACGAATAAACAGAGAACGCCTGTAAGCATTGCTTTACATGCCAAGTATGCTACTGGTAACACATCTAACTTGATGGGGCATCTATGCCAGCATCATCCAAACATATCCCTGGCTGGAATGAGTCAGGCTCGGTAGGAAAGAAACAACAAACTCTCCTTCCTGCTGTCTTTATTATTAATGTTTGAGTTGAAAATTTTATTTTTGCACCACAAAGGATGCAGCTACACTGAAGGTAAGGCTGGGTGAAATGACGATAAATATAGTCAAACAGTATGTTATCTGTACGTTGTATATATTTTTTCCATATTGTTTGTATCATAATGTTGAAAAACCCAGTACAATAGTATTTACGTAATTTGGAAGATGCTTTTTAACATGGGAGCAAACCATAGAGGAGCTGTTTTTCTGACATGGAGTATACAAATATTGGCTTTACCATGTGGTTATTTCATATAGACCATTTATTTATTTATTTACCCGAAAACATGTTATACCGTGATGTTATCGAAATATGAAACCGCTGTATCAGGTCACAGGACTTTAGCTGTATTGCCCAGCCCTAACAATCAAGAGGTTTTTTTTTTAAATAGGCCAAGTCAAACATATTTGTTAGTTTTACATATTTTCAAATCTCTGGATAGAAGAAAATCTTGCAAATACCAAGATGCAGAAAGAACTTCGGAAATTATCGTGTTTTTCCAATGTGCAAAACAAACCGAACTGAAACTGTAACCCAAAAAACTGCAATACAAATTAAACCATGGGCTTGTTGATCCATTACACCTCAAGCTGAACCTTGACTCAAACTGAAAATAAAAGCCAACTAAATTGGCTTCTTATAGTGTCACAAGAAACCTGCCTGAGAGCCAAATATGATGTCATTCCTGTATTTCCACCTTCTAGTTTTGGTTACAATTTCACCTTGCCCTTGCAAGATCAAATCTAACAAAAGGTCGTTTGAGTGCAGGTAAACACACCAGCAAGAAGGCTGTTATGTTGCCAGGGACTGTGCCCTCTGATTCTCCCTGGCAACGTCTTGTCGCCACCACTAGTTCTTTTTACTGCTCACAGCGGAAGATTTGTTTGCTGAAGCTAGAACTTGAATGTCTTTTGTGACATGAATGGGTTTGCCCTTTGGCAGTCAGTCTGTGAGGCAGCCTGATTGTGGTGGTGCTGCTGCTGCTGATGTGAGCTGGCTGATGTGTGTTATACAGAGCAGGATGTGAGGATCTGGGAACCTCTGGACTGGCTTGTCAGATGAGTGAAATCCTGTATAAGCTCTTACAGAGTTTACCTCAAGTGCTCTGAAACTGATGATCTCAAAGGATGTTTGTTTGCCTTTTAAGAACAATTTCAACTGCGAAAAGCAAAAAGCCCTTTGACTACATAGATTTTTTTTCTGAACTAGATACATATTTTGGTCCATGTCACTGTCGCCACAGTGTTTTGTCTGGAAAATATTTATCCACTGAATGTGGTGCTTCGCAAAGTTGCATTCTTTTCATTTTCTATTTTATGCAAGTTATTGTCTTCAACTGAGCAATGTTGCGAGCTGTGACTCTCTACCTTTAGGAATAAAAGTATAATATTTGTCTCATAGTTTGAATATGATGCTTTTAAGATGGCTAAATTAAGCAAAGTACATCCATACCAATGCATTATTAACAGCTTAGGTGTTGAAGAGAGAAAAAGAAGCTATTGGATTGGTTGTGGTATCGGTAGATACTCAAGGGTACAGACAGAAAACATGGGTAACTAGCCATCCCAAAGTTATGCAGTGCTTTCTAATTAGCAAGCTACTAGCGAGTTAGGTTGGTCTTTTCCATGTGCCACCCTAATGGTGTGTTCATACGGCCAACAGAGTTACAAAATGGTTACAAAATGGCCAAGCGTGGTGAGCTATGTTGTCACCAAGTCGCTGTTGAAGTTTTGCAGAAGTGCTCGTTGACATAGTTAAGCTGATATCCCCGCTGCATCTCTGTGTGCATTGTGATACACAGAAAGATAGCATAATGTCAGCTAACTAAATAACACAGTACCAACTCTAATATTAGTCATTTAAAATGTACCTTATAAAGGCCTTCCTGGTTACGTTGATCCTGTAATAGCTGGTGAAGCAAAAACATATGATTGGCTGATGCTTCACTGCTTCACCTGACAAAGGTTGAGCCAAGCATAGTTTTGATATTTAGTGCATCATTTTTGTAATATCCCAAAGTCACAGACTCTCATTCAGTTTGACATTAAAAGCAGGGATGCCAATTCATAATGCCGTTTGCACTGAATATCATGGCAATGCTGTGACTAGATGTCACATTAGAACCCTGTTTTCACCGCCCGCCCTTCTCTGGGTGAAGTGGTGAAGCAGTCACCTCCTGATGGGGTGAGAACTCAAGTCACCTTCTCCAAGGTGAGAGCAGCTGGGCCACTTCACTGCTGCCTGCCTGCCTGCTTGCCTTCCTGTCTGATAGGAGGTTATTTTTCTAATCCAATTGAGTGCCCTTATGCTGCTTGATTGGAGTATTAAGACCCAACACACAGGATTAAAAATGGGGTCTGGGAATTTAGGATGTCTCTTCACTCGTTCTGCAGCTGCTTTAGTCTTAACCTGCCACAACAAACCACTTCCTACCTTCCACAAATACACCTGTGTGCTGACCCCCCCACCCTCTACTGTGGCTTTAAACATAAATATACAGCACACACACAACTCCCCCTCTTCCAGTCCTCTTCCTCCTCAGCTGCTGCTGCTGCTGCTGCTGCTGTCACAGGGGCCCGAGGATGGGGAGAATGTGTGACACTCATATAGATATGAGTGTCAGAGATAAGGAGCTGGAGGATGAGAGACATCATGACAGATGATGGATCTCTCAAACTGACTCAGTCAGCACCGAATCTGCTCTCCTTATATTTTCCTTTGTTCTCTCTGTGGTAATATTAGCGTTAGAGTTCCATATGATGTGAAGAAAAGCGTTACATTTCCACTATGGATATGCACAATCAAGCATCCTCTCATGTGTGATGCATCTAATTTAAAGCAGCAGAGGACTTGCAGAGGAAGCTGTATTGGCAGAAGCGATGATGTGTAGTCACACTGCATTAAAATAATGTTTCCTGTGTGAATCATAGAAGATGATGCCTTTGCCTGGACACTTTATTTTGTTAATGTAAAGCATGACCATGGCTTTTAACTGATTCATATTTAGAAACAACAGGAAGATTTCCCTGTCTAACATTGAGTCAGGCCATATTTTTCCCCATCTGGGATGCTTGTCACAAGTTTACCGCCATTTTCCCATCTGACATTTTACTATATTGCTTCATGTTGTGTGTAATTCTGATTTACAATTCCAATTAGATTGTTGGATTTAATATTGGTTAACTTGGGGATATTTAAGTTATGTTTCCTGGATATGATGGAGATTCTTAAAAAAACTAATGCTGTAAATTGTGCAAGAAACCCTCTAACCTGGTGCTTTATTAAACATATTAATGTTTACATTTAAGAGTTGCTGGGTGATGCATAGTTAAAGAGTTCCTGAGATGTTTTTGTATTTCCACAATAGTTCACCTCATTTTGCACATCCCACATATGGCTTTACTTTTTCTAGCTCTTCTCTGTCTTCTTAGTTTTTAAATCCAAAATGCAACCAGACATCTGCCTTTAGGCTTGGCGGTGCCTTCAGTGGAGCAGCATGTTTTTAATTCAACTGAGGTTCGCTTGTCTCTGAAATAGTCAGATCTCGTTGAGCAGAGAACCAAAGGCTGGCCACGCGAGACTAACTGGGTTAAAGCTTCACGCATCTATGAGAAAAGGCCTTTATTTAAGATCATTCAAAAACCAAAAAGCATTTTCTTTAAACCCTGCCCTAATTGTGTGCTTAAATGTTATGGCCATGATGAGTGGAAGTAACTATGTTTTTATTTTTTAACAAACTAAGTGCTGCAAAATTGCAGTATTTTGAAAAACAGAAACAGAAGTATATTCAATGAGTTTGTTAATTTCAGATAGTTGTCCCATTTAGACACTAAGAAGACCAAGGTTTAAGGGGGATTCATGTGTCTTTTTTAGTCAATGGGTGCAGTTTAATCCACTGTCACAGGTTATGGGCACAGTTCATTGGTTTAATAGGAAAAAGCCTCATTTGATAGTGGCACAGTGCCTGACCCAGTTGATAGCATTTGCCATATTGTTTGGGTGTTGATTAATCCTAATGCAGCTTCAACAAAGCTGGCTGTGGCGTGAAAGTGGAGCAACAGAAAGGCTTGCTGCCAAAGCCGGAGAGTAGCGCAAGTAATATGGAGGCGAAATCTCTCAAGTCCCCTGAGCCCATGCTCCACTGTAGAGATGGCCACAGGTTGTACACACACACACACACACACACACACAC
>CAFUXE010002060.1:141474-151872 GCA_903364295.1 Serranus cabrilla | reverse complement strand
ACACACACACACACACACACACACACAGTAAACACACAAACACAGACTGAGCAGCTAACATAGCAAGGCACACTTGGCCCAGACAGAGTTGGCCGGGGAGAGCTTGGAAGCGGGCCAGTTAGCCCTGTCCCGCTCTCAGATCACTGGGCACATACGCTTTAGTCCAAACACTAATCTGGGATATTTAGATGGAATTGTTTGGTTGGAGCTATTCTTAGATGGAGGATGTGATCTTGTTTGGTGCTGGTGTATTAGCAAAAGGCTTAAGCCCTAAACGTCTGGCTCTGTGATTCATGTCATGATGGATTTTTGCTGAGAGGTTTGCCCACATGTTAAACACATACCCAACGCCTGTATTCACTAATACTGGGGTGTTTGTTAAAAATGTGGTGCCGCTTCATGTGTCTTGAAAGATTTCAATGTCCCATACAAGTGGGAGCAATTCCAGTCAAATATTAGCTGTTTATTCATTTTAAAACAGTTGACAGGCAGGCTATATGAAGTATGAAACCATCATGTAATAATAATTTATATTAAAAAAGTAACCTGCTTTTCCTTCTATGATATTCAAAATAAAATAAGTCCTGTCAAAAGACTCACCTGCATAATAGGAAAAGATAGTCCCACCCACACTAGTAGGGGGCCTTGTCTGTTCCTACAGGTAGAAATGGAGCAGCAAGAAGCCACCCAGTCAGTGGGAAGCAGCGAGAGCCAAGCAAGCTCCAAGCCAGAGCCACAAGCCACCTTTTCCCTTTCCAAGCCAACCTAACAAACCACCGCCATGATTCGCTGAGTTTGAATCCCCTGGGCAGACTGCTGGAGCCCCACCCTTCAGGAAGTGTAAAAATACAGTATATTCGGTTAATTATAAAACTGTTGGTAGCTCATAACGGCAATGCATGCTCCTACCTTCTAGAAATCAAATAATTTCTGTCCGCTGTAGGCCTTTTATAATATGAAACATAATAATAATATCCTTAAAAACAAACGGAAAAATAACCATAGCCTATTAGTTTTAATTCTTACATGTTTTGCAGCATGCACATTTTAGAAAGAATTATTATCTTTGGACTTTATGACCAGATAATGCATATGTGTCAGCCTTCAGCAGACTTTTTTTTAAACAGAAACCCTGACCAATACACACAGCCAAATATAATTTTCCCCTTTCAGTCGGGGAATGCTACATGTAAACACTTATTTTAGATGAACCCAGAAAATGGGAATATCTTTGGATTGCAGAGTTGTGTTGAATTACTCCAAATGCATTGCAATAATGCATCCCATCTAAACACCACTTTCTGTATCTGCTCTCAGCACTTTTCACAAAGGCATTTTCCTAAACCACACACACTCCACTCACGTCAAGGCTCTAATTTACCTCTATAATTTCTAATCTCACCGCCAAACTCAAAAAGGCTAATGATTATTTTGCTTTCAACAGAAATACTTTCCCTTCTTCTCAGTCCTTGCTTTTGAATAATAATGTGTCTGTGTCTGAGATGGACAGAGGAGGTGGATGGCTCAAATGGCATCCATGGGACTGTTGCTATGGAGCAAACAGACAGCCTGGCATTGAGAAATAGGCCAACTGCTCGTCAGTGTAGATCTTCTGCATTCATTTAAAAGTGGGAGTGAGATAACATCCAGTCATTAGTGAGTGATTACAATGCCACGGCTGCATCCCTGCCCCCAACACAGGCACACACATACACATATAACACACGCAAACACACTCCAACTGAGATGTAAACAGTCAGGCAGTGCTCCAGGAAATACAATCCCCACACTGCCGCTACCCTCAGGCAGGATTTATACTGAGGAGGATGTTTTCCAATGTATCCTGCTGTTATTGTCTGTGTGTATTGTAAGCGTGCATGTGCTCTGCTTGTGTGTCCAAATGCTCTACTGGATATACGTACTGTATTCATGTATTGTTGGTGTGTCTAATCACTGTAGTGATGTGTGTGTGTGTGAAGCCGAGCCCCCCCTGTAATCTCTATCCCTTCCCATCGCTTTTGTCGGCTGATCTATGGAGCAGAAACAGCCTTAGCCTGATTCTTATTTAAAATAGACATTATGTTTCACAGTAGATTTCACATGGATTGGACCAGATGATGAGGCCAGGAAGGGTGTGTGTGTGTGTGTGGAGGGGGTGACGAAGAGTGGGTTTTGGGTTGGTGGGTGGGTGTCGGATGGGGGTGGGGCAGCAATTTCCTGAAACGATGAATCCCATTTATTCGCTGAAGACTGTCTCAATTGCCTCACCAGCGCACAAAGCTTTTTAATGCTTTAATTACGTCTCAAAGGAGCAGGGCAGAATCAAATTAGAGATTGTCCTACATTTAGGTGCTGTGTGTGTGTGTACGTGTGTGTGTGTGTGCTATGCAAATTTAGCATGTGAGGGAAAATGTGTGTGGGCTGTTGTATCCTTGTGTATGATTCATGGCAGTGAATATTTGTTCCTCCGGCAGCCAAGCATCATACATAGAGGCTTATCACACCCCACACACAGATGCACACACACACCTATTCAGTGTTAAGGCTCTGTGTTTTGCTCTAACACACACATATCTTTCTCTGTCACATTCACACTGTCTAGGCTATTTCTCTGTAACACAAACAAAAGAATGCACACATACACACACACTCTTACACATTAGCCTAGCTTCTCTCTTGCACAAACACATTTTCAGTCACACAGCGTGTAGGCACCTTTTTTTGTCACAGCAGATGGCATGTGTCACAATATTACGGCAGTATTTCATTAACATTATGGGCATCCATCTGTTGTGGGCTCTCAGGCCCCCATAGAGCACCTTGTTTTGGTCACTGACAGAGAGCGGGATAATAAACATTGTTAGCTGTGTATATTGCATGGAGCCAGGAGAAGCCTGGAAAGTCTGGTTGTGTAAGTATCAGGCAGCAGAATGTGAGAATTATCCTTCAAACTCGTGCACTTCACTGGATGTTTTATCCAGGATTTAGGCTGCTTTGTGATGACCTTGATTGAATGTGGTAGGCTGTGCTGAGTAACATATTTTACATCATTAACCAAAAAGAACAGTTTTAAATAACTTTTAATACACTAACACCAGCAATTGCATGTGTTACACTATAAAAGATTATTACAATGGTTTATTCTCCATAGGCTGTATAAAAGAAGGCTACGTAGTCGCCGTAAAGTCACCCACTGGTTTGTGGACTACAGTTTGACAGCCTTAGGTTTCTGTGTTTTTAGGTGACAAAACTATGGCTTTAAACATCTCCTTCTGGTTCTATTAGCAGTCTTGAGCTAGCATGTACATTAACATCACCTCCAGCCATGCTTTCAAATTTTTTCCTGCCAAATATGGCCACATTTAATCTGGGGCCAGTAAACACATCCTTTTCGCTGTGGAGTTCTGATCTATGTTAGAAATCAGTGAAACATTTCAAGTTGAAGGTGAAGTGTGACAGTTATCTCGTGGCCTCAGGCAACCAGATGTTGACTACTGCCAACTACTTTCTCTACTATGGTTGCAACCATTACACCCACATCAAAATAGGCCCTGTAACCATTTCACTATATAACATATGTTTGACTATATACGCCTACATACTTATCACTCCAGTTGTACATAATTAAACATTTATTGACCATTCTGTCACCTTAGACTAATAAAAGCTGATGGCCTAGTAGCCAGTTGTAAAACTTGTTGGGCTTTAAAACGGTTTCTAGAACTCCTTCCCAGGATATAAAGGGCTGTTGCCAACTATAATGATGCCTATGAAGATCACAATGAAGTATAACCATGACTTGTTGTTTACGAGTTCACGCAGTCATGGTATCAGTGATAAGATATCTAGAGAACACACTTCAGTAACTTTACAGATTCTTCTGACTGAAACTAGATTTTTTTTTTTTTTTTTACAATTCTCTGGGGATGACAGTGTCGGTTGATCGGTCCACCACCATGGTCAAAACTGAAGTTTTAATTGAAAAATTCTTGCTCTTTCCTTGCTTTTTTGCCTCGTCTTCTTCTGTCTGTTTCCCTCCGTATTCCTTGTGGAACAGGATGCCCTTCCCAGGGCTGTTGACTGAGAGGAACTTTGGTATTTTAAACGTTTGCATACTGCACTACACAGAGAGGAAATCGGATCTAGGGCAACAACTCTGCCCTCAGGCACAGGGGGTAACCTGTAGGCAGATACACACACAAACGCACAACTACACACAGTGTTCAGAGACCATACCAGTGCAGGGAACAGTTATTGCAGCGTGAGTTACAATGCTGCCTGTAGCTAAGTGCCTTATGTTGACACAGGCTCTGTGTGGCACAGACCCATATATCCGAGCTGTTGTTTGCTGAGTTTGGTCCATGCCATACGGGCCGGAGAGATAATGGAA
This sequence comes from Serranus cabrilla, assembly GCA_903364295.1. NCBI lineage: Eukaryota > Metazoa > Chordata > Actinopteri > Perciformes > Serranidae > Serranus > Serranus cabrilla. The sequence continues at coordinate 147,482 of CAFUXE010002060.1, read as the reverse complement.
AAGGTTATTGTGCTTTACAGTTGGAGCCTCTGTCTCCGGGCAGCGGCATGGTTTGTGTGGATTGGGGGGTTCTGTGTGTGGCGGCAGCATGATAATGTCAGCACTTCTCATGACATTTGAAAGTGTAATGGCTGAGGTCATTGTGCTCATCCCTGACTTTTTTTTTTTTTGAATGACCCCATAACTGTCTGTCTTTCTCTTCCAGCCTTAATGCTTCTTTAAACATAATCTAAAATATTTAATTTAACGTCTAAGCTGATATAATACCACAAGTATATGTGTTTACCCCGGGAGGCTTTAGTAGAATTCACCCCCCTCCCATAACCATGTTAGAGCCAAGCACTGCCTACTGAGCCACAAAGCAAAATATAATTCAGCCTTTGAAGCAAGCAGGTTCATTCCTACAACCTGAAGCAATCCTGTTGCTTAGCATATTCTCTGGCCATGGTTCTGTGAATGCGAAGCAGCCTATTTGTAGTTAAAAATGAAGCTGAGCGAAATGCCGTGGGGAGCAGGTTACAAAGCGACAGGTCATTCCTAACAGCAGCGGGCTAGCTTCCCGTAAGTGCTACAATCAGATTTCTGATGGTTTTTTATGCCTGCTCAATCGTAGTGGGAAAATGTCGATTTTTTTTTCTTTCCCCACCTGACCCATTATGCAGCCTGCTGAGAAATAATGAGATTTTGTCCCTATTTGGGTTTGATGCTTGCTGTGCTCTAACACACAACCAGGCCATCCACCGCTGCCTGGGGAATGTAGTGTGGACAGAATTACAATAAGGGCTAATAGCAACATCCAGGCTAGGTGAAAGAGCCATGATGTAGCTTGCTGTGTGAGGCTCAAACATAGTCTGTTTTACATGACATGGGTGTCATTTGGTTTCATCCAGAATGCCTTTTAGTGAACATTCATAATACGCCAGGCCAAATTATAGAATGAACAGCCTCACTAAGCTAATGCTACAAGGGACCACACAAATAATCTAGTAAAGATTATGTTCATTAATGGTGAAACTGTTTTATTAATTAATTGACATTAGTCAATAAAATATCAGGGAATTCTGAAAAGTGCTTACCACAATTTCCCAGCCACAAAGGTAATCAGCTGTGTTGTTTTGGCCTACCAACAGCTGAGTGCAAACATATTCACTTTACAACAATAAAGGGCAGAGTCCTTTAAGTGGAGAGGCTGGATCCAGCAAATGTTTGGAAATATTGCTTAAAAAGTGACGGGGGTGTCACAATTCTCCACATCCATGGCTCGATTCTGTTTTTAATTTTGAGGATACAATGCGATACAGTTTGTGATTTACATTTGTTTGTTCTATTAGCAGTGATGCTATGCTGTTCTTAGACTACATGGAATCAAGTGTGTCATATTTCTTGCAATGTACCTAACTAAGGCCATGTGTTCAGATAATATGTTTAAATCACTGATTTTGATTTTGATTTTGAAAATTGAAATATTTCAATTTCAATTTAATTCAATCAGAACTGAGTTTGTGACAACCCTAAAAACAGACTAAAACAAGGCCCCGATGTACATAAGATACATAACTTAAGGCTGTTTGTTTAATAAAAAGACAAGGTATGGACCTGTGCTATAGTCTGACACTGCACATAGCAATAACAACAATACAAATCGACTTCAAATTAGCTTAAGATGTTATGCTTTCACTGTGTGCAAGTGAAATTATTCATTTCTCCCATGATATTACAAATCAAATTGTTTTTTGCATGTAGGGGAAACATTGTTTTGACCAGTAGCTAATACATTAACCCATTAATTGTTCAATCTCCTTATCAACCCACTTTGGCTTTTTCAGTTTCACCATTCCACACATTGTAGTAATATGTGGCCTGGCTGTGTGTTGTATCCCCATTTCTGCAACACTCCAGGAGCTTTATTTAAACAACCGATAGCACACGGTCTAAAGTGCGCACATTTAGGGCTTGTCCAACTCCACTTTTGCTTGTTAGACGGCACATAATCTGGACGAGAAGTAGGGCGGAAATGGCAAAAGTGATTGTGTTTAGTCTCTTAATTAATCATAGGTGTATTTTGGGTGCAACATGAATTAAACCAATCAGTGTCATCTCCCATTCCCTGTAAAAGCCAGGTGCGCCTGCACCTGGCGGGTTGCTATTTACACGGTGGATTCTGCAAATTGGAGAAACGAGCAGACCCCGTGCCCCCACTGCCTCTCAATCCACTGTCACATCAAAAACTCCATCTGACTGTAGATAATCAAATGCACTTCCTTGTTGTGATGTGATGACACATCTGCTTATCCAATTACTATCAATTTGATGGAAAGCCATAATCTTTGTGTGCATTGTTTCCTTCAATATATGTATCATTTCTTGCATTAATGTGGCTAGGTGCCTTAACATGTCAGGTATTTCATTCAGTGGATTAGTCACAAACTCTCTGATTTATTTTTATATTATCTTCAGAATATTTCAGTTGACTTTCAGTTTTTACCAAAATGGAAATTCATGTGCATTATGTAGAATATATTTCTCTATCACTTGCCCCAGTCCACTAGTGCTACAACATGTATATAAGCACACTATGAGTGAACAGGTGAGTGTAATATAGCAATGTGGTAGAAAGAAGGATGATGCCAATGTGTCAATTTAAGAGATTTTTAAATAGCGCTAAATCTTTTCAACACCTCAAAGGACGGAACACAGTCTCAGCCAAGTTCCCTTTAATAATATTTATAAATATGTGTTACCATCATTATTTATACTAGCAAGACTGACTCCAGCAGGAGAAGGTTTATGTATTGTCACTTGAACTGAATGTTGGAATAACAATGAGAAATGTTGGAATAATAACACGTTGGATTATAACTTTGACTCTCTCATGTGTCATCAATCATTTGGCTGTTATGGCTCAAAACATATGCTTATGGTCGTAAAGGCTGTGGGTAATAACGTTTAAGGTTGCTTCTGCACTGTAAAGATGCTGCCAGAGCCAGACCAAGGACAGAAAGTCTGGGTTATGTCTATAGCAGGTTAAATAGGGGTGTGTCGACATCCATTTATGGCTAATTGTGTCTGTGTGTGGGTAAGGCTCGTGTGCAGGCGCATAATTTCACAGTGATTGAGATATATAACAGAAGAGTGGATACGCAGGGTTTTAAAAATCTGGCAGAAACAATGGGATTGGCCCCTTGTGTGTGGAAACATACTTGGCAACCAATTCTCTTAGTAATGTTGTACCCGTTGGACTGCGTCAAATTGAAAACTGCTCGGTTTCATGTTCATGTTTTTAATTATTTCTCTCACTCTGCTCCCTTTCTCATCTTTCTTGCTCTTTCTCTTTTGACTCATTTTTGACTCTTTTCTTCTCTTGTGTTTTTCTCTTTGGCAGGCTTCATCGCAGCAGCTGAAATTCACAACCTCTGACTCCTGTGACAGGATCAAGGATGAGTTCCAGTTCCTCCAAGCACAATACCACAGGTGCAAACAGAGACACTGACATGCACACAGACACGCAAATACACACATATACAAAGGAGAAGCTGTTGCAAACCACAGCCTGATGAGTGCCGCGCTTTGAAATATGAAGCATATCTCCAGGCTATACATGTATCACTTAGTGTTTTTCTTTATTGAACACATTTCTGTAACTGTAGTCGCAATGTTAAACTGCAGAATTGAGCTGCAATATTACTGCCATATCTTGCTGCCAGAAATGGGTTTATGGGAATATATAGACTTTTTTAAAGACTTAATTTCTCATAATGTTGTCACACACACATGGAAACTAGCCCACTTTTTATTTTAAAGGTCTTTCATTGGAAGTTTCCTGGAAAGAAATCTAGAATTGGACACTAATTATAGGTAAAATAGAGACAGTGTTCAGTTGGTACACTTCCAATTAATACATTCCTATTAGATGCTAAGCTGATGCAGCTTTTGGTCTCTGCACAGCAGATCAAATTAACGCGCAAAAATGTATATTTTGTCTACAGGAAAGTAAGGCTGTCATGATAACTGTGAAATTGCGATAAAAAGCAGTTAACCAGTCAACCACAGGGGATGGCAGGCAACCACTGCTATGTGCACATTTTGTGTTATTTCCTTTTTCACAAAGCTAGGCCCTTCTGGTTTCACACTTAAATGTGTGTGTATTAAATGTTAAATGAATTCCAACCAGTGTTAAAAATGAGCACCTGCACCAGCCAAATGAGGGTGAATTTGGAGCACACTGTAGAGGCTGCTTCTGGGCAGCCGGGATAAGGAGTTGGGCTTTTATTTCTTCTTTCCTCGTTCTGGTGATGAGCACATTGGGTGATGGCGTAGAATGTGTGTAGTATGTGTTTACATTCAGATCCCTTACATAAGTGGAGCAACATCAGCACACTGTCCTTATTTTGTATAAAAGTCGCTCTCCATTGCTGTTGCAGCTGACTGGGAACTCGCAGACAGTTCTTCAAACTATGCTAACGGCGTAGCATATAGCTAAAGGTTTCTGGGCTAACTCACATTTGTGAACTTTGATTTCACATTACATGCACATCTGCATAGATATGTGCTTAAACCGCATATCACGCCATTAAGCCACCTTTAATCACTGCAGGTGAAATCCCTTCACTGTGACAACCCTAAAGGTATTGCAAAATTCAATGAGGAATAAATAACTACTCAGTTCAGTTTAAATTGAGCATTTCTTTCAAGTCAACTCGTTTCTTTCAATCAATATTTTGCCTTTTAACTCAGCACTACTAAAAAATTTAAACAAGTCTGAGAACTGTCTGTGTCTATTTATACCCTATTTGTATCCCAAGCAATTAGTTTTTACCAAAAAATCTTGAAACATTGTTTAGAAAATTAAGCTGTTAAAATTAAGCTGTGCAGAAAAACATAGCATGAGTTTGAGGGACACCGCTGTGATAAAATGAAGACGTCTGCCATTGTTCCACTATTCCTCAACTCTACCTCCACACTGCACACAGAGGCAACAGCCTTTATTGACTCATACCTAAATCAATCTCGTTTACCCTCGGCCATTGATCTCCCTTTACTGCTTAAATACCGCTACAGTGCCAGAAGTCTGAGACACTTCCAAAGTGCCTGATTCGACCTCAACTGATCTGTTTGATAGTAGTTATAAAGAGGGGGGACGCCACGGGGTCTGCATCTCACCGAGAGATCCTCTCTTTGTGAGAGTGGAGTCTTTGAAGCCCGCCTTCCTTCCTGAGGAGGTTGGTTTGTTCCTCTGTACCTGTTCTCCTAGAACCTTCCAGAGGCTTGCCTCTGCCGGTTACAGAGACAGGCGAAGGCAGATGAAAGCCTGGCAAATTGTGTGCAAAATCCCTGCTCTGGTCTGATCGCTCTTGTTTGCGAAGGATTCTGAAGCAGCAATAACACCCGGCGCGTCTTTTTCCTCGCCTTTGGTTTTTGTAATTCCCACAACGGTGAGCAGCACCGTTTAACCCTCTTCAGAGCACCAGGGCGCAGTTGAAAGAATACCTTTTTTGTCTGAGCATACAGAACATGCATACAGTGCCTATTGACTCAGGAGGGGGCTGGGATGGGGTGGGGGGCTCGGGAGCCACAGATGAGGCTTTGTAGCGCTTTGCTGCTGCGCCGTGCTTGTCTGTTGCTGAAGCCTTTAAAAGGCAAATGTACCGCAGGCGTTCCCCCGGGTATAGTAGCGAGCATTGTAGCTGTCACTGTCTTCCTCTTGCCACCCCCCTCCTCCTCTCCCACCTCTTCTCCCCTCCCCTCGTTCACATGCATAAATAGATCAGGGAATACATAAATCAAAATAAAGATGACAGCAGGAGCGATTTAGAGACGGAAGAATCGGCAATAAAACTCCATCAAAGTGTCGTTTGAGAGCAGCGGTGCAGGCCCGGGGGCTGCTGAGCACCAATCAGAGGAGGCACAAAGCCAATCCCAGGTAGGCTGGCAGCAGGGAGGCCTGTCGTCATGACAACCCACCACACAGCCTACGCATGTACACAGGGATAGCAGAAAGGGTTTTATGT
>CAFUXE010002060.1:86711-97558 GCA_903364295.1 Serranus cabrilla | reverse complement strand
ACACACACACACACACACACATACAAAGAGCCTCACATGCCACATGTATGATTCACACAAAGTCTCATAGTATACTAATGCACTTCACACACAAATATGTACTCATGATACACACGTGTCATGCACCTCATGCTTATTACACACTCATTCGCACAAAAACAGGCAAACACACACAACACAATTTATATTTCATACAAGCACACACACACACGTTACAGCTCATCAGATGTACACTGACAGACAGATGTGTGCACATGACAGCCGACAGAGGATAAGATCTGATTTCAAATTCATCCTAAGCTCTCTCTATGTATGTGTGTGTGTGTGTGTGTGTGTGTGTGTAGGGAAAGAAAGTACTGCTCTGCATGCAAGATCATATATAGAAAAAACACACATAAAGATTCAGTATACACACCTACACATATACAGTACATATAAATGCCGTTGGGTGAACTTGATCCATAGAACAAGTCCACTGGGACTCACATGTACCAAACATTCAGCTGCCTCGCTTATTCTCTTCTTCTTTCAACTTTTTGAGACAGTAGTTTTGTTTACAACAAGAAATGTATATGTGCATTTTGAAGATTTGCATGAGAAAAGCTTGATAGAAAAACCAAAAAATCAATAGAACTTTGAAAAAATGTGCATGAAAGTTTCTATGTTAGCTTGTGATTAGCATCCTCTTTTTTGTTGTTTTTTCTCTACTTCTTCTACTGTTGACTGACGTAGTAGCATTCAGCAATACATTACACTGCCATCTTCTGGCCAAAGTACCTCGATGCAGCTTTGTTAATTTGCTCTAAACCAGCTAATCAAATCATCCCTAATTTGCATTTTCTTTAATGCAACATCTTAAAATTTGCTCAGACTTTAATGAAAACAGATAGTGACTGCCACTGATGTGACTCACCTCGGTAAAGGAGGTTATGTGATTTGTTATTTTTCTTTTCTTTTGTTTTTTGTTTGTCAGCAGGATGAGAGAAGAAACTGCTGGCCAAAATTTCATCAAACTTAAATTAAAAGTTTATTTTGTTAACATTGCATAATAGGACATTTAGCCTTAGGAGAATACATGCCAATTTTAGAAAAAAGATAACTTCACATAACAATTATGGAGCAATTTTGTAACACTGTTTTTCATTGAGACATAGTTGTTGGTATAGAAATTTAAAAACACATAAATATAAATGATAATAAAAATAATAAATAAAAAATGGAACATAAAAAAATACTGAAGGTTAGCATCTATGCACTCAATGCATGTTTATTTGCTCACATTTGTACATTTTTATTGCACATCTGTTTTAGGCATACCAGTGCTACACTGTTCAGTCAGCATGGATGTGAACACCCCTAAAGCTTAAAATTAACCCCTTTAACCTCATGGTCATTGTTTCATTTCAGACTTAGCGTGCCTGAATATGGAGTCAAAACAACAAAAATATGTCACTGTCCACACACACACACATGCACAAGACTGACACAGTTGTTTCCTGCTGCCTGGAGCAGGAAATAAGTCGGATGAAGCTAATTGCGGCGCAGAGTGTTGCTGCACATGTCCCACACATACAGACCTGCTAGACGTTCAACCAGGAAGTCACACTAATCCTGCAAAAACATACTCACTCACACCCAGACACGTCAAAGCACGCACAGGCACACACACAAAAGAAAACACACACATATCCATACACAAAATAGCCAAATGTTTGCACTACAAGGTCACAAGACCACATGTGTTTGCAGGCGCTCAGGGACTTGTAACACACCGCAGGTACGTACACATGGCAGTTTTATTCGCCCTGTGTGTGTGTTTGCCCATATGAGTGTGTGTATGGTTGTTTTCTTCTGTTGGAGTTTGTGTGTGTGTGTGTGTGTGTATGTTTGCCAGTGTGTGAATAGATGTCTATTTATCCAGCGTCAAACCAGACCAGAGTTTATCCAGAGTCCCACATCATAGGGATAGTGTTTCTCTCTCTGCCGTTTCCTATTACTGCATGGATTAGTCAGTGCAGATCTGCAGATCATTTCACTGAGTGACAACTGTATGTGTGTGTGTGTAAGAGAGAGTAGGTTAGTTGGTGATGCATTTCTACTCCTCTTTCATTACACGCTCGTAGATTTTGACTCATGAATTCTTCAGGGAAACTTTGACGATTTGCTTTGTGTTATTGCAGTGTGTGTAGTAAATGCAGATCAGCGATACTTCACTTCCCTCCATTTCCCTCCAAAACTCCACCGGATAATGTCACTTTTGCTGGCAAATGAGTGGCGATATTTTTGGCCTGAAAGCCAAACATTGTTCATCTATCATCCAAACTGAAATGACACATAGATGGGTGGAAATTGGGAACTCCCCTGCAGCTTTCTACCTCATCTTATTATCTTCAACAGCAGATCTGATTGTGTTTTTGACCCTTAACAGTTGATCCATGATAAGCAAACGCCATCCACTGATGAAGATGGTGAGATATGGTTGAAAGGTCTGGATAAAACTAGTCAGTGGACCTTGAATTAACTTAATGTGCTTTATATTTTCACTGTACAGTCAAGCTACATAACAAAAAGAAGATCCCGAATAGTTTTTTTTAGTGGTTTTTGAACACGTATCCTATTCAGTTCAGTCTTTTGAATGAAACATTTCAAACAAAGAGAACTTTGATGCCCTGAAATAGTTTGATATTACACGCTTCTTAGCTCTAATAATCCAAAACAGCGATGATAATATCAGACTTTGGTGCCAGACTTTTCGTTTGCAGTCCAAGGGAAAGTGATTGTTTCCAGACAACAATCAGGGATAAAACTTTTGAAGAGGAAGGAGAAGAAATGCCAGTTTCTCCACGAGCAGCAGCCTCAATAGACCACGCAGCAGACTCACTTCTTCTCGGGTCAAAAACACTCCGGCTCACTATGCCCACCATCAAGGGGCACTCTAACTGAAAGAGAAACACTGTGGATGAGGGAGGTTGAGGAGCAGGTATACAGAAAATGCCAATTCATGCACTGATGGTGCATTCAGCGATGATCTCATGTGCTCCAGCATGGATGTTTCCGTCATTCAGTCCTGACTTCTTTCCTTTCCATGCATATTGCATCCTACATTCCACACATTCATAAATATGACAGTATCCTATTTGAGAGTAAAATACATGTACCCTGTCCATAAAGCTTTACGTCAGCCTTCCACGCAAGTAAAGACGTGACTGTGAGTAAGATGGGAGTCAGCAGGTTTTTATTTTTACTCTGCAGCGACAGCAGCTGTGTTATAGAAAGTGGTGTGAAGGGAGTTATCATGGTGGCATGTTGAGACACAGCAGATTTCGCAATATCACCTTGAAATAAGATGCATGCAACAAGCAGGAGACTCAGAGTATTATAGGCTATAGAAAAACTATATAAAGGCAGCAATGAGGTATATGACTGAAAAATCTGAGTGTGCAGTTGCTGGTGTGTATCTGACTGTGGATGCAGTTTGTGTGCAATTTGTATATTTGAAACTAGAGCTAATTTACTGGACAAAGAGAGAGAAAGAAAAGATGTAAACAAACCACAGCAAGAGGAGTAAACTGACTGCAGTATTTCAAAGCAGAAACACACATGCTGCAGGTTGTGTGTCACAGATTACTTCTTATATCCCTGCAGGTTATCATTTATGTCGCTCCATATGCCTCATTAGTGAGCCACCTATTTGCTTATTTTGATTTTGAGTTTTGAAGTGGAATAAAGAAGATTGGCGAGAAAAAAATCTTTAATTTCGAGCCGGTCAGTTACCCAGCGTGTGTGTGTATGTGTGTGTGTGTGTGTGTAGCCTATAATGTAGCTTGTGTGTGTGTAGAAATAGCAGGTCTGAAATTAACGGCGGAATTTACTGAGCATTTATGTAGCGTGACTGACAGCGTGTGTGCACGCGCGTGTGTGTGCGCGTGTGCTAAGGCAGCGAGTGTGTGTTTGTGTGCAGAATAATTGGGACTTCAATGCCCACAATCCCCACAGACTCCTCAGCTCCCCTTCACCTCCCCCCGCCGCCCACACCCATTCAGCTGCAGGGTCGGCACGCGATTGGCTCGATCATTCTGTGACATCAGGACCCAACGTGGGGCATCTTCAGAACGATTGGTCAGAGCGAGACATCCCTTGGACCAATCAGAATGCAGAGACGGCCCTCAAACAAGGAAGAGCTTTTAAGGTGGAACCGGAGAGTTTCTGGCGTGCTCTCCGTCAGTCTAAATTGAGTTGTGTACGCATTAAACTTGACTTTTCCTCGTCTTTGCAGCGTGTTGTTGATGTAAGAAAACACACAAGGCGCATAGTTACTTAACTGACAAGTAACCTGGTTTTAATGTAAGTTTTAACGTCTTTAAAATACGTTAGTTTCTGGTTTTAATGTTCAAGTTTATGTAAAAATAATGCTCCTCCGGTTGTCTTTACCTGTTTTTCAGCGTTATCATTAAACCATTTCCCCCCTAACACAGGTCGGCTAACTTTAGCAAGCTAACAGTGGAGCACTGTTGTGTTTTCATAGCCAGTACCTAAGAACTACACAGGTCTTTTACTGAGAGAAAAGTAAAAATACCACAGTGTAGAAGCTGTTACAAAAGTCCTGCATTAAATGTTTTGCTCAAGTTAAATTAAACAAATTAGCGTGAATATGTACATAAAGTACCAAAAGTAAAAGTAGGTCACCCATTGCAGTATTCTATATCAGTGGGTTATATAGTTAGTTAGGTAATGCATTATGTATTCATTACTTTAATGCTGCAGCTGGTGAAGATAGAGCTAATCTGAATGTCTTCATCCTGTGTACATTAACCCTATTGCTGTGTTACTCAATCTATTAGATGCATCCTTAATAATCTAGATGTGCAAAGTGACATGTTATTAAGATGCCATATAAATGTAGAGGAGTAAAAATGACAATATTTAACATATTTATTTAAGTGTAATGCAACATGAAATGGAAATGGAAAGCCTCTTTACATAAGTACAAGTGCTTCAATGTTGTGCACATCCTGTTTAGTTAGTTTTAACATTTGAATATCTGACTGCTGTTATTCTGCTGGAAATGTTTACTACTGTCATGAGCTGATACAATGAATACACATTAGTAGTCAGCTGATAACACTGTGCACTGCTTTTCAGGGCTTTGAGTGAAACCATGGTGTCTTTACTGTACTTTTTCTGCTCCTGTGTGTTTTAGATTTTGCTGACCGTCGCTCTGAAGGTGCTGACTCTCCTCTGTGGATCCCCTCAGCCTCCATCCTCAAACTTCCCCATGTTTCGCAAAGGCAGAGGTCAGTAAATTCAAAGAAATACTTTTCAGTCGTTGTTTGATTGTTTAGAAAATATGTGCCCTAACTTTTCACTATGCTGTATCCAACCCTGTGTATGCTGTTATCAAAACATATTAGATGGTTGTGGTGATGTTGCTTTTGGAAACACCCTGTAGATCGTGGCAGTATCAGGACAGGCTTTGAACCTGTCACTTCTGTGTTGATGCCTGTCTGTTCTTGTATGCCTGCCCATCTGTCTCTCTGAAACCCAGTGTGAGGAGTCGGGGGAATAATTACCTGCATAATCCATTCTAGACAATTAAATAATGCTGATTAGCACAATGGGCTGCATGGGGAATGGTGGTGTTGGTGGTTGGGGCATCATTGAGTGTGAGTGAAGGCAGATGGGAAGAAGAGCAGGAAGGTGGAGGAGAGAAAAGTGTTTGAATAATGAAAACTTTCCTCACTGAATTTCTTGGCAATCTATCCAGTTGAACCTTGTACAGTTTGTCTCTTTCTTGGTGAAGTTTGCTTGTTCCCTCCCTGTCTGTCAGGTAACTTACTTAACTTTTAGAAACTATAGATATCTTGTACTGCTACTGTGAAGGTGCTGTGGTACCTCGACCAGTATGTGCTGGGGTAGGCTGCAGCCCTGCGTGACCCTGAACAGTGCAAATCTTAGCCTGACGGTGGTACTGTTGTTGGAAAAAAGGATGTCTTCTGACTCCACACATGATTTCCTCGAAGTTTTAAACTTTTAAGAGAGAAGACAACCCTGTTGGTGCAGCGAAGAGCTCCTGTTACTGTAAGAGTGTGTCGTTCATGTTTGTAATGTGAAGCATTGGCTGCATCTCTTCTAAATCTGTCTTTGAACCAACTCAAAGGAACTTTTCTCTTGTGAGTGTTTTCTCTCCGTCCATGGTGGGCTGGTCACTGCCCCTGGAGGTTCTGGAGAATTTGCATGACTTTGTCTGATTTCTTTTTCTTTTCGACCCAACGGCAGCGCAGCAGGCGCTAAGAATAACTATATAGAAATGGCCAATATTCTTGCTGATGGCCTAGTTTGCTTATGTAGGTCACATAGACATAAATATTAAATTGAGACTTTTTAATAATCAGTGAAAAGTTTCATGTAGTTGCTTTAAAAGGACACTAAGTGTGGTAATTATAGGAAAACGGTACGGTACGGTTTCTTTAGTTTTCTGGGATTCTTCTATGCTATTTGCTAAAACATCATCATGAGGTGCCGAGAACGTTTGTGAGTGTCCATTCATTAATATATAAACACTGAAATGAACCCTTTCTCAATCTTCATCCCAACCCACATATGATTATATAATTTTATGGAAATTGTCTCTTTATCCTGCTTGCTGGGTCATATTTTTAATCTGCTCTGTATGAGTGATGTCATCCTGTTGTATACATTATTTTTTTTCTCTAAATGTCTGTTATTGTCCACTACATGTTCCAGACATCTTATGTGTGCAGCGTATAAACCAACATTACTCATCCTCTTAAAATAGCCCAACGCTTCCTTACCGTCTGATCAGATATTGGGTAGAAATGCCAGAATTAGTCGCCGTGCAAACTGAAAACAAACTTAGCTGAGTTCTAATTTGTTCTCATAAGCCAGCATTAGGTTTCCCCAAATGGATCTATAGTGTTTGCTAATAGACTGCATTGGATAATAGGATGTCTGTATGTGACCTTAATTGAGGCTTTGGGGCTGCCCTCTGGCTAACCTGCTTGTTATCAAATGCAGTTTCTGTCTTACTGGAAACCCTCCACGGATGCCAAGACTGACTGTGTCCGATTCTACAGTGTCGGATTAATGGCCGTTTGATCAAGTTCAAAGGCAGAGCTGCCCCGGATAAACTCATTATAAACAGCGCCAAAAGACGGCCGAGCCAGACTGGTGTACTGTACATGGAAAGGCTTTAAATACCAGGTCTTAGTTGGTCCAGGTCCATTCTGGGCAGCGCTGTAAATAACATGTGCACCGGAGCCAGCAGTCAAAAGTAGGCTGGGACACATTGTTATCCTGCTGTGGCGGGGTATTCGTGGGGTGGTAGTCCTCTAGATACTTGACTTATTGATTTGGATGACATCTTAGGCGGTAAGTGGACGTTGCTGTGAAGCTTCTGTGCTGCAGATCTGCCAGATATCTCTGCACAGTTTGGGGCCCCGACTTTAATGCCCATTTCCTCTGAATTTCTCTTGGTAGCACCTGTTCTTGGCACTGATGCTAATTTTAGCATCTCCTGTGTACTCCAGACCAGCAACTGTTGCTGCTAAGGTGTCATTAAGATTATTAGGTTGTATCAGGTGGTCAGTGTTTTTTCAACCACAAAAGATCATCGACTGACAGACTGTCAGATTAGCACATGTAAAGCTAAATCAGTAGCGTATATACAGTAGCAAAGTAACAGACTCTCTGTCTTAAAACTGCTAATATTTGTTTTTATATTAGCCCATATTGCTCCTTCTAAATACACGTTGTCCTGTTTACTTTTCAGTTTGAACACAGGTCCTACAGTTCTTATATTATACATAATTATTATTTACATTCTCACATTTTTCGTAGTTATTTCAGTGTTTATTTTTAATCGCCAGTTCAGAGTTGATATTGTTCTGCCACAGGAAACTTTTTTTAGATACCTATCTATCTATCTATCTATCTATCTATCTATCTATCTATCTATCTATCTATCTATCTATCCATCTATCCATCTATCCATCTATCCATCTATCCATCTATCTATCTATCTATCTATGATGAAGACTTTACTGTTCAGAGTCTGTCCTGTGTTATTAGTGTGATTCTCATCAATAGTCAGTGTTCCTGAGCAAGACACTCGATTAGCCTCTTTAGACATGGGGAAATCAAGCAGGCTGCATGCTAACCACTTGATTATAACCCCACTAATGTCTGTTTCCACTGCATGATGTGGCTCGTATGGCCTTTTTTACCAGGGTTTTTTTTTATTTAGTTGTCCACTGTGGATAGAAACACCTTAATGTCGCTGTGAGCGACATTAAACCACCGTGACATCATCAGTACATCACAAACACAGCGTGCTCCCTCGCTTGAGCCTTTCATCGGCACCCAGACAGAGAAATGTACGTACTTCATCAGTTGATTGGTGATTGGTTTTGCAGGCTACTATATTCTTTAAATCTGAGTGAATAAAATAATATATTGACTCCACCTTCTAGTGTCGGCTCAGCTCACCTCAACTGACGTGGTAATAAAAAAGTATCTGGTTCCAGGTACTTTCAACAACTTTTGCCAATGCAAAGTAAAAAAAAATACAGTCCTGAGTTGAGCCGTGCTGTGCCGTGCTGTACCATGCAGTAGAAATGCAGCATAAGGCCATAATCTGATTACTGCAACTGACAATTCTGTGTTGGTTTATATGAGCTCAATGGAGTTCAAAATCAGACGTTGCATTACCTGATTAACAGACCTAAGTTACTGTTTACTGTGTTAATGTTTCTAATAATTGTGCCACTTGTATGTGATTTGTTTTATAATATAAGCAAACAAAACCCGATCACAGATTAAGTGCTTCCACCTTTTTGCCACCTACTTTGTGGTGCTGATGTTTCCTGTAGCGACTGTAAATTAACCCCATGACCCATGAGCTATGCTGCTTTTCTGTAGCTCCTTGGATGAAGGAGTGTGTGGTTTGACATGCTGATGCATTTACAGATGACAAACATCTGGATACAATGCGCCTCAGACCTCCTCCTGAGGAGGTTTGATCAGACGAGTCCGTCGGAGCGTCCCGCGTGTGTTTACACCTGGATTTATAAGCGTAATTGTATAGCCATCCAATCCTTCAAGACACATTTTAATGCAAGGTGTAAACAGGGTAATAAACATATCACTCTGAGTAACTGTTATGTGTGTATGTGCAACTCTGTGTGTGTGTTGCATAACAAGTGTGTCTACGTAGCTGTCATGAATTTGTGTATGAGTGTTGGAGCGTTTGTGTGTGTGAATCTCGATTCATATCAGTTTGAGCCTAAGTCTTTGTGCATGACTGATTGCTTTGTCGGTCTGACCACAATTGAAAAGGGATCCATCTCTCTTTGCTTCCCTCTCCTCCCTCTGCCTCTCTCTCTCTCTCCCTCTCTCTCCTCTCTCTGTGTGACTGGGTGTCTCTATCTGCTCAGTTCCACCTTAAGAGGAGCTTTAGCAGCCTGTCGTGTTTGTGTTGAAGCCAACAGGCACAATATATTACAGTCTAGGGCTTGCTGCTGAAAAGCCCGCTGGATCCTCCACTGACCTGCTGTTCTTTCCTGCTTTCCTCTCGCGTTTTTTTCCACATTTAGATTAAAAACAAAGCTCTCACTCTCCCCTCTCTGTCTCTCTCTCTCTTCCTTCTCCCCTCCCTCCTTCTTCTCCTTCTTCTCCTTCTTCTTCTTCTTCTTGTTCTCCTTCTTCTTCTTTTCTGCAGCAGCAGTCAAGGCTCCAGTGTGTCAGAGAGAGGGTGAAGAGGAGGGAAAAGCAGAGAAGAAGACTATTTGGACGGAGCTGAGTGTGTGTTTATGTTTGTATGTCTCACCATTGGACGGCCGGGTGAAGGGGCACGAGGGGAAGAGTAGCAGGAGGAGGAGGAGGAGAAGAGGGAAGCCTGCCTGGATGCAATTCTCGGTGTCATGTCACTACGTGTGGACCTTGACTGATCACAGGGTGAGGAAAAGGGAGAGAGACACTGAGAGGAAGACAAGGAGGTGGAGAAACTGAGACTTGAAAAGAAGAAGGAGGAGGAGGAGGAGAAGTCTGGCGCTCCGTTTTTATCATGACATTGCTGGATAAACGAACCGACGGATTGAGCGCTCTTCAGTTGTGTGTCAACAGGAATTAGAAAAGGGGAGGAAGAAAAGCAGGAGAGAGACTCTGGACCGTTGGACCCAGCTGAGGAGCAGCGACTGGACTTATAGAGTGTGTGTGTGTGTGTGGCTGTGTAACCAGTGGAGGGCAGAGGAGTGGAGGGCCAGGGGACTAACCTGGCCATCAAACGGACTGGCAGCCTCTCCTCTCCAGGGATCATGTACCCTCAGGGCAGGCATCCGGTAAGTACCTCCTTATGTCTCTTTCTCCTGTCCGTCTAACTCTTTTTTTCTGTCTCCCTCTCTTCATGTCCGTCTCTCAACTCCAATCTCTCTGCTGCTTTTTATGTCTCAGATTCACCTTGTCACTTGTATCTCCCTCTGCCCTCTTTTCGCTCCCCGTCTCTTCATGCCTGCCTGCTTCTCTTGTCTTGTGTCTTTCTCCCACTTACTTCCTCCCTGTCCTCTCCGTGTGTCTCCCCGCTTATTGGTCTCTCCTCGTCTTTGTCTCCCTGTTCTCCTGTCTTGTCTTTCACAGCCTTCAGTCTCTCTGTCGTCCCTCTCGCTTGTTTAGTTATAAGCACTGCACTGTAACATGAGGAGTGAGACGCGAGGGGAGGGGGGGTGTGAGGGCTAAGAGATTCCCTGTTATGTATACACACACACACACGCACACACACCACCTCCCTCTCTGTCAGCTGCAACCAGGTGCCTTTGAGATCTAGTTGATGGTTA
>CAFUXE010002060.1:75602-86595 GCA_903364295.1 Serranus cabrilla | reverse complement strand
ACACACGCACACACACGCTGGCTGTTTAATTGATAGTTAAATTAATTTCCATTACCACTAAGAAAGGTCGTGAGTGCACAAGTACTTCCCGTATAATACCTCCTTAAAGTCCATTCCCTCCTTCATTTTCACCCTTCATCAGCGGAGAGAATTTGTCATTAATTTACCTGCCAGGGTAAAATAAAGGTTAAATACACAGACTAAAAAGCACAGAAGGATGAATGACAGCTTAGGCTCAGTCTGGCTTAGGCCTTTCGTTTCACAGGGGCCCCGGTCCGGTTGCTATAATCAGATTTGGTTGTCAGTCTCTTTGTATCTGCTACAAATGGGTCAGTGGCCACTTTGCCTCGCAGCCAGCCAGCCAGCCAACCACTCAGTCAGCCAGCAAGCCAGCCAGCTAGCTATCAGACAGAATTATGAATGACATTTTCACAAGAGGAAGGCATGAGGAATCAATTATATGTACAGAGAGAATGCTAATAAGCCAGCCGCTGGAAAAGAAGAGAGAGAGAAACAAGAGAGAAGTGAAAAACAAAAGGAGAAAGTGAGAGATGTGAGAGCCAAAAAAGATAAAAACCAGAAAAAGGAGAGAAGGAGTTCTTTAAAAAGGCATGGCCGGGGGTGGAAAGAGAAATGAAAATGAATGAGAGATGCAAAGGAAGAATAGAGCGTGAACGTTCCTCTGTTCTCTCCTTCAGAGGCGTATCAGAGAGCTTCCTGCTGCGATGCTCTGCGTTTGTGATAAAGTTCAATCCCAGATTGAGCCAACTCAAACCGATCGATAGCCTCTATCGCCCTCCTTCTGTCTCTCCTCTGTTTTTCTCCCTCTCTCTCTTCTTCCTCTGCAGCCGTCCTCTGCCAGTGGAACTTTATTTCTGGTGTTGCTATGAAATGTGATCTGTGGAGAGGTGTGAGGGTGCAAGGAACAGTTGTGTGTGTGTGTGCATGCATGCATGCATGTTTGTGGTAACAGACAGTGTGCATGAGCATTTACATACATGTGTGTGTTTGTCCTCATAAGTGCAGGACAGGGTTACGTTAAGTTTTTCTGAGCACAGCTGGATTAAACCTCTGTCAGAGCTCTCCTTGCCGGTGCATTCGAGGAAGATCCAATATTTCAAAAAATCATACTTGGCTGCTGGAAAGCATTGCATTAAAGAGATGATGTATGTTGCCAGAAAATAAAGTCAGATGCCAAACCATAAGTACGCCTGGATAGTGTAATAAAAGGCAACATGAGCTTGGTGCTTTTCAGCAGTTGATTTTTAAATCTCAGATGTCAGCTCATTCCTGATGCACCAACACTGACAGTTTTCTTTTCCTGCAACTGCACGAACCACAAGACGATGAGGCAACTTCGACAGAAAAGCAGAGGTGATGAATTGTTCATTTCAAGTAAACTTGGAGTTTCTTAAAGTTGATTTTTATAAGGAATTTAGTTGACAGGTTAAAATCAGGTTTGGATTTTTTTTTATCATTAACCGATAAAAGACGAGTAGACAGCTGAGACCCAGTTCACCCTCCCAGCAGAATTATGTATCATGATGGAGATTCACCAAATCTGGAAAACACATCAAAGATGTTCAACAACCCAAGGTGGTCCAGTTTACTCCTGTTGGTGGGCGGTGTTATGAATTTTCAACATGGTGGCCAAGTCACAAACTTACTCATTTAACAGCTGAACAGTACAAAAAATATGTTTCTGGAAACATTTGAGGCAAAAAATAGACATAACAATGCAGGAACATCATCTTGACTCATGTTCGATCAACACTGTGGATGGACCTTATTTAAAAAAAGATGAGGTCGAGCCATGATTATGCACATTTAGTTATCGGTCAGTCAATTCCCCAGGCTGCATCCATCGCGCAATTTGTTGATGCATCTGTAACGTCAACAGATATTTTCTGCAAACTTTTTCCAGTTGTGCAGCTGAGATGTTGGGTGCATTGTCATGAAGACACTTCCCCAATGGCCGCCACAAGGCTATCTGCGATGTTGTCAGCTATGTGTTAGCAGCATGACTTATTTAACCCTTAAGTCCTCACTGATGAGAACTGCAGGTGTCAGTCACATAGCTCTCTGTTGTAAGCAAGAGAGCCACAAACTAAGCAGAATAAAAACAGCTTAAACACAACTTGCTAGTACTAACTTAGAATTAGTCAGATGTGTTTTAAGCTCTCCAATAAACGATGTCGTTGTGGTTCTTCGCTGACTAGCTGGGCGACATCCATGTGGTTCTAGGAGCTCACGGAGAAGATTATAATATATGATAGTGTAAATCAGTCAACAGTCTTGTTGTCGTTAACTCCTAATAATTAACATTCCTACTTCAAACAACAAAATCAGCTTAAAATTGCCAGTAAATTGTGTGAAAGCGGTCAGTCTACAATATATGTGATTTGTAGTTGACGTCCCTCAAAGTTTTGATGGTGCTGCTCAAATACACAACGACATCCTAAGTGACTGTCCAGTAAACGGACTTGACTGTGTTCAATCAGCAGCTTTGATGTGTCCTTGTTAGTGTCAGTCAGAGATCAGCCACAGACAGACAGACAGACAGAGCGGGCCGAGCGCCTTTCAGCCCCCCGGTGTCCCTTTGGACGGGATAAGGAAGGTGTCGCTCTCTGGGGGGAAAAGGTTCAAACCGATGGCTGATTTGCCGCACGAGCCGAGCTGTAATTTGTTCCACTGGTTTTTTGTTGTTGTCAGAACTGTGTGAATGTGTGTGAGGTGTGTTGATGTGTGTGTATACGTCACGTGTGTGATTTCCTTTTATCTATTTGTGTCCTTTGTGAGTGTGTACATTTGTGCTGCCATGTTTGTAGACTTACACGTGTGTAAATGTGTGTGTGTGCACATCTCCCCTGTGAGGTTTAGTTTTGTTTTATGTGTTCATTTTCTCTTAAGTGTCTTTGTGTGCAAGTGTATGTCCGTCTTGGTGCGTGTGTACCATGTACGTGCTTGTATTCGTCCTTGTGTTCCTGTCAGCGTACTTGTGTGTGTGCGTGCAGCGGTGTGTGTGTGTGTTTAGGTCTGGGAGAGGAAGGGGAAAGGAGAGCGGTGGTGGTTCGTGTGCACTGTGTGCCAACAACAATAACAATAAATAATGTCCCAGTCCGACCTCGAGTGTTGCTGTGAATGTACAAGCCCTTGATTGGCTGCCACACCCCAGTGAGAGAGAGGAAGAGAGAGAATTTACTGTGTGTTTTCGTGGCAGAGAAAGATTTTTATAACTGCTTCCCTTTACATCATTTTACACAAAAATTAATTTAAGTGCCACCAAAGAAACAAACACACCTGCAGGTTTCTGCTGTACTCCCAGCAAACTTACTTAAAAAACAGAAAAAAAGTTTGGCTGTTGTGTGAATATGCATCGAAAGCTTTGTGTGCGTGTGTGTCGGTGTGTGTGTATGCATGTACACTAACCCTAGGAGTTGTTGTGGCTGTGTTTAGGGAGGTCATTCCCAGAGACTGGGTCGTGACCTACACATGTGTTGCAGGAATTTTTATTTCCAGTTGCCAAATAAATTTGCAGAACGTTTTTCATGCTGCAATACTAAAAAAACAAGCAGGCTGAGTTATTACATTAGCCAGGTGAAATGATATCTCATGAGATTTGACCTGATGTGGTTAACAAATTAATTGCTGTTCTGTTCGAATTGATAAACTGACTGACTGATAAAAAATAACTTGTGTTCAAACACGAGCCGACTTGTTCTGATTATAGGACGGATCATTTAAAACAACTTCCAACAAGAGGTTTGTTTGTGTACGTATTGTTCTTATAATTGTACCTAACCTGCTATAACACCGAATTTATGATAAAAAGGCTTAAATTTCAATATCTGAAGAAAACACATGAGCTTGTTAACTCTGCTGAGTCATTGATCCTTCTTCTTTATAAAGTATTTCAATAACGTGCCTTAAACAAAGTTAATCAAACTTATATTTGGGAAACACTGGTCCTGAGGGTCAAGATCAGACAGTTACTTCAGTAAGAGTACGATAAAGAGAGAGAGAGAGAGAGAGAGAGAGAGGGGAGTCGGACTGCTCAGAGTGTTGATTGTTCATCAATACAAACAGCATTTTATGAATAACACTCAGGAATCAAATCTGCTCTGATCATTATTATGACATCATGCATAAACATCATTAAGTCTCTTTCTGCTTTGGAAATTACGTCCTGACAATAAAGCATCTGTTGAATTATTATCAGGAGTGTGTGTGAAAACCAAGAAATGCTGAAGAAGAAAAGAGAAGTGCGCCGTCAGTGTGTGTGTGGTACGGTCGAAGCAACTGATGGAAAATCGTTGCAACCAATCTAATCATCTGTGTGTGTGTGTGTGTGTGTTTGAGTGTGTGTGTGTGTTTGAGTGTGCAAAAGGAGGGCTTCCTTCTCCTTTGGGCACCAGTAGGGTAACACTTTATTTTTACGGCCAAGTAAACAAACTTTTGCCAAATATGTGGCCACAGACATCACATATGCTCCATTAATGAGGGCAGAGCCACTATAAGAGCGTCCGTGTGTGTCTTAAAGTTTGTGTGTGTGTGTTTGTTAACGTGCAGATTGAATCTGCAGATATGTTTAGCAGTGGCAGCACATGCTGAACTACTTGAATACTGTAAGTGCTTGCAAATGTGTCGTTTTTTGGACATGCAACTGTGCGCTTTTTACTCTTTCTGCACACACTGGTCCTTTTTTTGTTTTTTGGCATCTATCTGTGTCGGGCAGCTTGTTTTTCCTCAGCATTCGTGGCTGTAATGAAAGCCATGTACGGTAAACAGCACAGCGGATTGCTGTCACCTCCCACAGATGACATTCTCCCCTCCTTTCCTTTGTCCTCATCTTGTTTACATTTAATTTCATTCAGCATTGCAAAGGCAACCCTGTAAAATGGCAAAAAGTCAAACAACAGCAATACAGAACAAGCAAAAAAAGTCGTACAAGCAACCAACAACTTCTGGTCAGATATCAGCAGCCTTGCAGATTAAGCTTGCTCCCTGATTAAAAAAAAAAGAAAAAAGGACAATTTTCTGTCCTCAAATCCTGTTCTTTTCTTTGTCATTAAAGGAAACGATCAGAGCGCGGCTTGGATGGAGTCCAGAGACTCTTTTGGCTGCCAATCTTTCCCTGATTTGTAATCCACCGCTGGCTTAGTGGCCGACTGGTGAGCTGCAGCATTAACTGACTAGCTGTCTGAGTGGCTGACTGGCTAACTTGCCGACTGGTTAAATGGAGAGCTGACTGGTTTGCTGAGTGACTGACAGCCTGTCTGACTTTTGGTTTACTGGCTGCCAATTTAATTGAGTGTCAAACTGAAGGAGTGACCGGCTAGCTGGCAGAATGAGTGAGTGGCAGAGATGTCCGCCTGTCCTCAGCACAACAAGAGGGACACGGCAGCAGCGTCCGAGCTGCTGAGTGGTCTGCAGACTAAATGTTCACAAAGAAAGAGGGAAGTGTGAGGGCGTTTTAAAAAGATGGATGATATGTAAGTTACATTCCCCGCAGCTCTTCTTCAGTCTTTCATCCACACACTGTCCAAATCAATGAGCTGTTGCTTTTATTCATTGCTGCTCACTTCAGCAGACACACTCTCTCTCTCTCTCTCTCCCTCACACACACACATACACACACACATATACAGACATGTACACAAGGGGCACTGACACTCCTCTGCCACACTTGGTATTTCTCATCTATTCATGTGCCTTTTTCCTAAATATTTCACCAGCCAATTATTATTTCATGCGCTATCTGAATGTGTCTCTGCTTGTCTCAGAGAGACACAGGCAAAAGGAAGAACAAAGGGGCTAAGAAGGAGAAGTAAAGAACAAAAGGAGAGAAGAGGGAGGGAGGGATGAGACGGAGCAGCATGAGAGAGGGCACAAGAAAGAGAAAATGTTTTGTTTGTGGGTGTTTTGTTCGAATGAATGCACCCATGCATAGGCATGCCTGCTTATACCGTGTGAATACTCATGTGTTGGTAGAAAGTGTGCCAGGGGCTAAACAGATGGACACAGAAGACAAGCAGACAGATAAAATAATTTCTGTCCCAATCACTCCCAGACCTGCATCTGCTTCACAGTTGCTGTTTCTCTCATGCAGCCGCCTCCAGTGGTGGAAAGACAGGCAGCTGCTGGAGCAGAAGACGGACAGGAAGACAGATAGAGACAGACAGAGACAGACTGACCTAATATTCAGACAGAAGGGGGAAAAAGTGAAGCATGACTGGAAATGAGCAATGCATGAAAATCATCAAACAGCAAGAGTGTTGCAATGCCACTTGGAGGTGCGAATTGAAGTGATGAAGTGACTCTTCAAGGTGACATGTTTCACCTTTTGTAAAAAAAAAAAAATTGGGATGTTTCAAGCAAGATATTCCTCCGGAAAATTCTCTAACTTCCAATAACCGTTCCAGGAAAATGGTGGGTCTTTGTGACCAGAACTAAATCTATCAGTGTACGAGAATATGTTGGTATTGGCTGATAAACTCAGTCAGTTTATAAGATAGAGTTAAAACAGTCCTGCAATGAATCCTCCCCTCATGAAGGCTGAAGTTCAAACTGTGTTAAAGAGATGTTGGTTCGACTTCAGAGGGTGTAGTTTATGGTGCGTGTATATCACATAATACGGATATTATGCGAGTGTACAAAGTAAGTTGTTGTTATTCACCCGACCCTCACTGATAAAAAATAAGATGGACAAAAAAGCTGAAATCCCCAGCAATGTAGATATTTACATAAAGTAAATTTGTTGTATTGAACTGCATTACTTTTAGCCAAATGTGTCTATAAACTTGTATAATGTCCCACTAAATACATATCATGATCATTTCTTTACTAACCAAATTTAAGGGATCCTTAAGGATATCCATGTGGATACATTACTTTAATGTCAATTATCTATTTAAAGAATACAGTATCAAATGGGTTTTATTTGGGATCATGTCACACTTTGTTTTAAATAGCATACTAACTTACTATTCATACCTAGTAGTTGTGCAAAATGTAGTCAATTTGATGCTTAAATATGATGTCAAATAATCTACAACACATTGCGTGGCATCATATGATGTTTGTGCTGCGTTCATGTGCTGTCGGAATAATTAGAAAAAATAGTTCCTGAGCATATTTTATGGCTCATTTGATTGTTTTCTTTGCAGTTTGTTGTCAAACAAATACTACAAAGTGCCATCAACATGTTGTTTAAATGCTCTGAGCAATAAAGTGTAAATATGACTAAATAAAGAGAAAATACGACTCTGCAGGAGCATGTGAATGCCCCACTGGCTTTAGTGGAGATCTGCGCTCTCCATTGATTTATGATTTAAAGATATTTAAGACGTTTGCGTGTTATCAAATGACTTATACTGCTGGTTGTGCAATGAAACTCATGACGGACAGGCGGACAGGTGATGGTTACAGCCAGTGGGTCCCACCTCCATCCTGTTATGTGATACAGCGCGATGGGCTTCCCCCGCCACTCCTCCCCCTCCCCCCCTCCCTCCCCCCATAGATAATCCCTCCTAATTCTCTGCTTGCCCGTGCCAGCTCGACCAAATTGTGATTGACTGCTGTCCCACATGGTGTATATGTGTGTGTGTGTATTTGTTTGCGCACAAGTGACCCTTCCCTCCCTTCCTCCCCCCTCTCCTCCACCTCCTCCCCCTAGATTAACCGGATCAGTTTTGGGTTTCAGGATCCCCTATGCTGGCTGCCACAGCGCTCACACACACATAGACACACATATACACACACACACATGACAACACAGGCGGAAGGCTGTTTTTTGGCCCTTCGTGACGCACTATTGGACCCCTAACAGTCTGGGCTGCCATCTGTCACAATACAGGAGAGACCAGATACACACAGACACACTCCAACAACAAATGTTAGTTCTGGTGTACATACGGCGCGGCTTGATGATGCCTCCATCTCTGTAAACATTGCAGAAGGATGCACATTTTCCTATTTTTCCCCCTTCGATAACTCTGTTTTACTGCTACCTGCTGAAGTGTCCTTGAGCACAGACACAGTCTCCTATTATTACTAATCAGCATGAACTAATTTGATACCAGCTCTTTATCCTGACAGGCAGAGCTCAGCCAAGGCAGTGAATATTTCTCTTTTCGCCCGAGGACTTTTTCTGTATTTTTCATTTCCTCTCTGCTCATAAAAAGTTTTACTGCTCCTGGGTCCATGAAACTCATTCAGAAAGGTGCATTTGGCGAATCAAAAGAAAGACATTTTGTCCGACAGATGAAAGAAATTTAAATCTCTCTCATCAGCGCGGTACAGAAGACGCCATGTTGACACCAACGGTTGTCACTTGCAGATCTCTTGTATAATCCTGATCTGTGACTATGGGCTTTGTTATATGACTTAGTGCTGCTGATGTAACCCGCCAGCAGCACTTTATCTGTGTGCATACGCATGAGTATGTGTCTGTGTGTTCATGTGTTCACGGCAGCAGATGGCGGGAGCAGTATTACCACAGACGGATGGACAGTGCACAGGGTAGAGCGACAAGGCTGTGTTGACTACAGCAAAGATGGCCTCTCTCCCTCTCTCTCTCTCTCTCTCTCTCTCTCTCTCTCTCTCTCCCTCTCTTCTCCTTCTTTCCCTCCCCTCGGTGTCAGACAGATGAATGGCTGGCTATCTCTCTCAGTCAGCAGCCACGCCGCTCTTTCATCATCTGTCTCCCTGCTCGTTCTTTCACTCCTCTGTAAAGATGTCAGACCAGTCTATCACTCCCTCCATCCCTCAGTCCATCCATCCCTCTCTCTGTCT
Source organism: Serranus cabrilla (assembly GCA_903364295.1). Classification (NCBI taxonomy): domain Eukaryota; kingdom Metazoa; phylum Chordata; class Actinopteri; order Perciformes; family Serranidae; genus Serranus; species Serranus cabrilla. The sequence goes on along the minus strand of CAFUXE010002060.1, from coordinate 77,802 downwards.
GCCAGATGAGTATCTATCTCTCTTCCGCCTTTTTCCCCTCCCTCATCAATCCATCCCTCCCACCCCGGGTTCGTGCGCCTGCTTGTGTGTACCTTGAGCGTGAATCTGCATGTGCACTCGTTTGTTTGTTTTTCGATGCGCTCATGGCTACGTGGGCGTGTGTGTTTGTATCTGCGTGTGCCAGATCACTATCTACCCCCCACCCCTGCCTCTCCACCCCCCTCCCCTCCCCCACTGAGTGTGTGTGGTGCGAATCAAGGTCAGTGGGGATCTGTTGGCAGACACCCCCCATCCTCATCTATTCCACCCCCCCTGCACCCCTCCCTCGCGCCCACACTCACACCCAGATGGTTTGTGTGTATTGTGCCCATCCAGCCATCTAGATGTCCCTGCTATGCCTGCCTCAGCTCAGTTTAGCTCAGCTCAGCTCGGCCCCGTGGATTAATTACTGGGGAACCCACCGCGTCCCTGACCTCCACCGTCGGACTAATTGAAATCTAATTGAATTGTGCTTGTCTAGACTAATGAAGCCCCGCCACTGAAACCGCCAATCTTTTAGCCGTAGCTGCAGGCCGATAGCCACCCAGCTGCACTGTTGGCGCTGTGGCGCTCAGTTTGAATGGTTGGACTGATGGATGGATGCGTCTGTGAACAGACGATCAAATAGGTGGAAGGGAAGGATTCAAAGTTGGCTCGGGTTACAATGAAAACAAGACATGTTTTGTCACTTTAGACACTGGATTGAAGATTGAGGCTTCATCATCAGATGCATTATAAAAATTGTAAAGTTGAGTTCATCCATTTCAACCAAAACATCTTTTGAGAAATGTATCCTTGATCACATCAAAGCTGCATTTTGAGTCTCTGCTGTTTGCCAGCGTCAAATCAAAGTCAAAGGAATTCTAATTTGAGGACCCCAGGAGTTAACTTAGCATTAGCTCAGGTTTTACTGCTGTAATTTAACTTGAACAGATGGATGTAGGTCTTCTGGCACCGCTGCAGGGTTCAGCCTCCGCTCTGCTGTTTTGGGTTTGACTGGGTGAACTTTCCACTTTAAACAGTGAGACGTTCTTCTCTGTGCACAAGAAGCGTCAGAGGTCGGCGGGATAGAGGTGGGATAGTGTGAACCTCAATACTCCTGTTGAGGCAGATCCCTGACAGGTGATAAGAAGAGGCTGAAACAAAGTGGCAGAGACACCTGGCAGTCTGCATCCTCCCCAGGCTAACAGCAGGAGCCCCACAGTGCACGGAAAATTAGCAAATCCAAATTGGGAGAAGAGTCTTCCCACATAAAAATCCCCTCTGAGAATCAAGAACGAACAAAAAACAAAAAAACGAGCCAAAACCACCTCTGGTTTCTCTATATTTTCTTGACTACAAACTTAAGGCCCATCCCCAAACATAAAACAGTCTTATTTCTGGCTTTCAGTTATACAGTAATTACTGTTTTGTTTTTTTACTAGTCAAATCTGACATAATTAATTCGCCAGGCGCTTTTCTTCTGTAGCAGTGTGCCGCCCGGCTCTAGGTTAGCTTAAGCATCCCACTTCTCAGTACAAATTATTATTAATACAACCCTTGAAGTTATCGTTCCTTATATGTCCAACCTATCAGTTGTTTTTAAGCTCAATAAACACAGATAATTTGACCAGAATATCTCCCACTTGGCTGGGACATTGAAATCCTCCAGCACCCGGCCTCGTTCCTAAAACTTAATGAAGATGTGAAGGAGGAGTGTGGCTGTTGAAAGCTCTTCAGAGGGACATGGAGTGCTGCTGGTGCTGCTGGTGCTGGTGGTGGTAAAGGGGAGGACCCCAGGGAGGAGCTTGTTTTGTTGGTCCTTCTTTAGCTTTTAGCAGGTGAGAGACGGTGCCGTGATTCCCTATAAGTTATTCATTTGACGCTTCCTCCCTTCTCAGCTCTTTGTAGGCTGGAATACATTAGCAACCTGGCAGAGTGGAGAGGATGCTAATGTGGAAGAGAGGGAGAGGGAGAGGAGAGGAAGAAAGGATGGGGGCAGTGGAGGGAAGGAGGCAGAGTCATTAGAGGAGGAGGAGAACAGAGAGAGGGAGAGGACACGGCTTTATGATGTGTGGGAAGGGGAAGTGACCTTCCCTCTCACTTTCATCTTGGCTTTTTTCTCCCCTTGCCGTGCTCCCTGACACACACACACACACACACACACACGCGCACACACACA
>CAFUXE010002060.1:63753-74672 GCA_903364295.1 Serranus cabrilla | reverse complement strand
ACACACACACACACACACAGATCCAATGATGTAACAGTTACAAATATCTACTCATGTGCAGTTTTCATGTCGACATGATTAGTGGCAACGACGCTACACAAATAAAATCAAGAGCATGACACAGTGGTTTTTAAAATTAAAAAACATCTGACTTACCTGTTATATGTTTATAATATCAAGCTCTGCTTCACCTTTTGTTAAGCTCAAACTCTCACACCTCAACTTGACACTTTGTTTTAGACCAAAACATGTTGACAATGTACCATAATGAAGCCTTTCCTGAATAACTAGGGTTAGATTAGCTTGCATTTGTAAGGTTTTTCGTCCATTATTGACTAGGTTTGCCCCTGACTGAGAATTTACATTGTAGAAGCTGAAGTGTTTTTAAGGTTCACGTATCCATAGAAAAATACCAAAAATAGCGAAATTATTGGGTAAGATGCATCAAATTTGTATTAATATTGTTAATAATTCCTTTGATTAAATCATTGAATAGTCAATTATTCACAACTATTATTGGGATATGAAATGCATTTTAGACACATTTGAGAGTTCATTTGAAACCATACCAAACCTTGATGTAATTGAAAACAACAAAAAGGCAAAAACGCGACATGAAATGTCATACTTCTATTGAACTGAGTGAGTTTATGAACTCTAACATAAACTCACACATGATGTACATAACATGACACAGAAGGACTCACACGGAGGTGCGATGAGCTTCAGTGATGAATAAAACACTTCCTGCTGGCAGCTGCTGCCATGAAGGTGATATTTTTCAGTGTCACTTTTAGCAGTAATAGGTAGCCCGGCTGTGTGGCTAAGAATACTTTTTTGGTATTCTTACACGGCCTTAAACTCTGTTTGACCTCTACAATATATAAGTCCTGTGGAAATTCTAATTCATTTCAGGGGATGCAAATACAGCATTTAATCCGCGTGTGTCCTTTTCCGTCCTTGTGCAGCCTGAAGCTGGAGTGTGAGAAGCTGGCCAGTGAGAAGACTGAGATGCAGCGGCACTACATCATGGTGAGTCCAATCAGACCTTTAACTGAGCTGTGATTTGTTAGTCTGACCGGGCCACTCAGAAACTCTGAAACAGTCTGATGGGTTCTTATAGGAATTACAATCAGGGGAGCCGTATCTGTGCTTTTGATTAGCTGAATTGACGTTATTTAGTGTTTATGTCATTCAGGAGTAAAAGCTCCGTTTGTCGCTCCACTTCTCTGTTGTTCCTCTCAAGGTTTCTCTCTCTGTCAGCTTCTCATTTCATCATTTCTTCTCCTTTGTTTATACAACAAAAATGATATCAAGGCAACAGACGTATTGTACATTTTCAAAACCCACAAGCAGATTATACAATTTAAATCCTATTTGAAAATAGAAATTTGAAGAAGAGTTGCACCTCGCTCAGTTGTCCCCCTTCAGCTCCTTTACAGTCAAGATCACTTTTTCACCTTGTACCATGCCTAACTTCAGTAACTGACAACATATTGGGGGATGGAAATACTCAGAAGGAGCTCTGATTCAGAATGAGACTTTACTTTTATATGCATGTCAATGTTTGAGCATTGACTAAGGCCAAAATGAGGCCTGTAACAGACTGTATAATGTCATTTATAGCCTATTGGATTAACAGAAATCTCTTTTGCTGCTGAAGCACTTTGTTGATCACCTACAGCCCGTAGTGACCAGTCAGGAGAAGTGAGAAGTCAGCAGTTAATTAGGGTATAAACAGAGCAGTCAACTAAACTGTTTTGTCAAAACTTGTGAATCATCATAATGATAAGAGATCCTTTATCATGCAGCCATTAATACGCTCAAGAACTGCTTAGGCATCCATGCATTTAACCTCCAGTCCACAGCGAACTATGGAGCTACAGATATAAGACTGACGGTTTCAGTAGAAACACACAGACACACATCGAATGTGATTGAACGTGCAACCTCCTCCAGCCTTCGGCCTGGCGGAAAATAACATCCAACAACAAATGTGTCATCATAAATATCTTTGATAACTTGTCTTTATTTACTTTGTTATTTGCAGTGGTATATCATCTTGAACATCTGTAATGGAAAACAGTTTAAGATTTCCACAAGTTTTTACAAACCATTACTAAACCAGTATTTCATGTTTTTCTCTCAGTGTGTCTTGCACATTATTTATTACCTCTCTCTAAAACCTACTTTTTTCTTTTCCATATCTCTTCCCATTTTTTATCCTCCTTCAGACTCAGTCTGTGTCTCTGTCTCTTCTTCCTCTCTCTGTTTTCTCTCGTGCGCTAACAGCCCAAGCTCCCTCTGCGTCGGTGTGTCTGTGCGACTAAAGGCTCACATGTATCGTAAGCCTTCGTCTGTGGTACAAAACCCACACAGAGCCGACCAGAATACGATATGCACCATCTGCTAAGCTGCTCGCATTTCATAAACCTGGGAGAGCAGGCAGGATCAGGGCCGTAAGCTAGATAGACACACAGATGGATAGACAGAAAAAGAGAGAGAGAGAGAGAAAGAGAGAGAGAGAGAGAACTAGACAGGCAGATAGATGGACAAATAGAGTGTGAGAAAGAAAGGCGAGCAGGCAGACAGTAAAACTGGCAGACAGACAAATGGATATAGAAGCACACAGACAGACAGACAGGCAGAAGATAAACAGATAAAACACACAGGAGATACAGCATACACACAGTCATTCATCTACACACACTTGCTTTTCTATTCTTATGAGGACCTTCCTCTGAAGCTCTTTATTTCTCAGGCCCCAGTGAATTCTACTTCTTGCAATACTTCTGACAATGTAATAAGTGACTAATAAAATGAAAACCTGTCAAAATTACATAAATATTCAAAAAGGGAACTGATGATAATTCATAATGGCATAGCGTATTACTTCTTTCAAAAGGTGTTTTTAATTACATTGAATTCAAACACTGTAGAAGTAATGATTATACACAGTAGGTTATATTTTAAGGATGGACCCATATCGTTTTGTTTATCCTCGACTAGCAAACCACCCGATGAGCGACTCTTTTCTGTATTTTTACACACCTGCCTATAGACGTTTGGAGAATATCGTCGATGAAAACTGCCCGAGGGGCGGGACTCAGAGGAAAAGTCGTAAGAACAGATTAGTCAGCTGCTTCAGCACCACGGACAGCGCCATGGATTTGTCAATACCCAACACAGTTAGGCTACTGGTGTTTCAGATCCATGGACGTGGCCATAGATTCTAATTTGCACCAACCTCGGTCAGATAGAAGATCGATGAGTCAGCCGGATTAGACTAACATATTCAACTAAACAACCCCTGCTCTCTGCTGCTCGGGGTGGGGGGGTGGGGTTAACTAGAGGTCATTCCTCCTTATCCCCCTGTCAGATCACGCAAGGCTTATGCATCGCAGTAGTTATGTTAGTTAAAGTGAGACTTCTCTTTGGATGTGTTCTTATGATTTGGCAGCTGGTCGCTTCCTTTTTAATAGTTAATCCAGTCCTCACCCTGCCAGTATCTGGAGGCCACACCCCCAGCGCCTAAAGCTGCACACAAACATCCTGAACACAACAAAATGAAAAGAAAAGAGGAAATACAAGCAAGAGGGCAGAGTCTCTGCAGATACAGACAGTGCTCCGCACTTCTCTGCATGAGTCTGTACATTGTTTTTTTTTAGGAAAATCTGAATAATTTTGCCTTTAAAAGTTAGTAATTCTTATTTAAGTTACAACATAATCGCCTTGTTACATCCTCAACCCAAAACAGGGACATTTATACAACATTTTAATGTTATAGCATTTCCTTGCAGTTGCATGAACACAATACAGCTTTGAATAAATCATGCACGGCATAATAATAACTCCATATAATTGCAAAGCCAAAAATTTTGCTGAGGTTTTGTTCGGATCCCAAAAGAACCCAAACAAAAACCCTCAGCTGGTCCTTTAAAAACAGAAGGTCTTGTCAGGCTGACCTCATTTCACAGAAATATCCTCACTGTGCTTTTAAAAGTGGCTAAAAAAAATACAAGAAGAAACTTGTGCACATAAATATGACACAGTGCAGAACACACACAAAGCACCGCAGACTTCTCTCAAACACCCACTTCCCTAATCTCAGGCACTCCCCAGTTCAGCTGTGGTTTCACAGAATTACTGTGTGGAACAAAGAGCCCAGACAAACATCCACCTTCTTCAGTGCAAATCCTCACCACCCGATCTTTTAAAGAAGGAGTGGTGGCAGCAGCATGGGCGCAGTTCTCGTTCCTTAGACAGGGGCAATGGCTGACATTTGATCAAACTTTGTGCAAATTAAATGTCATGGCCTTTGTGACCACTGTGCCACTGGTAAAGTAAGGAGGAGGAGACATAGCACAAGAGGAGCTGCTGCTATATGTTGCATGTATGTTCAGCGCTTCCCTATAGAAGGAGGTCAGGGAGCTGCAGGTGCAGATGACAAATCCATACAGCACGGCAGACCATTAGCCCTCCAGGCCATATTGTTTGTAGTGGATGGCTAACACAGTGCTATGCTGCTACATAGGCATGGTTTAGAAATGAGAGGGTGGGAAAGAGGGAGAGAAAATGAGAGGGAGGGGAGTGAAAGAGAGGCTCAAAGGGAAAGATAGCTTGAGAGAAAAAAGGCTCAGAGAGTGTCAGACAGAAAAAAAACAGGGAGCTGCTGAGGGAGGGAGGGAAGGATACAAAGGGACGCAGAGATAAAGAGAATAAAAGAGGAGAGGGAGAGAGTGATAGAGGCAGGAGAGAGATACAGAGGGAAACAGAGAGAGAGAGAGGGAGAGAAAAAAAATGCTGAAAAGGAATGAGAGAGACGAAATGAGAAAGGGAGATACCAGGGGACAGAATTGCAGAGAGGAGAGATGGAGGGTGAAAAAAGATGCTGTGAAGGGATGAAATGGAGAGAGAGAAGGAGAGAGAGAAAAGAGTATGCAACACAGAGTGCAAGAGAAAGAGATAGTGATGTGTTTGTGTGGGGGGGCGTGAAATGAAAGAAAGAGAGATAGAGAGGGAAAGAGAGAGAGGGTGCACGCACAGACACGTAAATAATGTGAAGCAACAACGGACTCGCTGCGCCCACAGAGGAGATAACCCAGAAGGCTATATTTAGCTCGTTAGGCCTGTCATCCACACTGAGGCCTGTTTCCACAGGCTGGGGCTCTGCTCACCACGCTGCACTGCTCCTGCCTCGACTATTCATCAGTTTTAAGCTCTTTAAATACAAGGGTGAGGGGTTGGAAAGTACGGAGATGGTTACACTTGGTAATACAGGGCTGATGCATGGGGGATTTTTTTGTGAACTTAAACGCTTTAACACCCGAGAAGACATGATAATTAAGAAAACATGCGTTTTTTTTCTCTCTAAGGTGGCGGTCTGAATTTTTTTGTTCAGGTGTTTCACAGAGTGATTTTAAGGGATTATTTGGAGATACTGCTCTCTGTTCAAGCAGATGCCTGAAAACAACACTTTTATGACCTTTCACTGCTGAGGGAGGAAATGAGAAAGAAGTGAGAAGTTGTTATCGAGCACCTCTCGGGTATATGCTACCTCTGTGATAGGAGACCTGGTGTGTTGGACGCTGCTGTTTTCTTTCCATTTCCTACCAAGAGTGAACGTTGGTTTCTTCAAACCGTGACCACAAACCTTACCCAGCCTGTGCTTAAACCAACAAGCCTCAGCTGTAGTGGCGAAGCTTTATTTTTGTAAGGTAATTTTGAACATGGCGTGCCCGATGGTTTGTCACAAAGAATCATCTAGGAAGCAGCAGTTATTGGGAGCTGTGTGAAAGGCACTTTACCCGGCAGGTGATTGGATGATCAGCCTGTCTGTAACTTCATCCAATCAGATCAACAAACCATATGGGGGCCATTCTGGAAAATAGCGAAAAATAGAGAAAAACCTTCAGTGCTGATCTTTGCTGTTCTCTCACTGAAGTAATACTCTCCAGTTGTGATTTAACTGATGCTGTTTCAGCGTCATTAACCTCTGTCGCCTTTCCGTGTCCTCTCACACACGTAAAGCGCACATGTAGCTACCAGCAGCTCCTCACTGGATGCTGATTGGGTTGAACCACTGGTTTACTTGAAGCCTGACAGTGGATTGTCATGTGATCTTCTGATCCTGATTTCTAAGTATTATGAATAGGGCAATTAATTGAAAATGAATCAAAACAGACATTCAGAACCTCTTATGGACATAATTTTATCTGTGGTGATTATTTCAATTTGTACTGTCGAATCCGCAACATGAAAGCAACAAATGAGCAACTTGAGCAGCTTTTACCAAAGAAAAATGAAGGCAACAAAAATACAATCGAATGTAAACTCTGCGGAAAAACTGTTTGCAAGCTATGCGAGCTATTTATTTTCTACTGTTTTACTACTATGCTTTAAAACTAAAATGCGACGTTTTCATTTAAAGCAATGCTGTGATTTCTGTTCGAAATGTTCAATAAATAACCACAAACTAGTTAAAAGATCCCAGCTCTCAATAGTTGAGCATATTCACAGTAGAGACCATGAACTATGAGTGCAACAAACAAAAATAAATCGTTCATTAATTGAGGTAAAATGTTCAATTAATCTTGATATTGATTTGAGGTCATAACGTCCAGCCCTGCTTGTGAGGATCCAGCTGCTTTGCAAAGAAAACTCTCACAGGGCAGAAAACGTTTGTGCGTGCCAAACAAGGCAGTTAAAAAGATGTATTCTGATGTTTTTAGTCGGAGGGCTTGTTGCATTTGGCTCTGTCTTTATCTTTGTTTTTTCTTCAGAGAAAGTTTGAGTTTGTGTACTGTGCCAATGTTGTTGTTATCTGATCATCAGCTATTCTCATTATAACTTTCTTACTGACTCAATATTCTTGTTTACATCACAAATAAACCATGACTGCTGGAGGCCTGGATTTTCCTCTGATACCTGAAAATCTGATGAAGACTTTAGGATGAAACCTTAGCTGCTGCACCTTATTAAAACTTTTACTGTAACCGCATACTCCAGATCTCCTCTTTCCAAATCCTGTCTGAAAATATGTGTTTAACTAGAGGAAGTGGGCTAAAAGGGCACACTCGCTTTATTCAAGTTTGACATGTGAAAAAAGCTAATTAACATTTCAAGATAGTGACAGTTCAGCTGGTTTCAGATGGTCTAGTTTCAGTTATTTTGTAGGACGAAGAACAATTTCATGAACAATTTTCTTATCCTTTGTAAAAAGTTATTTATTAGTTGTCATAAGGCTAATGCAATCACTAAATCTGAATAAGAATATGGTTTATTGCCAACTAGGTTTTCACTTTGACGCAAACGAGCAACATATTAACAAGTAATTATAGATACACGTATGGTTTGCGGTTTTAAAAAAAGGCTGCAGTTTTACTGAATTAGGCTACAAAACCACACATCTAGGTTTAGAGCAAAAAACTTCAGGGTGAGGCGTTATAAAAGACAGTTTAAACAGTAACTAAATGTACGTAACTGCTGGAACTGAAGTAGTTACGTGGATGGCGTGACCCCGATATTTAAACTCTGCATCGCCATCATTCATTATTATAACGGCCGCTTTAACTGGACGGAGGAAAGTCTAAAGTGTTTTTTTTTGCTGCCTGTACAAACAACCTATGGGGTGATATTTTAGGGGAGACCTGTCTCTAAATATGTACAGTATACTTGTTTCAGAAAAGTATAAACGTAGGTAATAGTGGTGAAATAGACTAATAATAGACTGTGTGAATAGAATACATTAACTATTTGAGAGGATATGAAACTAATGAATCAAAGAGTAAAAGGCTTAAGAAGGCCAATAGCTGCAGTGAAGAGACTTTTACAGCATGTTTTAATATGAGGTGTTAGTTTTACTTTGCCGTTGAATATCGGAACTTCTCAAAGTGTGGAAGTTTGTTTTTCCTCACATTCCCCACTTTAATTCTATAGCTGGCAGTGGGTCCGTTTAACAGGTTTCATGCTTGCAGAGATGATGCCATAACCCTCTGAGATTGCTCCTGTCTGTGGAGTGTTGCTGCAGTGAAGCAGCAGAGCCAGGTTTGGAGATTGTATGTTTGGCAGACCCACTCTCTGTAGCTTTTTGGATGGAGTGTATGTTTTATGTTGGCTGCTCGACTAGACTGCCTCATTTCTTTGTATGTGTGGAGAGACATTTCCAATGTGTAACTTTAGTGATAGCTGCACACACACACAAACATCAAGACACACACATTGAGAGTGTCTGTGGGCGTCTTGCTTTTCTCCTCCTGTTTTATTTATAATTCATGGCTCTCAGATTTCACTGCTCTCCTGGAATTCCTCTGTGTATTTTTAAATAAGGTTGCATTGTAGCCCCGGCTAATCAGGGGGCGTAGACGTGTCGGTCACATGCTTACACAAAGTGCAAGCAAGACTCCCGCCTGGAGAGCTGCGCACACCCCTGCTGGCCTGAGGTCGAATCTTGCAGAGAGCAGATATATACAAGCGCAATGCTCAGTGGGATGTGGAGGAAGACGAGATAAAACTGCTGTCTTGCATCATAAAACCCCAAAAGTCAACATTTTCATTCGGAAACACCTTCATGTCAATCTCTCTTTCCTTTCCCCACAGCCTTGATGTGGTGGACTGTGTAAGACTTGCTGGTGTGAAATGGGAAAACCTTGATGATGGCCTTAAAACTGAAGGTTTTATAGTCAGATACAGTTGATGCTGGAGGTTAGTGTTGGAGCTCGGAGGGAGGGATTGCTGCTGGACTCAGGAGAACGGGCTTTGTGTCCCATGTGAAAACAAAAGTAAATAATGTGATTTTGACAACAGTGAACTTCCTCACGATTTGTGCATCATGTTTTTACTTAACTACTTCACTTCCAGCATTTAACAATCCATTCTTTTTAATATAAACAATAAAAATAGGTCTTCTGTTCACTATAAAGTGCCACATTGCATTTAAGTGCCAATGTTTTTTATGCGTTAACTTAAAGAGCCCGTGATGATCTTTGAATTATGAACATTGACTGTTCCCAAGATCGGTTCTATCTGCTCAGTTTACTTCTCAATACAAAACAGGGAGATTGTTGAAATAAAACCGATATTAAAGACGATGATATGCATCCATGTTTGAGCTTTGCGTTGATGTTGTTGGATCATTCACTGATTAATCAATATATTAATCTATACCGATGTATCGTTACACCTGTAGTGCGTACGTGGTTGCAGCTAATGTGAAATTCCCACTTGTTTCTTTCTTGAATTAAATGTCTTCAGACATATTTCATCTTCAGACAATTTTTTTCCAAAGGCTCGGCTGTTTGCAGCTTTTCTCTCATTCCTACTGTCAAACACAAGACAAAACTATGGGGGAGTGGACTGTATGAAAAAGACATGTCTACTGGAGGGTGACAGCTCACAGTTGGGAATCACATTAGGTGGCCCTCCATCACTGTGTGTGTGTGTGTGTGTGTGTGTGTGTGTGTCAGTGAGGTACAGAGGCACTGCAGGGGTCTGGTGTTAATGAACGGCCATGCTGTCTGCAAGAGACAAAATATTTGCATCAAATTTCGTGACACACATGACATTTATGTGTGTTTTTGAACGGGGAAAGGGTTGACTCCAAGGCTGTCACTTTCAATTTGAGATTCTAACATGAAAAAAGAAAAAGATATTCAATCTGTAGTGGCTGAATCTAAAGTTGACAGTAAATTATCATGACTCCAAACCCTCAAAGAAGTAATGTGTGAAAACATTTTGGATTTGACACCATTGAGGGCAAAAAAAATCATGGGCTGTTTGCTGCATTTTCAAAATGAAACTGCCTTCCAGTGGAAAGACCACAGCAACAAATCAGAAGCAACGTGTCAGTGGGCTGATGACCTGAATGAATTGCTTTTTGTGTCATTTCAAATCTCTGAACAAATCTGAGACACGGGCATCGATTCAGAGGTCTTGAACCAAGCTAACCTGTTAGCGTGTCCTTTAAGTGAGGCAGCGCAGAGGAACCGATCATTACACAGTTTAGTTTAGGATTCAACAACGTTCAATTGATTTTTTATAAACAGAGACAGCTTCAGTGGACAGTAATGCTACAGTTAAAGGCTGACTTACATTACTGCAGCTCATGCAAACATCAAACTTCCAGCATGCAGAACAAGAACCTGCTGAAAGTTCACTGTGTAAAACATATCACCAACAATGAGAGATGACTAACTTTGGTTGAAAACTAACCTAAGATAAACTAAAACATCTACAACATAATACTTCCTGTTGTTGCTTCATGATTATTGTCTTTAATGAGCAAGAAAGAGGTTTACTTTCAGCCTCCAGCAGAAGAAGCTACAGTTTATAAACAGCATATGAACTTAACGTGGTAGATAAACATTCATTTCATGACTTAATACTACAAAATAAACCCTAGTTCTTATTTTTCTCTTGATTTAACTTTTCCACTTTCATGCAGAACAATTTGTCACTGGTCAAAAAGTAAAGTAACTGCTAAGGCTGGACAACTAATTGGGATTTTATCTAAATCATGGTGTAACATCCAATTAGCATGAAGGCAAAGTATTTATCAAAGGGAAAATATGTGTCAAAATACCATTCTGAATAAAGTAATGCGGGGCTGCAGAAATGATCCGGCTAACAAATCCTATTTTTACATACATATGAAAACTTTTTACAGATCCTCGCAAATTACCTTTTAAAAAAATATTTACAATGAAATTATAATCCCTCCAATATTGTAATTGCGATATACAATCAAAATCGGCACAATTAGATACCGAAAGTCCTGTTGGTTCAACACTTGCTGCACAAATTCTCTTCCATATTGAATTCTATTAAAATGTCCATAATATGTTCTTTGCATATTGTATCTTGCAGCCTGTATCAGGGTTGTATCATGGCCTCGGCGTTTTGTCTCATGCCTGCCATGCGGT
>CAFUXE010002060.1:48505-60090 GCA_903364295.1 Serranus cabrilla | reverse complement strand
TTTTTTTTTTTTTGCTGCTAATTGCGTTACCATTCCTGTATCACTTCTAATGTGTGTTCTTTTGAGACCAAACAGACAAGTTGAGGATTCCTTTTAGTGAAATGTCTTCTAATGTGTGACCCCAAGATGCCAATCACTGATGTAATGTGCAACCCAAGAAACCTGTGAGATATCTAATTATAAGACAGACTCCAGACTAACTGGAGCACTGGTGTCACTGCTGATATCTTAGGAGCACCAGCGCAAAGTTAGTTTGGCATAGACAGATATTATTGGCTTATATTGGCTTATTAAAGGTCAGTATCGGTGTATATGCTGTCCAATATGTGCTGTTAGAAAAACTTTTTTTACATAATGTAGAATGCAGAAAATGTTGCCTGTCGTGATTGTAATAGATTGTTTGTATAATGTATCATAATGCATAACAGTGTCATGCATATTATTATGCATAATATTATTAAGTTTTATTTTGTAGAAAGTAGCTCTCTGGGCATATTTGCAGAGTGATGAAAAATCAGTGCACGATCCACATAAAAATTTTCATTCGGCCACCATATCAGTTATCGATGAATTTTCCCTAAAACATTACCAGCATCAGCCTAAAAAAATCCCATTTAAGTCGGGCTCTATTTTTTCAACTGTTTTACTGATAAATGTAGTGCTGTATTCTAAATTGGACTCGTGGTGCTAGTTATAAAATGTAGTTGTGCTTTCTTCAAATGCAATACAAAATTTTGTTAATCTTTGTGCGTGATATCTTAAATTTGAATAAAGCGTTGATTGTAGATTGACTCTGCAGAGACAGGGCTGAAGAAAATGACTGGAGGATGAACCGACATGAATCACATATTTTATTAAACAGTCTCAATGCAAGTTGACAGAAGTGAACTAAATACCTTTTCCATTCAGTCCTCTCACTCTCAGAAATGCTCAGTGGCAGCTTCAAGGCTCCTTAACATTTACCGTCGCCAACCCAAACCTGCTCGCCTTCCCTCCGGCTTCACAGAGCAGCGCTCCCATCAAACCTTTATTGCATTCCTCTCCGTAATGTTGTGCTGGTTATATACAGTCAGCCGCTTCATTTTCGTCCAGAGTAGAGAGCTCTCGCTGAGGACGGCTGCTGAAGTGAGCTATTTAGTTACTTGCAAGGTTGTATTCAAATACTAGGGCCACGGTTGTTGCACTCAGCTGTTGATGTAGTGGGGGAAAAAAAAGTGAGATACTAAATGAAAAGAGGCTGTTTGAGAGGAGCGAGTGAAAAAGAGAAACGGAGAGTAATGGCAGAGAGGTGGAGAGGCTGATGGGAGAGATGGGGGGAGAATTAATAAGGAGAGACAGACAGGAATTGAGTTAAAAAGATGGGGAGGGCTGAGGTGAGGTGTAATGATGGAGAGGTGACGAGAGAGGCTGATGAGAGATGGAGGGAGAGAAGGAGGGAGAACAAAGAGATATGTCACATATCTTTCATGTTGAGAGGGTTGGAGGAGAGGCAGACACGGAAACACAAAGAGCGAGCTTAAGTATATTTGTGTGTGTGTGTGTTGTCAGGTGTGTGCATACTTGTGTGAAGCATTTTTACATGTGAAAGAGATTCAGAGCAGCGAATACATCTTGTGTGAGTGAAAACACATTTTTTCGTGTGTCAGTCCGTCCATGAGAGGAATCGAAAGAAAGGAGAGTAAAACACACAGCGGAGGTGAACTCGACAGGGAGAGAGAGGAGAAAATTTAGATATGACACTCGACAAGGACGAGAGAGACAAATATACAAAGCGAGCGAGCCAAGTAGAAAATGGCAATAGAGAGAAAGCATGAAATAGGGAGAGGGAACATAAAAGAGAAGGATGATTGATAGAAATGACTAAGAGAAAAAAAGAATGAAGAGTAGAGAAGAGACAGAGTGTAACGGACAGAGACAGAAATGATACAGTAGATGGATAAAAACAAGGGGGGAGAGAGGGTGTAATGGGAAAAAGAGGGAAGGTAAAAAAGAAAGATAATTGGCAGGAAAGATAGAATGGGTGTTGACAGGAGAGAGTGGGAGGGAATGCACATGAGGAAGAAGGTGACAAAGAAGAGACAGGACAAGATGGTGACAACAGAAGGACGCACAGACAGACAGACAGACAGACAGACAGACAGACAGACACACACCTCCCTCACCTGTTGTTAGATCAGAAGGACGAGAGAGAGATGAATGGATTAGATCTCATATCCAAACACACATCTCTTCCTGTTTCTCTCCATATTGCTCTGTTAGCTAGGAGGATTTTTTTTTATCAAACATTTGCACCATACAGGAAGATATGACGGTTATTATGATGTAAAAAAGTGCTCTGATAGTGATTGTTTGACATATATTTTGGTTTATAAGAGACATGACAGGATTTCACTATAAAAAAAACAACTTTGTTGATGTTCGGGAGAGATTGCGGTTGTGGTTTGAAGAAACTAAAATAGTTTGAAATTTTCCATGTCAGAGTGACCAGCTTTAGTCATAAACACTTTGGAGTTTTGGACCATTTCTTTTGTTTTTGAATACTTTTCATTCTGCCTTGATATACCACTTTTTCATCACATCACCTACATGACCCAATAGTTGTCTTTTCACTTGACTTACTGGATCAACAATTTGAACCCAAAAAACACAATTACAAAAAAACAAAAAAAGAGTTTCAAATGATGTGAATGTGAACACAGGTTGCAAATAAAAGAAGTACAAAGGGGGATAACTTTTACCTCTATATTTTTATACTGATTATATTTGACCTTATCTCCAGTTTTACTTGGTCAATCTCCATCAAACAAAAACTGGCCAGAACTTTAGAGGGAAGTTGACAGCAGGGCTCAGAGGGGGAATCCATCCACCCCAAACCTCTTTTCTGAGACGTTTTGCAATATTATAAAGGTGTCACTGTATCTCTTCCCTGGCTGCTGACAAACAGGAGCAATTAGCTGTTAGATATTTTGGGCAGAGGTGGCCAACATATTGAATTTTCCAACCGGCTAACGTGAACCCAACAACTGGCCATTGCCAATATATTTGCACAGGTGTGTGTGTGGTGCCCTTCAAAAGCAGACTATTAAATTGGCAAAAGAAAATTTAAAAAATCCCCAGAAAAAAACCAACCTCAGCCCTAAACTAGGCAGGTAAATAATAGGGATACACCAGTTCAGGCTTGTTATTTTCTCAGCACCATTTCTGATGATTGGACTAAAGTCATCTGCTGACATGGAGCACCAAGCCTGAAGCAACGCCTTCTTCTTCCCAAAATAAAAATATGTGCAACTCTTTAGTGTCACTCTTATTTAAGGTAACATGTACAAAAAAATGTAAAGACTCAAATTTTCTATCAAAATACAACTCAATACCCAGAATTCAACGCACTCTTTTCAACCAAAACTGAATATTTACATGTGGAGAAAAAAGTGACATTGCCACAGAAGCAGCAGAATATGTCGAGCATGTCGTCGCCTCGGGGGGAACCAGAGAAACAACACATGAAACTGTTCTGAAAAAAAATCTGCCTCCTCATTCTTTTCTTTTCTATTTCTCACCAATACATGACACAGTGTAAAGCAATTTATCATGTTTTTTAATGATTAGTCTGCACTTTTTCGTTTTATGATATCGTTGTTATTACATTGTATTCTTTGCAGTATATGTCATGTGGATTTTGTGTGTTTACTTTTTTTTTTAAATTTAGAATTATTCCAGATATAATGTAAAGCTATGATCTAATCAGGAAGTGCTGCACTCAGTTAGAAAGGTACGTACATGGATGGAGACAAAGATAGCATGTGAGCAAAATGAGGCAGGAAATAGAGAGATGGACTGAAATGGAGAGCGAAAGAACATCTGACAGCTAGAAAAAGAAGGAGGGGAATAACTAGAGAGAAGGAGGGGAGATAGGAAAGAGGGACTGACAGCCTCTGAAAGATAGAGATAGGACTGAGAGGGAGGGACTGAACGAGGTGAGGAATAAATGGAGAGGGAGAAGAGAGCGATAGAGGGAAAATGAGCAAGAGACTACAGAGAGGAAGAGAGAGAGAGCGTAGTGTCTCGCTCTCATCAGTCAGAGCGTTGCTCATCCGGCGGCGGAGGCTGCCTTTGTCACCATGACGGATCCTCGCTGTCTGTGTGCCGCTCGCCACCAACACCATTACAGCACATTACTGATGTACACACACACGGAAACACACACAGAGGAGAGAGAACAACACATTTAACAAGCGCACAGACACGTGCAGAGGTAGCAGCAAAAGATATTTAGCAAACACACGCATGTGTAGTGTGTTGGTGTCAAATTTACAAAGATACAGAAAACATACAGACATGCAGGTAGAACCATGAATTATTGATCAAAGATCAAGTTTTCTTCATTAATTAGTCCGCTGATTATTTCCTCCGTTAATAATCTATTCATTATTGCTCTATAAAATGTCCCATGGCCATCACTATTTCCACACACTCTTTCACACTGACTTATTCAAAATGTTTTTTTGTTTGTCCAAAACTTCAGAATTGAAAGATATTCATTATAAATACCATAGAAGCTAAAGAAAATCTGCAGATATGAATAATACCAGTTAGCTTTCGACATTTTGTTTAACTCAACATTTGGTTCAAAAGTGGAGTTTCACTGCCCTCTCTGGTCAAAAGGTTAAAGCTGGAGTCACAGATGGCAGTAATGTGCTTTGTTGCAGTGATAGACAGATTAATCAGCAGTTGCAGAGACATCTGCAGGTGGTCTCCTCAGTTTTGATGTTTGGAAGTCTTCTGCTGCTGAAGCCCATCTGCTTCAAGGTTGGACGTGTTGTGTGTTCAGAGATGATCTTCTGCAGACATTGGTGGTAATGAGTGGTTATTTGAGTTACTGTTGCCTTTCTATCATCTTGAACCAGTCTGGCCATTCTCCTGACATCTGACATCAACAAGAGAACTGAAGCTCACTGGTTATTTTCTCTTTTTCGGACCGTTTTCTATAAACCCTTGAGATGATTGTGTGTGAAAATACCAGTTTCTAAAAAACTCAGACCAGCCTGTCGCCAACAACCATGCCAGGTTAACTTAAATCACCTTTCTTCCTCATTCTGATGCTCGGTTTGAACTTCAGCAGGTCATCTTCACCGTGTCTTCATGCCTAAATGCACTGAGTTGCTGCCGTGTGATTGGCTGATTAGATATTTGGGTTAACAAGCAGTTGCACAGGTGTACCTAATAAATTGGCCAGTGGGTGTATATCAGGCCTTGGTTGTTGAAAGACCCATATCAGTCAGCCACTTTGTTGCACCTTTAACCAAACAGTGTTGTGTCTGTATGGACTTTTGATTTGCTGATGAAGGGGTTTGTCTTTAGTTGTGGGCAGGAAGAGGTGGAATCAGCTGACCTCTGTTGGGGGGATCAGCTCTTGTTAACTAGTTAGACTTGTTATTCCATGCATTGGTCTTCAAAGGCACACAAACACACATGCATTATGCACACAAAAACAAACACAGAGAAAGAAGCTAAGACACACACATAAAGTCATGCTTATTTGGCAACCCTGCATAGGCTGAAACCTGCTGAGACAGTGATCGCACAGAGACATAAATACCTCATTATTTATACACACCCACACACACTAACTTGTTTTTGCTACACACACACTTTCTCTGTCGCTCTTCCATCTTTTCACTCTCTCTTTTCCTGCTTTCATTAAAACCACATTGACAAACAGCAGCATATGCAGCTACACTGAGCAACAGATGTTCAATGGGAGATATTGTGTAAGACTGAATGTTAATGTGTGCTGTGCATGAAATGCTAACGAAGCTCTGTCATCTGTTTGTCTCCACAGTACTACGAGATGTCCTACGGTCTCAACATTGAGATGCACAAACAGGTAAGAAAGACAGTAATTTTGCTGTTTTTTCAGCTCACTGCTGGTGTACTTGGAGCTTGTGTGTGTATTTCTGTGTAGAAGTGTTTTTGCATTTTTTTGCGTGGGCGAGAGGAGGGGAATGTGTTATTTTACACACAAACATTTTAGACCAGTGTGTCATTTTGTGTGGGTGTGTTTTTACTATATTTTCTTGACCCTGTCCACATTTATGTCTTGCATTTCCACTAAGTGACCTCCAGATATATAAACAAAGTGGACAAATTGTGAGAATCACCCACTGTATAGCTTCAAAACATACACAGCATTGGTGTAACACAAACTGTATTTTCATCGAAAAGAGTTTGTCCTTCGGTTTCTGTTCAGCCGATCGTCTTCTCACTTGGCAGATGTATTGTTACGGACTCAAGGAAGTACAGTGTCAAGTGTGAGCTCTTGAGTCACGCAGGACATATTTATTAGTGGTGCATTATATATGAACAGCTTTACTGTGTTGAGAGTGAACCCTGAGTACATGAACAGCATGCTGGGTATTCACAAACAGATGACTAAAGAGAGACCACCAATGTTGCATTGTGTATAACATTTCAAGCATCAGCGATGAAGAATAGAATATGCAGCGATGACCGAGGCCGAGCAATCATCGCTCTTTACTGGTGCATCAGGAAAAGGCAGCACTGGTTAACTACTGAGGGGTGTTTGTCTTATAAGCATACAGCACACGGCACATGAATTCATATTTTTCTGCTTCCTCAGTGTGTACTGTTTTGGCAGGATGAAGCAGAATCTGTTCAGCTTAAACTCTGTGTGAACAGACGATGAGCCAGGAAAAAAGCTTTGATTCATCTTTGTACAGTACAGTGGTTCCCAAACTGGGGGGGCGGGGCCCAGAGTTACACAACCTCAATGAAAAAGAAAAGTTAGGATGTTTTCTAAAAGGGAATGTGATCATTTTCTAATCCTTTGTGCGATATGTTAAATTGAAACCTCTACAAAGAAATACACACTTTATTAGCTAGCAAGGTGTACCTAATAAAGTGGTGGTGCCCATCTGCTTCAAGGCTGGAGGTGTTGTGTGTTCAGAGATGGTCTTCTGCATGCCTTGGTGGTAATGAGTGGTTATTTGAGTTACTGTTGTCTTTCTATCATCTTGAACCAGTCGGTCATTCTCCTCTGACCTCTGCATCAACAAGACAACTGTAGATCCTGTGGATATTTGTGGTGAGTGTATTTAAATTATTAAAACCCAACTGCCCACTAGCTGGTAAGCGCAGGGTTAGGTTTTTGTTTTTAATGGATGTAGTTTTGGTTGCAGAAACTAGAAGATGAAACATACAGGCAATTTTGCCGTATAGTTCTTTGTTATAGACGTTGGTTTAAGAGGAGTTCCTGCAGAAAAGGTTTGGGAATTACTGGTATGAGCACAAAATAATTAATACCATATTTTTGTTCAAGAAGGGCTTGTTTTTTTTTTCCTCTGCATTTTATTTGGTCAAATTAATTATAAAGATTCAGCAAGAGCAACAAGTGGTTTCAACACTGAGCTATGGATGGCTGATTTTATTAGTTTTAGTTAGGGGTCAGTGCACAGCGCTGTAGTTTACCTCCCCGTGCCTCCATATGGAATATAAACACATGAAACCAGCAGAGTGTGTTTCCTGCACAATTATGATATCCCTATTCACCAATTGTTTATTCGTGTGGACAGTCTCTCTCTCTCGGCTGTTATCAGGCAAAACAAACGCTGGCTGCTGATGTGAGAATTAGGGAATAATAATACTATTAAGATGGCTGGTACTGACGGTAACCATAGCAATGGCAAATGTACAGTATGTTTCGCAGATCTGGTGGCGGCAGACTTGAGGTTAACTGGCACTAGATGTCGACAAGGATTAGCTATTATCTGCAGAATGGGATAGTGAGTAGTGGAGTCAAATCACCTGCCGCTTCTTCTAAACAATGTAAAGACCAGAAGGAGATAAAAGAAGGTCAGTGCAGGTTGTGTATCATTTCCATTTATCTTCTCTGGGATCCGGTATTCTTGAATGAAGACATGTGTCTGATGAGCGGGGGGCGCTCTCAGGAGTCTGCCTGTCAGTCCCCACACTTGCTGCTAATTTGCTGTCTGGGTCACACTGCAGAAGAAGTGAGACAGTCAAATTGCAGACAGTCGGATGCATTTTCAGACAGACCGAAAGGCCGACAGACACACAGCAGACATGAGATCAGTTCAGCTCAGGATCATTATCAGGGCCGGCTTATTATAAATAGTGGACATAGTAACTGTGATGTCACCAATTGGTTTGTGGACCACCAGTTTGAAGCATCGAGTTCAAGTGTTACAGCCTTCGCCAACTTTATTTTTTGTAAAGAAGAGACCATGTTTGGATTGGGGAGGACTTAGTGGTGGATCTGCCTGAGAACATGTCAATCAAAAGGTAGCCACGCCCCAATTCATACCCTTCTTTACCATCTATTTTCTTCAACATGGGACCATTCTTTGCACAATAACCATCATAATGTATTGAAAAAGACTTGAAACTGGTCATTGTGACCATAATCTTGCCCTGAACACTTTCATTGAGGTAATGAATCAAGTGAGAATTCGTCTCATGTTGTGTTCAGACAGACAGGATCTGACTTCTTTAGCCACCGACCGTGTCGACCCCTGTAGGACTTCTGAAAGATTGCAGGCTAAAAGCACTTCTGTATTTGTGTCACAGCTTGTACCGCAGGGTTTCCATGGGATCCTGCTGTGATACAGATACAAATAGAGCACATCATTTCAGCATTCATCATCATTTCTGCTTCATTTGATACCCATCATGGGATTGGAAGCATTCAGTTGTAAAAATGCTACTCTCATCCTCATCCGAATGATTTTCACACTAATACCAGTGTTGTGCACAATTATGCTTCACAAAAGCTAAGACAAAGTTTGCCAGTGTGGCTGATGTTTTTTCAGACTCAGCGGGTTCATTTTGTATAAAAATCTAAGATTGAGTGACTGTATTAACGGTTGACTTTCAGCTGAACCGTCCGTAGTTGAACCTACATTAATCTTTGCATTATTAACACAAATATGCATTTCTAATTTGACTGAAGTAAAACTGAAGAGTTTTGACACTTGCAGCCTTGACATATTCAAAACTGTGTTTTCAGTTTGTTGGGGAATAAACTTCGACAAAATAACATCAACATTTTGAACCAACACATTTAAAAAAAAGAAAATAGTTTGCTGCATTATACTATTCAATAACGTCTGTCAAAATAACATTAACTTATGATAAATTGTTGATTTTATTAATTGGAGGAAATTCATCCATTCAGATTAATCAACTAATTGATAAAATAATCAATAGTAAAACAGTCATTATCGTTTAAGTTTTAACACTTCCTGTTATTTTGGTCGATACTTTAAAGCCTTCAGCACTGATATTCAGTCTTTTTCATTATCCAGCTGAATAACGTCTTCCTCTGAGGTGACTGCCTGTGTCTCCCTCTCTCTTAATCTATCTGACTGTCATGCTCACTCTGCAGTGCACTGTCATGGAAGACAAGAGGGGATGTGTGTTTTTTTTCCAGATTTTACAATGAACTGCTCCCAGCATGCCTGGCATAATGCTTTTAGAAAGCAGCTCATTGTTTGAAACAATCTCTAAAAACGCCCTCAAATGAAAGCCTCCACACTCTTTGCACTTTAACCTCATAATCATTGTGTCATTTCACCATCAAGGTAATTATAGCACAAAAGCATCAAACAGTCGGTTTCTGTCCAAATACTTGCAGTGCAGTCAGTGTACATACTTATTCCAGACTCCGGTTACCTCCAGTGGAAGTCAGGGATGATGCCGGATGAGTTTAAAAGACGATCAGGACGTGTTTTCATCCTCCTGCACCAACACTAGATCCTTTGTTTCTTCTATTGATTATTTTTTATCAATCAGTCGTTGTTCAAGGTGAAGCTGCTGGCAAGAATGTCTTCATGCATTCTGTCAAAACATTGCAAACTGTTGCCCTAATTCCCCTATTTTCACAAATACAAATAATTGTGTAGCTGACAGCATTTTCCAAGCCTCTGTTTCCCATTTTATAGCACCATTTTGCAGGTGAGCTTTGCCTCTGAAGTGCTGCTATTGGTCGGAAGCTGCATTCGTGCGTCAGTGTGAAATTTATGATGAGGATAATAGAGAGTCTGCCCAAACACTTTTGCATTAACAGATGCAGACTAGCACATTGACATGACACGAAACACCACGCAGCAGTATAGATCACCTTGTTAGATTTCCATTGCTGCTGAAAAATCTGCTTATGTCCCAGTTTTATGTCAGCTGTCAGGGATAATAGGAGAATGACGGCTCGTTGCTGTCATATAAGTATTAGCAAACAATTATGATTGTAATATCGGAGGCAGCATCTGTAGGTTTAAGTGAGATTATTCAATATGTAGCAGAGAATAGGTAACATCTGCTCGTCCGTTATATTGAATACTAACTATTACATCTGGGAAGGAGTGAGAAGGCTTGTTACAGCTCAATGTAGTGTCATATTTAATGTAAATAAAGACATGCAGATCTTTGTGTCAGGAGAAGCTGTCAGCGTAATCCATATAGCTCTAAATTGCCATTTCATTTGTTCATTTTTCTGCCTCGAATTTAACTAAAATGTTGTGTTTGAAACTGATATTGTCTCCTCTGCTCCTCATGAGTTATTCTGCATTCTTCCAAAATCCAAACTCAGTCCGGGACTTCAGTGGGACTTCATGTTGTGATTGTTGCACAGGTGTTTTATTATGCACAATACAAGTGACTGATGGACGGATTGATTCCTTAACCTCACAGCAGACAAAACTATTGACAGAGCAACAATCAGTAAGTGAGGGAGAGAGACAGACGGACAAAAAAAGACAAATATTATCAGCTTCCTCGGTGGGTTTCTACATGTGTATTGTTATTATTAAGGTGGAAGTGAAGTCATGGAGTGTGAAAGGGAACGTGCATATATTATACCTTTTTTCTTCTAAAGCATAGTAATTAGCCTTTCACCTGTAGTCATCAATGTTCCTTGTTCATATTAAGCTGGAGTTTTCTGGAAAAGGAGAAAAAGCAAGAATTTGAAAATACAACTGTCCTCCTGCAGCTCTCACCTCTCAGCTGAGCAGCTGTTAACAACGCTGCGACTTCTTTCTGAAGGATTTTCTGCAATTGAATTAGACTTCCATCATCAGAGGGCATGTGCACATGCATCTGCATTTAAAGAGCAGCTAATAGGAACTCTTCGAAATGACCAGTGTCTCTTGTCACAAGCTGTACTGCTCTGAAAATAGAGCCAAGAGGAGGTGCAGAAGTCCAGTTTTCTCTACTATGCTTAAAGGTTATTATGGATTTTGTTTTGCCAAAAAAAAAAAACAACAGCTTTTACATTAAAAGGACAAATTCCCCAAAATGTAGCACTATTTCTCTAAAGGCCACTTTTTATTTCTGGAAAATGTAATTGTGAGTAAAAAAACCTCATTTTTGTCACAATTGTCCAAATTCTAATATGCTACAAAACTACTATCCATTTTTAAACCACCAAGTCAAACTGCAGAAAGATGCACTTTAGTTAGTTGAAGAAAAAGCATTACCCAACAGTGTAGACTTCAGGAGGAACGGAAGAGAGAGAGAGAGAGAGGAGAGAGGGAAAAGAAAGGAGAAGGAGAGAG
>CAFUXE010002036.1:18852-32754 GCA_903364295.1 Serranus cabrilla | reverse complement strand
GAGATGGATCCGTGTGGACGCAAATATTCCTGATACGATGCCAGGGAAAACGGAGAGGAAAAAGATTGTTTACGTACGTGTGGACGGCCTCTTAGTCGGTACTGGTACAAGCCATGTCCTCCCTTAAAAGATGGCAAACATTAATTACCTCAATCCCACTTCTCTCTTTGCGTGTTGGTTGATGACAGGAAAAGAAGACGAGGAGTCAAAATGTGAAACAGAGATTTCTGGGTCGAAGTCAGCTCTCCCTAGCAGAGCGGTCTGAGATCGGCCCCGTCTGACAAACCCTGGATCCATTTATAGGATCAACTCCTCCTTCTCCGAACATGAGTGTAAGAGCGCTGTCTCTTCTTCACCTGTCCAGTCTGGCTCTTCTCTGCCGTTGACAGGTCTGCACAAACACTCTCATAGCCGTTAACTCATTCATGCATG
Organism: Serranus cabrilla; assembly: GCA_903364295.1. Lineage (NCBI taxonomy): Eukaryota > Metazoa > Chordata > Actinopteri > Perciformes > Serranidae > Serranus > Serranus cabrilla. The sequence continues at coordinate 32,322 of CAFUXE010002036.1, read as the reverse complement.
TTAGCTAACAAGCTAATAAGGGAATAGCTGTGACCAAACTCCAGATAAGTGAATGAAAAACCTTAGTTAAAAAAACAGTGAAGCATTCCTTCAGCCTGGTATTTATGTGTGTGCAGTGGGAGCAGTGCTTTCTGTCTCTCGTTCTGCTACTGCTGGCCTTGAATGCAGCCTCTCAAATGTAGGTCAACCCCTCCCCTGGTTCCCGCCCCTTAATCAGCTGCACTATATATTAGGCACCTGTGGTGACATTGCTGCCTTTTGGTGTCTGTCTGCTGTTGGTGCCACATGCTCCTTACTCTGAGGCCGCATGTCTGCATCGTGAGTACTTATGGTTGGTCTTCAAAACATGTTCGTTTAATGTCTGAGATGTTGAACTATTTTGACAAACCAATTGTAATATAGTGCCTGGTTCCCTATGCCTGAGATGTTGAGATATTTGGACAATTGTATTTCCTGGACTATAGTGCCTGGTTCCCTCTGACTTGAAGTCCTGGTAGCTGTCACCTCGTAAGGGTAAGAGTGAAGCCAGTTAAGGGGTAAGTAGGTCAATGCAGGATGTTTAGTACATGGTAATAAACAACTCATTTTACGTCATGTTTTTTTCTGTATTTCAGGCCTGATATCGGCTGCTCTTTTGTCGTCTTTTCCTTTGTATTTGCTGCTTTGTTAATTTAAGTACAATTAATTGATTGATTGGCTGGTACTTTTAGATTGAACCAACTGGTATTTTAGCTTTTTCCTGTTTAATCCTTTTATTTCCCCCCTCTAGTGAAGTGGTTGCGGGCTGCAGGTGGAGGCTCGGCACTCTAGGTGATTCCCTTCACTGTTTGTAGTGGTAAGCGCACTGGGACACAATAGTTTACAGTAGATTGCACTCCTGGAACGCACCCATCGATGCTTGGCTGCTTCCCCTCTGCTGACACCACTCACTTCCCCCTCCCATTTTGTTACTTTTTATTAAAATGACATTCTGATTAGAAGTGTTCGAATAAAGTAAGTTATATTGTAATAAACATATTATACATTTTCCTAAATGTATTGATTTGCCTCACTAAAACTATAACTAAACCCCCTCTCTTTACAGATAGTACCAGTTTCAGTTTTAAATAAATTTACATTTTCTTTTGGAACAACATCTGTCTTCAGTTATTGAACCTGTGGTGCCTTTGTTTGATAAAGTTGTCTATATATTACCTGGGGTGAAAGTCCCCAGGTGGCGGTCAGTTAGATTATTTGTTATTATTAATCACCCTCTGGTGCGCCTTGCCTCATTTTACAGGCTAATGTACAATAAATCCTAACAGTTTCAACAATTTGGTGAAAAGTGAGAAGGCCCAGTGTAGCTGTCAACATAAAAACCCCAACCAAACCATACCCAGAGTTAAGTGGACCAGAATATACCCTGGTGTATAAAACGGGCTAGGCTTCAAAACCCCTTGGTAGATTATTCCCTCGCATACACACACACACACACACACACACACACACACACACACACACAGTGTAAAAAAGACTGTTTATGGCAGTTATAAAACGTGGTCACCATCCTATTTCTCTCTCCCAATCCATAACTATAGTACCCTAGCTGTAGTACAAGATTCAAGCCATTAACAGTGACAGTGCTTATCTATTCCCAGGCATTTGTTTATTCATGTTGTTCATAAAAATAAGAAAAGGCGTCCTTATCTTATCAAAATCCTCAACTTTCCCTCTCCCTATGTGAGTCAATTTTTCTAATACTAGACTGCAGACATCTCCTTAACCCACTGTCTAGAATCAGGTCTCTGGGTATCCTTCCAGGTCAAAGCAATTACACGTTTAGCTTGCAACAAACAGAAATTGAATAGTTCTTCGCATTTACTGGAAAATCTTGTCCTCCATACATTAAGCCACTGAGGGTGCTCAGTGGTTAGGGCAAGGTAATTCATTTTGTCACTAATGGTTAGATGGTTATGGTTAAAGAAACTCTTAAGTTATTATTACTGAATGTTCTGGGAATACATGGTGCAATTGTGCTGTGAGTTTCCATCAGCCTGGCTACGGTGCTGAAGAGAAACCTGGGGTTGTGTGCTTGCATTCAGATTTCACATGCTCGCGCTCAAATTTCTTCTTCTTGGACAAAAACATTTCGCTTGCGTTCAAATCTAGTACACACAGGCACACACACTCTAACATGACGTCACTGCACAGGTTATCCAACATATTTCGCTATTCATATTGCTTAACACTCCAGCACCATCCCACGACAAATGTTTTTTCTTTTTAGCTCCAGTACTGATAAAACTCAACAATTCATGAAACATCGGTACTGAAAAAGAGGATACTGTCAATAACTGATGAGTTAAGAGTTGTAAAATACAGTTACAGTCGAATCTAAAGATTTTAAAAGCTTGACATATATTTGTATCCAAATGCACAATGTGCATATCCTAATCATGAGCCAGTTACTGCAGGTGACACAAAGTTCATGAGTATAAATAAATCTGTGATAGCCTGCCGTGTCAGGCACAGCTGGTGTTGAGGGAGGGGTGGAGGGAGTAAAGGGTGGTAACAAGTCTCTAACAGGCTAAATGATGGACGTCTGACTGCTAAGCTGCATGCTACAAATGAACGACTTAAGCTGCTGAAGGCACTAATGAGCCATTGACAAACCAGGCCTGGATTCTATGGACTGCACAGATTAACACTATGCCAGAGGCTGATTGGTTCACACAAGGACGACAGTTGAATTAAGGCCAACATTCCAGGAATTCAGACTGTTGTCATGTACTGTTAATTGTTAAACATACGAAAAAGTAATGCACTGTAATTTATAGACAGCCCATGTATTTGTGAACCAGGTAGGTTATTACGACCCATATTGACATTTGTTGTTAGGTGGCTGCACAAGCAGGAAGTGAGGCAAGTTAGTATAAAGACCAAGAGAGTCTGTTTAGAGTAAATCCATAATTGACGCTTGTGGCTTAATTTGAGTGATGCTGTTTGTGTCAAATAAAATGAAGGCAAAATTAGAATATTTTTTCCCCATTGTTTTATTTCCTGGATGGGACCAGTAAACAGTTTTCAATGTTAGTTACAATAAGTAAGAAGTATAGTTTAACTCTTATGCCTTCCCACAGAATCTTCTTTTCAACAGAGGGTCAGAGATTGAGAATCCACATAAGCAGGTGTTAATCCAGCTCATGTTTTCCTGTCGTCTCTCTGGTCTCATGGCTGATTACACTCTGTGAATCCGGAGCAGGGAGGGCTGTCTGTTTGCGTCCAGTGCTGCACTCATTAGTGGCGAAGCATGGACAGTGTATAACATGCCCGCCTCTGAAAACAAGGGAACAGCACCATAGTGAAGAGGTTCTCCATCACACAGAGGAATGTCACTACTTTAGGACTTCTCGCTTCGTTTTTTCCTACGCATTACCTCGGTATAGGTTGAGGTCAGTGGTTTTACTATGGAGTTGGGGAAACTTCATTTGAATCTGAAGACAGTACTGCTAACGATGATGATGTTCAAATGGGGTGAGTAAAACAACAGAGATATGTTTATTTTCTCTCCTGTGTTCAAGGACAGTTTAAACTGTTCCTATTCGGTTCAATTGAAATTAAATAACTGGTCTAGATAAGATAGAAACAAGAAAAAAGTTGTTTATCCCGAGAAAGATTCTGTGTAGCTACATGCTTGTTTGTAGTTAGTGTTATTTGTCGTGAAAGCAACAGGTGACATGGAAAGAGTTATTACAAGGAATACAAAACTATTTTAAATACACAAAATATATATTAGAGCTAGCGTTGTATCCTGCGTTGGTTAGTTCAGAGAATCCCTGAGGATTCTCATAATCTAACAGCTCACAGTAGCAGGCCATAGGAATTCCACCGGTGCTCTCAATGAATGCCGCATAAGTGGTTTCTGGGAGGTGCTTATTGGGCTGTTCTGTGCTCCCACTACATTAGGAGACTCAAATAGATGCAGACAAGTTGGGGGTGGTTCGTCCTTTGTCACTTTGAACAATGATGAGAGGACTGGCTAGTTTAAAGCACATTTTCACAATACTGGGAAACCTCAAATGTCTTATCGACAAATATCTTAACTGTAATCTTAAACATTAGTTCAAAAGTAATTGGGATGCCATGTAAAACATCAATAGAAACAGAATGCATCATATTCACAATTAAGAATGTATATCTACAAAAACAAAGGTTCATCGATTTGGATACTAAATAATGACACAAATTATACTATTCCATTTTATTTATATTTTAGACAATGTCCAATTGTTTGGAATTGGGGTTGTAAAAGGTGTGGCTTCAATGAACATTTATTTCTGTGTTTTTTTTAAAACTAGCTTTTTCTATTAGATTTCAAACATGACTGGTTCAGAATCCGAGGCAATGCTCCTCACTCATGCACACTCAAACAGTGCAAACAAGGATAGGACAAGAGAAGAGAATCTCATTTATATCCGTCTGCACATGAGTGGAGATATAGACTGATGTCTAGAAGTTTAGAATTTGTCTTTTTAACATTAATGTTTCATTAAGTTTGATTTCTGAATGTCAAATAAACAGGAATTCTGTATGTTTTTTGTATAAAAATATCATGTTTATATAAATAACACAGATTCCAAAAAAGTTGGGACACTGGCCAAAACATAAATAAAATAGTAGTGTAATCATTTGCTTAGAAGTTTGGGACATATTCAATTTAAAACTGTACAAAGATAATATAGTTAATGTTGAAACAAATGCACTCATTTTGAATTTGATTGCTGCTACACATGCCAAAATGTTGGGACAGCCAACAGCAGCAACAGGGGCAGTAAAAGCCTGGACACATTTCTCCTAAAAAAACACCTATTTTAAATATTCCACAGGTAAACAGGTGGTAACAGGTGATAGTATCAGGACTACGTATGAAAGTTGTTCACAAGCAATGATGGGGAAAAGATGCAGAAAAAGTCCAACACGATAAGAACACTGTTTCTCAATGCACGATTGCGAGGAATTGAGTGATTTCACCATCTACGATCCATAACATAATTTAAAGATTCAGAGAATCAGAGAAATCTCTGCTCATCATAGATTGACACAAAGTGGAAAAGTGTACTTCTAAGCAGTACACAAACATTTAATGAATGGTTTATCACTTACTAGAATGTTGTTTTTAGCATAGATAGGCGCATTTGTTTGTGTTTATCAATGATGGTATTACCAGTGATTATAATTTCTTCTGTGGCATGTTTGGGGGGTGTAACGGTACCAAAGGTATAAGAATGGCCATCAAGGTTGATGAGATTCAGACCATAAACAAAGCATATATGTATATATATGTAGCGATATTAAACAGTATAAGGTCCAGTGCCTGTATGGAGATCTTCATGCTTAGATTTATGGAATCCAGTGACTCTGTAATTAGAGCAGAGTGTAGAGAGACAAGCTATTCTTTCTTTAACATACCTTTTCTTTTCATTTTAATAAGAGAAAAGGGACGAGAAGAAGAGTTGTGCGTGTGAGGGAGAACAACTTAATTTTTGAATTGAGTTTTGGAGCATTCTCACCCTAATTGGATAGTTGATGGTAGAGAGGCAGACAGGAAACAGGAGGAGAGAGGTGTAAATGCCATGTGTCTTGAGATTGAGATACAGGTGTCTGAAGAATCAGGATCAACCCTGTGTGTGTATTCTGTGGATTACCACATATGATGGACAGGTCATAATGTTTACTGTGTATGTCTGTGTTTAAAGAAAAAAATACCATCAATTCCTAGGGCTGAACATGAATAAAGTACAACTGCTTTCAGGCATGTTTTATGTTAAAGGTTTTCCAAATTTTGGTGAAATTATGACATCTTTTTCTTTCAAAAGTTAGGTCAAATATTCCAGCAGAGTTCACCCACTAGTTGGGACTGAACCATCACATTTTTTCTCCAAGGACTGCATTTATGTAAACTGTCCTATAAAGGCTTTAGTTTTGTGCATCTCCAGAAAATGTAGAAAATATAGTGCGTAATAGTGTTAGAGCTGGTGGCCTTAAAGCCTTCCTGCTCTGCCCGGTTCTTTAATCTATAACCTTTTACAAAAACTCAAAACAGCTGAGTATAGTTGACCATTTATTGAATGGATATTAACCACATGTTATGGACTCTGCAGTGCTCATGCCGGACCACAAAACAGAGTGAAGAACCATTTCTCTTTCCACATTTTATCTTCTTGGTTTAGGGCATACAACGACAATAGGTTGGACTTTGCCATTGGGCAATTTGGGATGACCCAGCAACCAACCAAAGCTGGCCACATTTGTGTTAAACTTGCACTACTGAATTTATGGTGTTTATGCAAATGCATGATGTGTGTCTGGAAAAGTTCTGTGTCCTAACTCTGGCTAGCTCACAGGAGATTTATAATGTAAAACATTAACTTTTATGTCCTAAGGAATGTTGCCTGGAAATACTCCTTTCCCTCCTGCTAAATGAATATATAGTCAGAGCTACACTCATTAACCCTATCTTCTAATAAGCTGACATCCTTACCCTATCAATAGCTCAGCTCATAACAGAAATGATCTGAGGGCACTTTTCATATAAAGCAGGTCTAGACTATACTCTGCACAATATTATTTTCAGAAACCCAACAATTCCCACAATGAGCAAGAACATGGTGAGAGTAGCAAGGAAAGACTCTGTATGGGTGACAACCTGCTTTGACTGGTTGTGTGGAGAGTATTCTGACTCATCGGATGTAGAGTGCTATAATCCTAGTTGCATCTGTCAAGTGCCCTTTTCCTTCCCTTCTGATATCTTCATTGCTATTCAATAACTCCAAGTGTATATTTCAGAACTCTACTGAGAATTCTGCTATCTTCTATCCACACACTACATTGTTGTGAACAGGGGCTGCAATAATGGTTAATGGACTGCACTTATATAGCGCTTTTCTAGTCTTTGCGACCACTCAAAGTGCTTTTACACTACAGACTGCGTTCATTCACCCTTTCATACTGGTGGCCGAGGCTACCCTACACGGTGCCACCTGCCACCATCAGGAATTCATTCACACCGATGAACGCAGCATCGGGAGCAGTTTGGGGTTCAGTATCTTGCCCAAGGATACTTCAACATGTAAGGATTGAACCACCAACCTTCCGATCAGTGGGCGACTGCTCTACCAACAGAGCCACAATAGTGTCCAAACATGTTGAGGTTTATATGCTTCAAACCTGAGCACCCCTTGGCTCAAAGATATATTTAGATGGGTATCAAAATGTAATAATCATTAATAATTATTAATGATAATAAATTGATTTACTCTCTGTCACCTCTGGATGGGTCACCACTCTGTAAAACGGGGAAAAGCTAGCCAATTCACCTAAATCAGTCTCTTAAAGTTACTAAACTATAGGCTACATGTGGCATTCTGATTAATAATTAACTTAATAGTTATAATCAATATGAGCAATGCTTGAATGAATTTTGAGTTCTAGAGGTGGTTGGCAACATTAAATGGACAGTTTCCATTTAATTCCAAAATGTTTTTATTCAGAAAACAAAGTAAAGCAAAAAACTAAGAAACAAAGAAACACACAATATATGAACAGACAATTTACAGTGTGGGGGTAAGAGAGAGAGACAGTGTCTGTTTGTGTGTATGTGGGTGTGAGTCTGGGGCTGTCAGGTGTTAGTTCAGGGCAAACAAAGGATTGGAAAATCAAAATGGAGGATGGTCTTTTGTCTCCATCTTTGAGAACAAAGGGCCATGTGCTTTGAATGCAACTTTTAATTCCTCTCCAAAGTTATGCGTCTGAAAGCCAATTAAATGCATACTGTGTGTAATTATTGTAATTATTATGAATTATTAAGTAACTATTATTGTGAGTAAATTGAACTAGTTGGTAAAGTTAGTGGTATACAAGAACCGCTGTTTGTGTAAACAAGACTGACATTTAACTTCAACTAATGTGGCTACACAAATATCACAACAATAGTGAGTAACAATACACATTAAGATAAGATAATCCTTTACACATTCACACAGTGAACATAAAGTATAACATATTATTATAAAAAGTGTTATGGTGAACCATAACGTTAGTTACACCAGAACCATTATTGCACAACGGTCAGAGTGAATAGTCCGGTTATTGGTGAGTGATTTTATACATATGTATTACAATTAAAAGTTAATACAATTTAAACAAGGCAATCAGAGATGGCAGACTTCACCCCCACAGCGCCCTCTGTTGGCCAGAGGATGTACATGCAGCGGACAGACAGACAGACATACAGACAGACACCGCTGCCAAAAACAATACTCCACTCCCACTCTGTGGGGTGAAGTAATAAAAAGGGAAAACAAACTTAATTAAAAGCTAATGAAAATTGGTATGTTTGTGTGTTTGTGTTTGTGTGCTTTTAAAAGAAGACACAGATGTAGAAGACCTTATTTCATGTGGTGGTGAGTTTCAGAGAGTAGTGGCATAATGACTAAAAGCACCATGAATGATTTTGAATTGATTCTCTGTACAGAGAGGAAACTTTGCTTGATGATCTCAGGGATTTGTCCGGAGTGTCAGTAATGCAAGAAGGAGCTCAGATGTTTACGAATTTCAAAGGACTTGATTTAAAAAATCAATTCTTGGTTTTACTGTCAGCCAATTTAGAGAGGTTAAAATGAGGTTGATTCACACCATTTATTTTTTTGTTAATATTTTTGCTCTTATGAACGACGTAAGTCTGAACCCAAACGTACAACTCAAGAGTCAGGTGTCAGTGCAAACACAAGTCCTTAATTGATTTCAGCTGGTGAAATGTGCAAGGGGGAAGGGTGGAGTGTCTTTCTAGATTCAACTGTGGCAGGTGAGGTGTTGAGTGCTCAGGTTCAGGGAACAAAAACTTTCATTTGGCGTATTCTACTTGGTATGGTGATCTATAAGTTACTCACATGGCTGGTTCCGCTCAGGGTAGTAAGCGACAGGCAGGCGCTAGACCCTGATATACCGCCAATTCAAGCTGCGATATTTATGCCTCTCTAATGTCTTGTCTGCACTATGAAAGCGCCAGAGGATCAAGTGATCCTGGCTCTTAACGTCTTCATTGTGATAAAACCCATCTGACTTTAGATATATTCCTGAAGCTAAGGTCAGCATCCAAAATGATACCCAGGTTTTTTGCATGTTCACATGGTGAAGACGGATTAGCTAATAATGGGTGAGTCTGGTTACTCACTTAATTTCAGTCATACACTTGATGAAGTCAGTCACTGGGCTTAAATTGTTGGCAGAGACTGATATGTATAATTGGCTATCATGAGCATTGGAGTGATATGAAATATTGTATTGCTGAATGATGGGCCCAAGCGGAAGTATATACAAATTAAACAACAGTAGACCAAAAATAGACCCTTGGGGAATTCCATATGTAATGTTAACTTCATCAGTCTCAAATTTGGCAATGGATACAGAGAAAGATCTACTGCTGAGATAGGAAGAAAGCTTTTAAAGAACTGTACCCCTAATGCCTAGATAGTGTTTGAGATGCTGAAGAAGAATTGCATGGTCAACGGTATCAATAGCTGCGCTGAGGTGGAGAAGTACTACAACAGAACAGAAACAGAAACTTTGTGGTTGTCGGAATTCATTTTAAGATTGTCTACAACTTTTACCAGATACGTTTCTGAACTGTGATTGTTTCTAAAACCAGATTGGTATGAGGCAAACAGATTATTTGAAAAGATTATTATATTATAGATAATATTATTATTATTATTATATATTATTATATTATTTGGAAAGATGCTTAGGGAGGCATTGACAATGTCAAGGATGTCATCTATCAAACAACTGAAGACATTTTTGGACAATTTAGTAGGTATGGATCTAGATACCTAAACTTAATTACTGCACTACTTCTTGTAGTTCATGATGTTGGATAGCAATAAAATCGGACAGATTGATAGAAACATTAGAAGAGAAGTGGCCATGACTACTAGCCTGGGGAAGAACAATATTATTATATTGGAAATTTTATGCTTAAAGTATGAAGCAAATTCGTTACACTTCTCAGAAAAATCGAGCTCAGCAGGTATATGTATTAGAGGATTGTCACTTGTATTAAACCTGTTCGAAACAGTTTAGAATTCTTCTTATTTTCAGCAATAATTGGAGAAAAGTAATGTTCATTTCATTGTTATATCTATGAAGCAGGTCTCAATACATAATGTCAGGCAACAATTTGTTTTTGTGCCACTTGTGCTCAGATTTCCAGCAGGTTCTTTCCATATTTCTCTACAATGCTCTTGTTTTTACCAGAGATTACATTAGTTTTAAGAGGTGCAATTTTGTCCATGATTTGTGTCACAGAAAAGTTCAAATCAACATGAATGTTAAAATCATCAGAAAAAATGATTGAGTCATATTCAACTGTAATTCTAGACAGTAGCTCTTCAAATTTGGATATACATCCTTTTTTTTTTTTTAGCTTTGGTGGGCGGGAAAATGTGAGTACTAGACTGGGATTTACTGATTATTATACAATTAGTTCTTTGTTGCCATATTCACGAAGCCATGTCTCAGTAAGGAGAATGCAGTCAAGCCTATGTAATCTCCGTTAAGTAGTACCATCTTTAAAGAGCAAACTGAGTGAGTGAATATGGTGAGAGTAGCAAGGAAAGACTCTGTATGGGTGTAAACCTGCCTTCACTGGTTGTGTTGAGAGTATTCTGACTCACCGGATGTAGAGTGCTATAATCTTATCATTAGTTGCATCTGACAAGTACGGAAGAGCGGTTGCCCACTGATTGGAAGGTCGGTGGTTCGATCCCTGACCATGGCAGCCTACATGTCGAAGTATCCTTGGGCAAGATACTGAACCCCAAATTGCTCCCGATGCTGCGTTCATCGGTGTTTGATTGAACTCCTGTTGGTGACAGGTGGCACCGTGTAGGGAAGCCTCAGCCACCAGTTTCAATGTGTGTGTGAAAGGGTGAATGAGTGCTGTCTGTAGTGTAAAATCGCTTTGAGTGGTCGCAAAGACTAGAAAAGCGCTATATAAGTGCAGTCCATTTATCTTTGTTGCTATTGTTGCAATAACTCTAAGTGTATATTTCAGAACTTTACTGAGACTTCTGCTTGACATAAACAACAGCATCAAAAGCCATCTTGTACCTGCACACTATGTACACCTTTCAGCACTTAACATGTGCTATCTTTTTTCCATGGGCAAAATCACTGCATCTGTGGCTTAGTGCTGGCAAAGCGCTGTTGTGGTAGATCTGACTATGTGTATAGCAGCCCTTGGCCTGATAAGAAATTGCAGAGAGTTTAACACAGTTTAACATCAAGATAATTTATAGCCTTTAGGATCCCCATATATTTTAAACTCAAATAATACACACCTCGCTCTGCTCACCAAGGGGTGTAAAATCATAACTTTGGCTGCTTTCTCCATGCTGCTAGCTTGATTGATGGCACTAAATAGCAAACAAATGTGGTGCAAATAAGACACAATAAACATTAACAAACTTCGGTCAGTTGAAATGTGTAACTGTCACTACATACACTATATTGCCAAAAGTCTTCGCCCACCTGCCTTGACTCACATATAACCTATTGACATCCCATTCTTAACCCAGGCCAGTCAAGTTCATCCACACCAATGTCTCTCACTGATGTCTTAATGGACCTTGCTTTGTGCACTATTGCAGTCATGTTGAAACAAGAAGGGGCCATCCCCAAGTCATCCATCAGATTGCCAGATAGAGAAGTGCGATTTGTCACTCCAGAGAATGTGTCTCCACTGCGCTAGAGTTCAGTAGCGATGTGCTTTACACCACTTCATCCGATGCTTTGCATTACACTTGGTGATGTACAGCTTGGATGCAGCTGCTCAGCCATGGAAACCCATTCCATGAAGCTCTCTATGCACTGTTCCTGTGCTTATCTGAAGGCCACATGAAGTTTGGAGGTCTGTAGCAATTGACTCTGCAGAAAGTTGAGCCTACCACTTCCACTACCACTTGGTTCCATTCGCTTCCACTTTGTTATAATACCACTAACAGTTGACTATGGAATATTTTGGAGTGAGGAAATTTCTCGACTGGACTTGTTGCACAGGTGGTATCCTATCACAGTACCATGCTGGAATCCACTGAGATCCTGAGAGCGACCGTTTCTTTCACAAATGTTTGTAGAAACAGTCTGCATGACTAGGTGCTTGATTTTATACACCTGTGGCCGTGGAAGTGATTGGAATACCTGATTTCAACTATTTGGATGTGTGAGTGAATACTTTTGGCGCTATATTGTGACTAAAACAACACTAATATTGCACAACATTTTCTTAGTTATGTGACAATTAAATTCCAAGGCACTTTAAACATGAGTGAAGTTGATGAGTGAAAACTCTTCTGATATTTGCAATACAAGTTATGGAGCGCATCCTCAAATCCCAACACAAGAATGACGCTATGAAATAGTAACCTATGGCAGCCACTTACACTGTGAGACTAGGTTAAGAGAGAAAGAGAGAGGAGGAGAAAAGGGGGAAAGCGAGAAGATCTCTGACGGTGGTGTAGTGGCTAGCACTCTTGCCTCACAGCAAGAGGGTTGCGGGTTCGATCCCTGTCTGCAGCCCTTCTGTGTGGAGTTTGCATGTTCTCCACGTGTGTGCGTGGGTTCTCTATGGGTACTCCAGCTTCCTCCAACAGTCCAAAAACATGCAGCTTAGGTTTAATTGGTGACTCTAAATTGTCCGTAGGAGTGAGTGAGTGTGTGAATGATTGTCTGTCTATATGTGTCAGCCCTGTGATAGACTGGCATCCTGTCAAGGGTGTACCCCGCCTCTCGCCCAATGCAGCTGGGATCGGCTCCAGCCCCCCGTGACCCGGGTTAAGCCGGATAAGCGGTTACAGAAGATGAATGAATGAATGTGATGTGGGTAAAATAAACCGTTAAAAGACTGAAATGTTGTGTAGTGTTTCTCCACTGTTACCAAATCCTGACAAGTGTGACACGTTCCATGAGTAGTGTGAGAAACAAGTGAAATGTGGGGCCCATGGACAGAAGACGATGGAGTGGATGGCAAGGTGGCAGAGTGTGAACACATGCTAGATGTTGAGAAGCTTGAGGCTGTAATCTGTGCAGGTATCCTGCCACCTAGAGATTAGAAAAGCAAGGGGATTGGCCAGAGGGATTACAACATGGAAAGGCTGTGGAGGTCAGGGAGGCCATCAAACCTGGTCTGGTGAAAGAGGGTTAGAAGAACTAGGAGATGAATGAGGGGCTTAATTAAGAGAAGGTGGTGGAAATGGGCATCAAAATAGAGGAAAAAGTTGTTCTTAATAAAAACCAATGCAATAACAAGGCAATCAGAGATGGTAGACTTCACCCCACAGCGCCCTCTGTTGGCCAGAGGATGTATATGCAGTGGAAACACAGACAGACAGACAGACAGACAGACAGACAGACAGACACCGCCGCCCAAAACAA
>CAFUXE010002034.1:36895-49046 GCA_903364295.1 Serranus cabrilla | reverse complement strand
GATCAAATTTTAAAATTCCGTAAAATGCTTAAAAATGCTTAAAATGTCCCAATTTCAGTGTGTTGATACATATTAGAGCCTAATCTATCCAGAAATGACAGAAAAACACCATGTTGCGAAATGGCCAAATTTAAAAAAAAAAAATGCACCAAATCCGCAGGATAGCATTATTAGAGTTGATGCGTGTCAGGGTGAAACCTTTTGAAAAATGATAGAAAAACACCATATTATGATGTGTTTTTGTCAAAGGTGGTCAAATTTAAAAATTTGTTAAAACGCCTAAAATGTTTAAATTGTCCCAATTAAAGTCTTAAAAAAATGATTCTAAAAAAAAAATAATTTTAAAATTAAAATTTTAAAATAAAAATTTAAATTTTAAAATAGTCCGAAATGCTCAAAATCGTCTTATTATAGTCTGTTGATACATCTTGTTTTGTAGTTTGTCCAAAAAAACATAATATTTTGGGATGTCCAAAATTTGAATTCGAAAAAAGGCATGTTGATATTTTTCATGAAAACATCTTCAAATTTAAAAAGGCCAGAAATGCTCAAAATAATGTTTTTATGCTCTGTTGATACATGTAGTAGTATAGTTTGTCCAAAAATGACAGAAATACGAGTCATACGATAGGATGTCGTTTTTCGTCAAAATTGTCAATTTTTCAACCGCCTAAAACTGTTCAAAATACACATATTATAGTCTTTTGATACATATTAGAACACAATAAGACCTGAAATGGAAGAAAACAACTTGTTTTATGATGTCCAAAACTTGCAAAAAGTCATACTATAGTATGTCGACTTTTGTTGACAAAGGTAAAAAAAATTATCCCTAAAAATGCTCAGAATGGCTTCATTACAAACTGTTAATACATATAAGAACATAGTTTTTCCAGAAATGACAGAAAAACATGGATGTCTAAAATTTTTCACCAAGAAAGGATTAAAAAAATGTTTTTAATTCAACAAATTTGTACAATTGTTTCATTAAAATTTGTTGAGATTCGTCATGGTATAATCTTTTAAAACGAGATACAAACACCAATTTATGAGCGTTTAAAAACTGACAAAAGTCCAGGAATGTCAGAAAAAGCTTTAAAATATTTTGCTGATCATGCTGATAGTATAGTATGTCCAAAAATATAACAAAAACCATAATACAGAATGTCACAAAAATTAAAAAGAATGCCATACTATTGTAGCTGGTCCAAAAATGCCCTTTAGAATAGTGGGTTGACCACAGTTATAGTATTGTATGTCCAAAAAGATCACATAAATCATCATATTACTGTCTGTTCAAAAAACAAAAAAATGCCATTGAATCGACTGGGTTATTGTTGAGACAATATATCAGTGAGACAGTATGTACTATGTAAATCTAATACTGAGTTTAAGAAATCCCCAGAACTTCAAACAAACAATCTTCTTTAAGTTAAAAGATGCTCAAACCACAAAGAAAGTCACTGTTAAAACTTCCTGTGAATATTAAACTGAAACTTGAAGAGGGCACTGAAAGAAGCATAACAAGAATTAAAAAAACATTTTCCCTCCTCGCTCACTCTCACTTCTTCTACTCGAGTCTCCTGTCAGCCCGCTGCAGCTTTACATTGAACTCCCTCTCTGCAGCGGGCCAAGGACGGAGAGACATGAATGAATTTGTTCTGCACAATGAACTGAAAATTGAATTCTTTTCATCATTCCGGGGACTCATTCATGAATTCCATTTTTTATGTTTTCTGGGGAATGACAGCCGGAGGGTTGCTTTGGAACTAACTAAAATAGCTCTCTTGGATGCAGACAAATTGTTTTTTGGGGGGAAACCCTGAAAAGCAGCACAGATGATGCATTTGTTAATGGAGAGATACTGAATTCAGCGTGACACAGCACAACATCTCTGACTTTGAAAAGTTAATTTGCTGGAAAGTGAATTACAGTGAGTGAGTTGGCTGTAATATCCTCCTCTGTTTAAGAAAGTAGTGTTTAATATATTTGATTAGCACAAAGACTAATGGATAATTCAGGCAATATGAAAGCTCATGCTGCTCTGACCCCCTGCAATTATCCAGTTTTATGATTATTAAAACTTTAATGTGATTATTAACCAGATTTTGATTCACTGAAATGATACCAGTCCTGCCATGCAGTCATCTAATATTCATTTTCAATTATACATTAAAATTAGATAACTTATAGTAATGCTATCTTCCCAGCCATGAATCTGGGTAATATACATTTTCAGTGATGTATAAGCTTCTGGCTATGTGCTGTTATGTCAAGTCTTCGTGAGTGTTTTCGGTGCATAGCTTCACCCATGTGTGCACTGAGCAGATGCCTCAGCCCTCAGACAGAGCACGGTGCCGCTCTAGTGTGTGCTTGTCAGAACATCCCGTGCTACTCTGCTCTGCCAACACTTGAAGGTCCGCCAGGCCGGCCTCATCTGCTGCCCCGACACCTTGTTAGCGCCCGGAAGGCAGCACAACTGCATAATCAGCTGCTAATACTTCTAAAAATAGCGCAGGCACTTCTGGGGTCAGAAGAAGGAGGGTTGAGAATTGACAGGTAGACGGCATGCATGTACTGAACTGTAATGCTGCTTATTTCTGTTTGGTGCTTTTCATCCTTTTTGCATGAAGGTCACATTGGAGGTTTCTACACAACAAGAGCAGCTGATGGAGCTGCATTAACTTTTACCATACGACAAGTGCTGAATACTGAAAAGAAAAGCTCCGGGCATAACAAGTGACTCGTCCCAGCCACCAGAAATGTCTGCAGCTACATTGTCACTGAATTTTCACCATACACTGGAAACAAACATGGACGGCAGCACAGCTCCCAAAAAGGGAAGCAAAAAATATAGATCGCTCCCTGGTGGCTGGCTGGTGAACGTCTGTATGAGACATCTGTATGAAAACATATTGTACTAAGTTACCCAATAAAAATAACTAAAAAAAGACGTGAAAAGACTTAAAACTACATATGACTGAAGTTCGATCATAAAACAGTTTTTGTCTAAAATCATGGTTGGATAACGCTCTGCAGCTTCCTCATCATAACTCCGCCTACAACACTATATATGATTTTACTTTATCCGGACTTCAGTGGTTTTATTTTCATGCCTTTCAAGATGATGAGATATTTCACTGAATACACTGAATAAATGCTGCTGTGGGATGAGCAACAGTTTTTAAGATTCATCCTCTGGGCACCATGAATAACTGTACTAATAGTTAACTTCATGGTGGTGCTCGGGGAAAAGCCAGAGGATCACTCGAAGTGGCAATAGATCCACTTTTTGCTTTAACTTATTACTGAGTAAATGTTGATGTTGTGCGCTGCAGTGGCGAAAGAACAATAACACCATCTGCATTATAAATTTCTCTCTATAAGCTTTGCTTTTACTACGCACTTCTGTCTGCCACCTGCCTGGTATGATCTCCCCGGAAAATGAAGGCTCTATTTACAGCACAAAGAAAGTGCGTCAACGATTGTGCAACCAAAACAGGAAGAGGAAAGTGCTTCTGCTTTCCCTCTGACACTAAATCTATCACCAGTTACCAAACAGTGCAATATAAGGATTTACACCCCCAGCAGCGGAAACGCAGGATGATGAACTGAAGGAACTGTGGAAAACTTAATGCTGCTGTGTGTTCGACTGAAACTGAAACTGACTGAAACACAAAGCATTCTGGGTTGAATTTGGGTGGAAATTTGAGAATAAAAAAGCAGCAAAGTAGTAGCAGGCTTGAAAAATGTCTCGTGGACAGACGTGGTCTAATCATGAAGTAAAGGACCGTATTGAAATATGGTGAGACGATCACAAAACACACACAAAAACAACAGTCTTCCAATTATTTTGACTATTTTGATTTTGAGTCAGAATGGTGGCTAATGGATTCAATCACACAGCAGATCAATGCCACATAAAAGTGAAAAAAACTCTACCAACAATACATTAAAGTCCACGACAGAAAGTGTCATCTCTGTCCCTCACACGGTCTGTCCAACAGACGAAGGACATTTGTCTACAATGCTCGGTGCGCTTGATAAAGCACAGCGGGGAAGCAAACCAAACAACAGATGAAACTTCACCACTGAGTCCACCAGACTTTCTATGAGAAAGTGACCTAAATGTCTGTGGAAAATTTCCTGGCAATCCATCTGACACTTGACATGTTTCAGACAAACATTGCCATCCCTAGTGGGTAAAACTACACCCAGTCTTCAATCACAAATGTGTGCTGCAGCAAGACTTGCATAAAAAGAGATGTGCTATTTTAGCCTGATTTAATTACACAGGCTAAGAAGCAGCCGAGGACACTGACTAGACATCAGGTGTGACATTTTACAGGCTCCAGCTGTGCGCTGTCTCCGTAACTCTTTCTCCCTCTGACGTTTATTTTGATTCTATGAGGTGATGAAAATGTAGGGTCGTATTTCCAGCTTTCCGCCCCTATCACTGGAATATGTCACTCTGCATACCAAGTCTGTTTGAGTTTAGAGCGAGCTGTTGATGAACCACCAACAGAGGAGCAAGGTGCAGATGGGAGAAGTTAGAAAAAGGAGCAGATGGTGATTAGACAGCTTCAAAAGGTTCCTGGACATCAAAAATAAAACATTTGAGGGGGGAACATTTTTTCTTACTCTGTCGGATTTAATTGGCTTTCCAAAGGTGAAGTCTGAACTCTATAAATACACCTTAAACCTGTGAAATAACTAAAATGCCATCATTTTTATAATTACATGTTCATGGACTTCACACATGGTTGTAATTTGAAGTGGGTTGGTACTTTAAAGACCGTTTGTGGATTTAATAAAAAAATGTTATTTGAAGCAAAGTAAGTATGACAAGTTTATGACATTACTATTTGACAACACTTGTGAATGAGAGTGATAAATGGCTGGATTTTAAAGCGCCCATGCTGATTTGCCTTCTCCACAGCGTGATTGTTCTGTAGTGGCCCAACCTCCTCATCAATTAAGTGTTTTAACGTTCAAAGGCATCGAGAAGCCTCATGAGTGGAGTAATTTAACCCAGAATCCTGATGAAAGCTAATGCTAATTGTTATGGTTCCCACCGTCATAAATATTCATTTGTCAACACGGCCCGGCGTCTGTGACACACAGCTTACTGATCTCTGCAGAGATTTACAGCTTTGAAGATGCCAGGGTTTGTTCCGAGCTCTACTTTTCTTGTACAGTACGTGAAATATTTCATCTTTTCTCCGAGGTGCTGCATTAACTAAACTTTACTTCTGTACTCTGTGTGGCCAGTCTTACACCGTATCTTTAATTGTATCCATCTTTATTGCAGTGAAGGTTAAAAAATATCCACAGAGGTGTTTGTGGATTATTCTGCGGACAGGCACATTGTACTGGCACAAAGGCACTGTTGGGTTTTTCCAATTTCATTTTTTGATCCTTTGAGCCCCATGAATGAAATGCTATTCTTCTCAATTGTACTGCGGTGACAGCAGAGAGTCTCAGCGGCTAAAATCTCAAAACCTCTGACAATAAAAAAACCTTTTTATAAGACGATGGTTGGATTTTTTTGGACTTCTGTAAATTAAGCCCTTAACCGCCTGAAAGGAAAGTGTTTTTTAATCATGTAGATTTTTTCTCTCCCTTTAAAACTATTTTTGAGAAGCATCTGATCAAGAAATAATGAGCTTTTTTCTCCCAAATTTTTTGTTTTTTGGAGGATTTTGTGAAACTGTTCCACACCTTGGAGAGTCATGTACTTAACTAGAGGCAGTAGATTTTTAAATTATTATAGTTTTCTGTTAACATACATCTTTAGAATGAATAAAAAAAAATACTAAAGGTCATATAGTTTCTTGGGAAATTGTTAAAAGTGTTCCAAGACAAATGAGCATGATCATTTAGTCAGCTAGTTTCAAATATTTGTTGCAGTTTCCACATTTCCACTGTGTGCATGCTTACAGTGACCTGAAGTTCGAGGACTTGGTTATTGGAACAAACTGTACTTTTGGTAAATAATTTGTTCTGATTGCAGGAATGGAAAATATTAAACTACAGGTGAACAACACATGTCACAGAAGTGTTATTCCAGGGTTTTTAAGTGGATACTACTTTGGTTTGGAAACAACATTTCTGCTGTAAAAAAAGAGTTTTCTACTTGTAAAGTTTTATAACAACTATGATTAGTTTTTGCACATATGGGAGAATATCAGCCTACACTGCAGCACAGGTGTGCAGCCATTGTTTCTGCTTTAATCACTGTGTTCTGAAGGCGGAGGGCTGTTTGTTTAGCTTTTGTGTTTCTGAAGCAAGCCCAATCTGTTGTTCAAAAACCTGCATTTATGATTTTGACTGCATCTCAATTATGTCGGTTTTGATTCCCACGAGATGAAGATCCTCAGAATTTGCTGCTATCTTGAACACAAAAGCTGTTTACAGCATATTGTGTTCAAGCTTACTCACACAAGCAGTGGTTTACTTGACAGTGTTGGCAAAATGAAAGTTTTCAGCTGCGTTTGTTTTGGTTGGTGTAAGTTTGAATGGAGAGACGTTTTTTTCTAGGTGTCATTCAAGATGCAAATGAACTGATGGAGTGTTTTTCCATTTGATTTATTCTTATTTTATCTGTACCCATTTAAAAATACAAGGTAATTACATGATAGCTGTATGAACAAGGACACAAACATATGCTAATGAAGGAGAGAGGCAGAATACAGCAAAGCCACAAAACTCCTCAATCTACCTCAAATATGTGCAATATCTTTATAAATACAAAATAATCTCACAGAAATCCTACGTGCAATATGAATTATAAATGCCAAATAGCATTGTATGTATCATTTATTATACATTATATTATTTATGTGTATAAAGGTGTAAATAATGTATGTATATTATGCCTGTATGTCTTATTTTTATTCTTAAATCTGTTTTTATATCTTTGTAAACTGCCCTGTCTGTATCTTGAGCTACATTTGCCCACTGTGGGATACATAAAGTCTCATCTTATCTTAAATATGAGTCCATTTAACTGATAAATCAGCCAAAAAACAACCAGTAGTTGCCATCACCATCAGTTCTGCTCAAAAACTAGCCTGCACTCCTCACCCACTGAAGCTGACGAATTCAGGTGAGTTAGCTGCAAATACTGTGCCTTCACTGGGACATTTTTAACTTTATTTGACTAGTTTTTCTCTTTTTATTACCTTATTTCATAGTCCGACACATTGACACCTGGGGGTGGCTCAGCGTTTTACAGCTACATCCCCAACAACATCTTTTAAAAAACTGATTTTGTCGAGTTTATCATGTCTGTCCTTTTTCCTTCTTTATCATTACTGGGGACTCAAATCCCTCCAGGAAGTGCAGGTCCTGGTTGGCAGTGCCAGGACCACACTGGGTATGCCCGGTGCGGGACACAGGCAGCGGGCATCACGCCAACACACGCTGAGCCTCCAAGCTGTCTGCACTCCCTCACTGCTGCAGCAGCATGATGAAAGAAATACATTTACATTAATCATGTCGCCAAGCTTCTCCAAGGAGTCTCCCTTCCTGTTGTCCTTCTCTCCGTAAGAAAATAAGAACACCCGAGACGTCGCTAATTTGGTTTGGACTTCTTTTTTTATTTAACAGATTCAACATGGGCTATTTTAAAACGTGTGGTTGTTAATAGGCTGCTCTCCTCAGACAAACAACAACTGTAGGGGATTAGTTTCACTCACCAGAGGACAGAGAAAACTAGTCCGACCACTAAACACTACTACTGTCGTGGCAGCAGCAGTGGTGCTGTGACAAAATAAAGCCTTAAATTCATTCCTAGTGTGGAAACTAACTATTATTTTCATTATTTCTTAATTTGCAGATAACTTTCTTGACTAATCGTTTAATTATAGTGGCTAGAAAATGGAAAAGAACAAGAAACATTTAGAAAATATGTTTTAAAAAATCCCCATCACAATGAACCAGTGATAGATTGCAAGTGCAATTACCCAAAAATATTCTGTTTGCAATAATTTAACACAAGCACAATTAGCAGATTCTGACATAATTAAGGGCTGCACCATTCATTGCAATATAATATAAACTAATGCAACATTTGTTAAATGCAAAACAGCTTTTTAGGACTCAGGCTGGTACATATTGTACTCTACAGACAAACAACAGATCCTAGCAAAAATTTTTTACTTTTCCCTCATTTTAATATACTTTCCAGTAAGAATAAGTGAAATAGTGTAAGAAAAATCTGTCCCTTAAATATCAAGAATCGCAATTGCAATGTCAGTCAAAAAAAAAAAATACAATTACCCCCACAATATGACAAAAGACATAAAGATAAGTCTAAGATAACAAATGTATCCAATATACATGATGTTAACAGCGTGGATCATAAAATATATTCGAGGTAGCGATTGGTCTTGTTGGGGTGAATGTAAAGATGTATGTAAAAGGCTGCAGCCATCAATTGTTGTTCCCATTAAAATGACTTCATGATAGAAAACAAATCAACTAATAGCTCATCTGTTGATGAACTAATGGTTTGGGCCGATGTATCACAATGTGCAGCGCTGCGATGCTAACAGAGCTGCATTATGAAGTAGTCTAATTTTTTTCTAATTGCTTCCTCTTTACTCTCCAGCTGCTACAAAATGTTTAGAGAGAGATTATATATATTAGCAGTGGAGCAATACATTCAGCTTGGATTGACTGCTTGTCTGCTTTGTAGCTTTTGCAATTGAATATCATTGACTGTATTAATTAGAGCTACTAAATGATTGGGCTGTGCTTCCATTTCACGCGCTGCGATGGTGAGCAGAGGATCCTCAGAGGGGCCATCAGCTCTGCAACATAATGAACTTATCTTGTGCATCCACCAAACAGGCATTATAGGTTTTTAATGTCGGTATAATCACTTGATCGTTATCATAACAGCCTGAGTGTAACAGGGAGTTTATCCTACTTCAGATCTGAATTCACAGCTGCAGTTTCATTTTTTTCAATCTATTTGAAATTATTATTGCTGACCTCTGGATTTACGTGGCTGCAGCCGACTGTACAGATGCTCACTAGTGGAGGTTTTTGGTTTTATTTCACATATTATTTGCATTGCTCTGGCTGTTGAACATGTGTGCACTAACCTAATATTTTAGAAATTACCAAAAAATTACACTAAATCTATTTTAGCAAAAGGACAATAATTTGAAACATATTAGGTATAAGAATGGAAGGAGAACCTCTGGGTAATGTTGAAGGAGATGCTTTGCATGTTTCTATGAAAATAATTAGTTAGTGAATCAATTAAATAAGAATTGAATGAACTGTGTTATTTTTCAAGCAAAATATGCAAAATCCTCTGGTTTCAGCTTCTCCAATGTGAGGCTTGGTGGCTTTTCTTTGTTGAATATTATGTAAATTTTATATATTTGGGCTTTGAACTGGAAGAAACTGATGGCTTACCTGATAGTTTGTTACATATAACCAGCTGAGAATCCATCCCTGGAAAAAGTTTGGAAAAGGGCACTTTTAAAAAACTCCGGTCAGTGATTGGATGAACCATCTGTTAATCCATGTGTATGCCACCATTGCCACTGTTGTTTTGAACGTAGCCTTGTGCCATCACACACACTTAAAACACGCCTGAAGCTGCCAGTTTTGGTTAATTTATGCAATAAAACCTCTGACCTAAGTTTAGTGCAAAAAACTTCCTGGTTAGACGTCACAAAAGACAGTTTAAAAAGTAAATAAGTGCATACATAGATGCTGGAAGTGAAGTAGTCACGAAGGTGATATGAGCCACAGAAGTTACATAAAAAGTAGTTTACAGTTGTTTTAACAAGGGACACGAACCCTGTTCTTCTGGTTGAAAGTCCGCAATTCGGTGCGACATTCGACATCATTAATTGTACGTCAGCAATTTGCAGATGGAGTCTAAATCGTAAATATGACCATTCTGGTTCAAACCTCCTTTTTTAGACATAGAAACTGATTGAAAGCTCATTTCTTTTCTGCCAAAAAATATAATACAGTATGAACCTTTTAATCCAACAAGGAGTGAGCGTCTCGTAATCAAAACACTCTGAACGAAGTATTGATTAAAAAATTGGAGGGCATGAAAGGCCGTCAAACCTGGCAGCAAAAAGCAAGTAGACATTCACAGTGAATTTGAAGGAGCATCCTAATCTTAGCAAAGCTCCTTTTGCAAAAGCAGATGGTAATTATCAGAATTAGACTGCAGTTGAGTGACAACTTGGCTCTGTTAGCCTCCACACTAGACGCGATTGAAGTCCTCGGTATGTTTAAAACATGTTCTCAATTAGAGCGACAGGCAGCCAGCTGGATGTGTCTTTTAAACAAATGCTGCCCTCACAAACAGGGTTCCTAACTCCACACTCATTTAATTATTGATCTGACCGTTAGAAGCAGATGAATGATCATCTTTGTGTCCCCGTTGACTAAAGCACATTTAGAAATGAAACAGAGGGAGATCTATACTGCTACACATGCCTCGCTGCCCTGTGACGACCCGTTCTGTTACATTACTGCGCAGATATCCTGCTGTTTGCTCAATATCACTTCTGTGCTGTCGTTTGGATCTATTACAGCAACAATGACATTGGATTTAAAGACGCAATCTGAGCACAGTCAGCAGATGTGAGTCATTGTGTCCTGCAAGAATTCAATCCTTATCTATGAAATATCTACATTTAAATTGAGATGGTCATGCTGGGTGCACAAATGATGCTTTTTTTCTGTATCTGCCCGCAACAACAAAATCGTTATTTCAGCCGGATATCCAGAGAAGACATGATGTGCTCTGAGCTGCAGAGCAAATTACCCTCACACACTCAGCGCATAATCACCTTTTAATTCTCTATTATGCTTTTAAATGTTCCCATTTTCCTTTATCTGTTGAGTTTTCCACCTTTTATCCTACATCTCGTTGATTAGCCGTGAACCACTTGATTAATATGCCAAGCCTGTAGGTCAGAAATGATTGTGCAGTTGGTTATAATATCTACAGAGACTCTTGATATCATTTTTAAATACCCAGTCATAAACAGTAGACAAGTCTAATTATCCATGTGGTCTGCAGAGAGCCTGCAATGACACTCCGAGTTCATGTCTTTTTTGCAGGAAGGCAAAAACATTATTGTTTACTCTGAATCAGAAAATAAAATTATTTTGATGACTATCAGCCCACGCTCACATCTTGCTAATTGCCCATGAAGTCATTTCCATAAATAATAGCTCCTGTTTATTACAGAGGCCCCATCTGTCACACGGGAGTAATCAAATGAGCACAGTGACTTTGAGTAATGGCACTTAAGGGCTTATATTGCAATACTCCGCCACAAAGCAAATGAAGTGCAGCTCTGCAGCGTATAATACACCTATCATTCCAACAGGTAAAAGATTACCTTCTGCTTATAGGCTCGTAACAAACAACAAGGTAGAAAATAAGATGTTGAGGCATATATCAGCGCTTTAGAGGGACAGAGTCAGACTGTGGGAACCCCACTGTAATCTGGACTGAAAAATCTCATTAACTATGTGATAAATTACCATGAAAGTTTGTAAATTCATCAATGATGTTTAAAGAATGAAGCCTGCTGACTTTGGTGACTTTTCTTCCTGTCCTGGATTAGTGTCAGATAAAATAAAGGCCAATCTTACATTTGTTGCTGCTCTCATTAACCACAGCTGGTTCTATAGCACATAAGTTTGCTGCATTTCAAAGAGAAAATTGGTGTTTGAATAATGGAAATTATTTTGCCACATGTGATTGATTCCAGCGCAGGTAACGTTGATAAACACACCTACACCAAACTCCTGGTTACACCAGTCACTGCTACACGGTCATCTGCTAAGCTCGTGTTTTATTTGCTCTGGCGGATGCATCTGATCACCACACCTTTTGAGACATTTCCACCCCATTTGGCACTCAAAAATCCAATCATTCCAATAATCTTATTACATCGATATCCAAAATCTAAGACGATATTAAGTCTAATATCACAATATCCATAAAAGATCGATACACAGTACTGCTCAGCCCTACTATAGTTATATCTACCATGTTGTGGCTCACAATCCAATGATTTTCAGTGCATTATTCTTTATATTTATGCATACAATCAGTGGATGAGAACAGGCTGCTAGATGCTACCCTGTTCAA
>CAFUXE010002034.1:0-27095 GCA_903364295.1 Serranus cabrilla | reverse complement strand
GAGTCTCCAAGGACAGAAACCATTCGGATCAAAGATGAGAAACACAAAGAGCCTTTGGATACGAGCTCAATGAGAGAAATCATCTCAAAAGAAAGAAAGAAAAAAACTAGTTCCATCTTCCACAGCTTGGGAACTGAAACAGTATCACTTTGTTACGATTACATCACTTATATAAAATAAATTAACCTTAATTTGATATAAAATGATGATGCCGCAGTAATTTGATATAATTGGAATGAGATCCAAAGGAAGTCAAAGTAATGTTTTATGTATCCAGGAATTATTTAGTATACTTTGCAGCTGATGTCTCTATAAATAACGTGCAATCGATATTTGGAGCATGCTAACACGCATGAATTATTAATTTTCTGAGGGATTCATCCTATTTCGAGGTGTTTGTATATGCAGCATCTGACATGATCACATGCTGATCTCTGTGTCACATGCTGTCTAATCTTCTAAATGAGCGTTATTTGTAAAGATCTGGAGCCTGTCTGTTCTAACTATAACCAACAGTGTTAAATCACATTAAAAGTTTTAATTCTTTTTAATTTTCCAAATGCACTTTTTAATCATGTGTCTTTAAAGCAATTTAAAGTTGGGAGGATGCATGCAACAAAAATGAGATGTGAAGGAGCCATTGATTTCTTCAGGTTCATAGAAAGTTCTGACTAAAAAAGTTGAATGTATCAGAAGCTGAAAATGACCTCAAACATCTTCTCTGTGTTATTCCCTATCAAAAAAAGAATGATAAAGTTTTAAATTTCACTACCGTTTCTCCATTTCTCAGAAATCTGTTGTCAGAAAGTTTTGACACAGCTTTGAAGTTACTGAAAAAAGTTTACTTCCCCTTGTTAACTGCTCAAAATGACATTTTTTAAAGCTGCACTGATCAATTTTTCATATATAAAAAAGGCAACAACAGCAACTTTGCTAACACGTTTGCACACAACAACTAGAAGGACACAAACAAAAAGATGAACAAACCTGCACCAAGACCATAAACTGTCTTTTATAACACCTACCAAGAAAGTTTTTTTGACCTAAACCTAGATCAGTGGT
The DNA here is from genome assembly GCA_903364295.1 of Serranus cabrilla. NCBI lineage: Eukaryota > Metazoa > Chordata > Actinopteri > Perciformes > Serranidae > Serranus > Serranus cabrilla. The sequence continues at coordinate 26,033 of CAFUXE010002034.1, read as the reverse complement.
TTTGTAGCCTAAATTTACAGAAACTGCAGCCTTTTTTACAACCGCAAAGTGTACGTATGTGTGTATAATGACTTGTGTGCCACAGTACCGCAAGCCTAAAAACGTGTCTCGTTATGCGTGTTACTGACAAACGGTCTTTTCATGTAATTGTCATTTAGGTCGGAGATCTTGTTGAGGCGGAAGTAACTTTGGTTTTAATAATTGCTGTGTTTCTAGCTTGTTCTGCTGCCCCCAAGTGGCCAAATAATAAATAAATAAAAGCAGCTTCAACCAAAAGTGAGGAAAAAAACATGAAGCATAAATAAATAAAACATGCTGTATATTTTTTATGAAAACTTGCAATAAAAATCCTTTGCACCTATGTCATCTCATCATCTCATTTAATTGGTGAGCGATATGTTTGGTTGTCCTCTCTGATATAATTAAGCTTTATGATAAATTATGGCTCAGGCATAGTGACAAGTTAGAATTTGTCATCGTTTATCAGTATCATTTATTGTTAGGGTTTGATAGATGATCAGGAAGTATTTTTCAGTCTCCAGCTTTGACGTGATTTAGGGAGCAGTGAGTTTTGTGCCCCCTAGAGGCCACGGGGCTCTGACGCATTTGCGCAATCAGGAGAGCGAGAGAACGTCAGTAATACACAAAGGGGAAATCATTGCGTTTCATGTGACTGATTAGATCTATCTGTTAGAAAACAAATTTCCTCTGGGTCTCTGAGTCCGTTAAAAACAGCAATAGCGCCCGTGTGGAATGGTGATATAGTGAGATGCAAAAAAACGGACGCACTGACACATCTAAAGCCTGGCAAATATAAACTAATCACAGAGGCAGGGCCCACAGCTCTATTCTTCATCCTATTACTCATAAACCTCTCAGTTTCCCCCAGCTGTCTGCTTGCCACAGATAATAAGGAAGCCAAACATTTTTCTCTCTGCTTTATGAGTCTCTCCTGTACCCAAAGTAGATGCTGCTTTTCAGACATCTTCCTACTCTCTCCTCCCATAAAAGAGCTCCGATTGTCTTTGAAAGAGAACTGTGATGAGCTGGATACAATTAGCAAACTTTCACAATGAGTGTTTGCTCAGAACGGAGGCCAAACATGCAGCATTATTTCTTACTTTTGTGTAACTTTGGCTGATTAAACTAATCATAATAACTAGTCAAATACCAGTGTTGTGATGTTTTCATTTAGTTTTTCAAATCAAACAGAACATTGTCACGTTCATGGTCTATGCTCCATTGATTTAGAACAACTCCATTATTTGTTCCATGTGAGGGTGGCGTTAAGTGGGAGGTGAGTTAGGCTGTGAGAAACAGCAGGGTTTCTGGATGATATTTTGTCCCTGCCAACGCCATCTGCACTGTTGGAACAGCTCTCCCTTTTTAAACAGTCGGATCGCTCGCTACATCTGTTTGCGAATTCTCTCACACTGTTGACACAACTCACGTCATGCGTGTGTTTGTGTGTGTACGCTTCTTTTTCTATCTTTGCATTCGCTTTCCATCTGTGTGACATATGAGGTCAATATGACGAGTCCCCAATGTGAGGGTAAGACTCAGATTTATGGTTAATTTTAGATTTATGAGTAAGTTGATATAAGGGCTGAGGCTAGGCATGTAGGGCTGAGCCAGTTTTTTAAAAATTATTGCTTTATTAATCAAAGGCAAGCAGCTGGCTGTGCTGATGTTGCACTTGTTGAACTGCCTGAAGTGCTTATATTAGACCTTCACAGGCCAGCTCATAACCCTTTTTTGTAGGTTACTATAAATTACTTATGGAGGTATTTTGCTGAATTATTATAACTATCCTCTTCACCTGCTAGAAAAGCTTTTCATCTTTCTATTGTTGTTATAACACTGTTGTACTATTGTTTTGAGTGCCTGATTCTACAGCCGCATTTATACTTGATGGGTTAACAGACGCCTCACTGCAATTACTGAAGCTGTAGACTTCTAATTTATGGTTTTATACAGGTACAGGTCCAAGTCAAGCCTTGATGGATAAATTGCATGCTATTAGACCTTATCATGCTTATTATATTTCCCACAATTGCTACATTATTCCATTTTAATATGTGCAAAGGTTTGCTACGTCGGTACTTCCAGAACTGGAGTAACATCGAGGTAAATTTTGCCTTACTTGATCAAAGACTACTGCCATGCAATTGTTTACAACAGCAATTCTTCTATTTGAAGATTTGCAGTGGTAAGTGGGTGATGTTTTTGATGGATAAGGAGGAAAAATATATTAATATTATATCAACTTCCTGTATGTTCGGTCTTTATTAACATGATCTCAGTAACACTGTTGTTAGCTGACGCAGTAACCCTAGATTTAACCGCTTCAGCAAATGCACAAATTTACTTATTTATCTCATTAAATGAAGTGTGAAGCCTCATTAGCATCGTTAGAATCTTGCAAATTCCTCTCGCCGGATTCTTCCATCTCATCTTTTTTTTTTGCTGAAAATAAATATATAATTGGTTCTCATTTATATCCGTATCTGCATGTATAACATTCATTGAATGCTTATTGCACTGTAGTTGTACAAATAGTCATGTGGTGTGGATGTTAGTCGTACTGTAGCTGATATAAAAGTTGCTTGTATCAACTGCCAAGGTGCTTAAACTCTGCATGCATTCCCCACAAACTGAACACTAAACATGGACACCATGCACACTGTAGACTTCAAAGCAAAAGAGTATTTTTTGTCCCCTCATAGCAGTCAAAAAGCGTATCCAGTGAGATAAACCATTTAGCAGATGAGCTCACAGCGAGAAGTGGTTCGACGTGGTTTGGTGGTCCCGAGCCAGATCAGGACACCATTTGGTCCATGGTTCACCCTGCTGGGTAATAATACTACTCACTCTGCTGCTCCTGTGCCCTTGCCATCTGGGGATTTAATGAGCCCAGAATGGCCTTGTTGATGCCAACCAATTGCTGAGCTTGCACCCAGTCCTCCTGGTTAGTCAAACCCCAGCATGAGTCAGTAGCTTCACAGAAGAAAAGAAACGTCCCGTAGAGCGAGTTCAAGTGAGGCCCTGCATCCTAGTGGAGCTGAATACACTCTCTGTCTGATACACACACATCTCTCTGTGTATCGATAGACTCTACATAATTAATCTCATAGTTATAACCATAATTGCTTCAAAAATGATGAAGGAAATCCAAAGTGACAGAAAACGCTCACACATGAGTGAGCAGCGGGCTTAATAGCGCGGCATTATCTTAGCTAAACATCTGTAATTAGCAGGTCACACTGTTCGGCTTTTCATTAACCCCTCAGAGTTCTCAGGCAACTGATTCCAAACTCTCAGTAATTGAGTAAAGTTTGTTTTGCTCAAAACTTCTATTTCCACACAAGGACATCTGATAGGACTCTGAGCAGGGGGGGGTGTGGTGCACTGTGGAGGCAGTTTACAGCTCCAAGTCTGGTTGAACTACTTTGTCTCGCAGTATGTGGCAAAAAGATCAATACTGCGTGTTGCTCATGTTGTGCCCTGCAGTGCTTTGAGTGCTGTCGTCTTGACATAGTGGCGGCCCCAGCTGCTGATTCACAGTGCACTGATGGTGGTGAAATCCTCCCTATGATGAAGGACTTTAAAGCGGCAGAGCTCTCCCAAAAGGCCTGAGTGGGGCTCTGTCAAAGCACTCTGATGCTGTTCTTCAGGCTTGGAGAGCCAACAGGGATTTCAAGCTGTATGCATTTAGTTTTAGAACAATACAGTAAAGGACACCCCTGTTGTTTTTCAGTGTGGTGCAAAGTAGGTATGGTGTCAGCGTGGTGTTGCAAACTCTGATTTTGCATATGTTTCTGTCCTTTCAGCATGCAGATGGGCTGATTGACAAAGAAGAAAATGCTATATTGCAAAGATTTACTTCTCTACCTGCACAGAAAAGTAACTCAACAGAGTTAATAATAACAACTACTAACTAACTAACTAAAAATTGAAAAGTGTAGCGTGCATTATTAGCATATCGCAAACATATCAGGGATATATCGGTAACAGCGTACATGTTTGCGATACAGACCAATATTAATATTTTTTTCAAAGTATAATGCCGGAAGAGATAGTCTGATTATGTGAAAATTGTGTTTGTCTATCAGATTGCGCTCCAACATTATTGTGGCAACTCATGTCAACCCTATAGTGTCATTCAACACAAGGTTCACTGTAGGAAAATACAGCTGGTGTATATCGATAACTGAATGTTTTTACTCCCTAAAGTCAGTATTGCATTAGTATATTGGCCTATCATAAAAGCTCTGGTATCATTTGGGCTCTACTACAGTATTAGTTAGATACTAGATTAAGCTCGGCGTTGGTGAACCCAACTGACATAAGTTTTCAGTATTGAGTGCAACATATTTGAGGGCAAATTCGAAGAGATAAACACAATTTTCTCCTTTCGAGTACAACGCTAACAACACAGAACATGTTGGTACCAATACAACTGAACAAAATCCCTTTTAAATCGTAAACAGACGGGAGCTTTGACGGGCTCTTAATCAAATTATGGAACCATCTGGTGCTCTCTTATTAATTTCTATACGCTGATACTAGCTTTTATTCGAGCCAACATTGGTTTTATCGGATATCATGAAACTCATTAATGCCAGATTTCTTGAAGCTCGTCCAAAACATCACACTGGGACTCGTCTTCAGTGGAAAGTGGCAGGAGAAATACATCATACTGTGTGTAGAACAGGACAGACCATTAAAAACATTTGGATTTATAAAAAAACTCAACTTAAGTTGCTGGTAATTTTTCCAAATATCCACACCCCAGAGGAGTTGAAAACCTTTTATCCACTCAGGCACTATTACCATACGGTTGATCTAACCCTTTGCATTGTTTGTTTCAAACCTTTCATTTGTTCTTATGAGAGGGTTCCCGCTCCTTTGAGCCATGAAGAAACTCAGCACAAATATGAGAGGAGAATCAAAGACCTTTCCCACAAATGTGCAGCACAATGGCACAGCCGAAGAGGAACTAATTAACCATTTTTTCCATGCTTTCCTTCACTGACACCACACAGATAAAAGTGACTTTGCTGGCTTCTCCGTCGTCTCTTTGACCAGGCAGACTTTGTCAACACAATTTAATTACTTCTTCATTGGTCACACAGAGGGCTTGTTTATTGATGTTACCCATTTTATGTGCCTTTGATTCTGTTTTTCACTTTGTGAGACTTGCCAGTTATGCCCCGCAGTTGCAAAAAGCTAATGAGGAGCTTTTGTTTGTGCCTGCTGCTTTCTTCAACTCCCCATCGCTGCCACGGTCTTGTTCCCCTCTCCCTCTCTCAGCTCACATAATGTGCCCTTCAGGAGACCCTAAAACTGTGCTCCACAATCTGCACTGAGGTGATCTTCCCTGTCTGCGCCTCTTCCCAGCTGAGACTGTAATTAACTTGCACTGATTGAGCCATCAAGCCCACTCGACGTGTGCTCCCGTTCATTTGAATCCCACAGACGAATCAACGTGAAATACAAGGCGTGCTGCTGTTTGGATGATGATGGTTGTGCGGTTTCCGACTTCCTGTCTTTCACGTTATTTTGTGTTTGTATTTCAGACTTGTGTAAATTCCACCAAAGGTGGATGAAAAGAATACATCAAGGATTAGATGAGCGCTCAGTCACACAAACACACACTAACAGGGTTTAATCCAGAGAGCTTTATTAGCAGCATTTCTGAGTTATCTCTCTAAAACCTCATAGGCCTCGGCTCAGTGTGCGGCACACCACTCAATCCAAGGAGGCCTCCCTATTGGGCCAAATTATTAGAGCTCAAAAAAGACTCTTCAAAGGCCTTGAAACTTACTAATTTCCATCCGTGGGGTTTGTCTGGGGTCAGGCGGGGATTGTTAGAATTGTTTCTGGGCCAATTATGCAAAGAAAATAAGCCGAGCTTATTGCCCTGTAGGGACTTAACTGCAGCTCACCGATCTTATCATCAGTTTGATTTCGGGAGTTTAGATGCACTTGATGGGGTTTCTCAGACGTCTCGAATCTTGACAGCTTTTTTTATTGTGATTAGAGCAGTCACACTGGCTCAACTCATTCAGAGAAGCATTTCTTTGGAACGGAAGATATCAGGACTGTCTGAGATGTCAACTTTACGTTCTTTAGATATTCAAAATGACACATCAAATGATCAACAGAAGGGGTTTGCCTCCATCGCTGGACTTCACTAACAGACTGTTGATTAAAATGGATTATTCTTACGGTTGAGCGACATTTCAATCAATCATTATTATTTGTCATATTTAATTGTCAGAGAAATGCAATCCTTTCAGTTCCTTTAAGTTATTATTTATCATAAAGCAGAATGTGGCTGCCAGATTGTCCCAAAGAAAAACAGTTACCCTTTAGAAGAGCACTGTTTAACATGCAGCAGCTTCTGGAAAACAAAGCTTCCAACATCCACCAAGCACAGAAACCACATCTCTCCATCCAGCACCTACAGAACACACTGACCAGCAGGAGGCCAGATTGTGTTGTTTGAACATGTGGTCCAGATCATAGCTGGTGCCCATCTTATCCATCCTTTCCTTGATGTTTCCTCTGATGTTTACATTTGAAAAACTCAACTGGCCAGATTAGTGGAGTCAGCAGGAGGCTGGGGATTTGATTTCACTACCCTGATGAACGATGACTCAGATGTCATCATTGGAGGAACTGATGGAGAGGAAACTAGAGAGGTCCACTGATTAGAACAGAAACATTTCTTCAGTGGCAGAATTTAAAACTATGATATACTGTCAATAAACTACAATTCTTCATGATATACTACAACAAGTGGAGGAGTGTAGCGACTGGAAAGTAATTTACTCAAGTACTGTACAGAAGAGCATGGACTTTACCTTATTTTACTTCTATTTATATAAAACTATACTTTTACTACATTTTGAGGCAAATATTGTACATTTTTTCCCACTACATTCAGCTGCCAGTTTTAAACATAAAAGATTCAAGATTTAAGATGAAAATAGTTGTTTAATTAAACCTCTTAACAGTATATTAAGTAGTTGTAATGAGCCCTTTAGAAAACGTAAATGCTACTTACAAAAATGCATCAATACAAATAATCTTAGAATATATTTAGAATATACAATATAACAATCTGAGTAGGCCAAATCTGCATAATGAGAACTTTTACTTTTGATACTTTTAATACATTTTGATACATTTTGTTGTCAATTACAAAATCAATTTGAATTGCATGATATTACTTGTAATGGAGTAATTTCACAGTGTGATTGTAATACTTTAAATCAGTAAATTATCTGAATACTTTTCCCACCACTGACTACAATAAATCACATTACAGAAACAAAGCTATTTCTAACCAAAGCTATGAATCCAACATGCTTTTATTTAATTAAAACTCTAATGGGCAGGTGAGATGAATGAGGCTTCTGGAGAAAAGTGACTCAAAATGACAAAACTAGATGTAAAGTGCTGTTATGAACAATTAAAGTGTTGGCACACTTTTTGCCATTTTAAGCTTGTTGGTGACAAAATACATGATTCACTCCCAAATGAGACTAGAATACTTAACGTCTGGCATGAAACAGATTGTTGATGTATATTGTCATTGCTGCCAAATACTCGTGCCAACAAAGATTGGAAACACCAAGACACATACACGAAAAACATCATTATCTAAAGCATCACCATCCAGTTTAACCATGCAGCACTTACAGAGTATAACACCAGAAATTAGACCGCTTCACCGCAACAAGAAGCGCGGCACTTACAGAAACATTCCCACAACAAACGGTAATATTACTCTTCCATCTGCTTTTTCCAGCATTAAAAGACATCACAAATGTTGCTTTTTTTGTTTTTTCACGAGCAAAAGACACTTAACTCCAGAATCAACAGTATATCGACTGATATCGCAGTATTCTTCTTCTATATCCAAGCACAAGTCTTAATTGGATCTTATTCTTGAGGCAATCTTGTCAAATTTTGCAATAAATGTGAAAACAAAACAAGAAAAAAAGAAATAACTCAGTACTCAAAAGGTAAACATCATGTAAAAGCTGATTTTTGTAGCAATACAAGCCGACTCTGTGCCCCTCAGCTGTTCCTCAACAACCTCCACATAAAGACAACATTTCACCTCACTTGGCAGCATTGGTAACACAAAGTTAAACACTAAGGTTGTAGCTGCATGTCCACCACAGAGCACTGGTTGGGGTTACAGACATCATGCTCCTGTGCTGTATGAGGAGAAGCTTAAGATTCTGGACATTGTTTGGGAAACAGCCTGGAATGAAATTAGGAGAGACAGCACCGAAATGAATCCTGGTTGGTCTCTCGCTCCAGCTAATCAGATAACAACAAAAGGCAGCAGAGCATGAGGGAATCTGTCAGTGGGAAGTTACGGTCTTGAAACTCTGGGAGAGGAGCAAAGAGATGGAGCAAGTACACAGCAAATGTATTTGATTGGGGATGAAAGAGTGCCAGGGTTTCCTTGGAGGGCCGTGCATCTAATTGCTTTTGTTATGGATGCACCAGCAGGTGTCAGCAAAGCAAATGCTAACTAGGACACACACCAAACCACCCCTTACATGAATTATTCACCCTGAGTCTGATGATTGGGAGTATGAGAAAGACAAAGTTACTGTAGAGCAACCTTCTGATGATTCGTGAGCAGTTTGAGCTCTGTCATCTCTCTCCCAGCTCTTTCATGTACAGTTTGGCACAGAAACACTCACACTGACATGCTTACATCACAATTGGAGACGATAATGTCTTTCGCATTTTACTCAAGTTGGATGATCGGATGATTCGGTGTCTTATCTACCCGGAAAAATAAAACAAATGAAGCATTTGACCGTGTCAGGATGACTCACTGCCTCTCAGATATGAAACAGGAGGAGGTCTCGCTGCCTTTGATATCTCTGTCTTGCAGAGGGAGGGGAACGAAAAGACAGCAGTTTGAACATGACAGCTGAAACATGTCTGAAAAAGGCCTACTGTAAGATAAACATGTCAATCAAACAACAACATAATTATCAATACTGTCGGTTTATATTGGCCTATTATAGGTCATCATACAAGTGGCTGGCAGATGTTGGCCAACATCAAACACCCACATAAATCCTCTTCACGCAACATAAAAAGCAAAAAACTAGCTAGAAATGGTGTCTGAAACAAATAATCCACAGGCCATAAATTGACAGCTGTTATGTTAATTGATTAATTGTAATTTCTTAAGCAAAAACTCAAACCATTCTCTGGTTCCAGCTTCTCCAATAAAATGATTAGCTTCTCATCTTTGTTTTTTAAAACTGTGTACTAAGTATCTTTCACATTCTTTATCGGACAAAACAAGACCTCAGAAATGAGGTGAACATACTTCACAATTTCCAGACATTGTATAGAATAAACGTGTACCAGCTGATCCAGGAATTAAATAAACAAGATTATTCAATCTGAAAATGTCTGTTAGTTCGAGCTCTAAATTTGATAATTTAGTAAAAATGATCTTCCTCAAGTCTCAATTCAACTCAACAATTTAGTAGCTGTTCTGGAGCTTTCGGTCACGTCACATGATCTTCATTAGAAGATAAGGTTTGCTGTGTTGTCGGGAAATTGTAGATGTCAAGAATAAACTGTTGAGCTGATTTACAACTAGACGGACTCATCTTCTGAACACGTTCATGTAGTATGATGGAAATATCTGAAACAGTTACTAAACTGGCCTTGTGGCGAGATTCCCAACATCAAAAATGAACTTTGAACCTCAGATATTAAGCCTGAACCACTATGAAGAATTGAAACAGGAATTTGGGGACTTTTTCTTTGGTGATTCTGCAGCAGCAGATTATAATTATACAAAATAAAACTGCGTGTGATATGGATATTTCCAAAAGTCAATCTTGCCGTTTTAGTCAACAAATGAGCTAATTTATTGTGAAGCAGCCCTGCTGAGGCGAGTGATACGCAGGTAGATTATTTCCAGACGAGCACAACACACAGGAACAGACATTTAGCAATAACTATCTGGATGGAAATTCATCATGTTCTGCCTCCGAGCGTTTGGCAGCCTGCTGGAAAGCTGCTCTGACGAAGACTGAAACTGACTTCTAAAATGTATTTAATGTAACAAAAGTTGGCTTAAGAAGATGCTTGTTGAGCATGAGCCAAATACAAATATTAAAAAAAAAAAGTTTACTTCATTGGACAGCACAATGTAATGAGACATATTTCAACTTCTGTTTGTGAATATGTGAAAATATCAGTGGTTTTATACTGCCGTGTATGAAGCACTTGTGCGTCAGTATTACAGAATGATGGCTCTGTAATACCACCTGACAAAAAGTGTCACTTGACAAGTTAATACCGGAGGGTACCCACTGCCATCATCATTGTGGAGCCTTATGGACTAATTCATAATAGCTCGCGTTGATGCAGAAAGAGGTAATTATGGATAGTCTGTCATATAGATGGAGGCTGGAGGACGTGCCGGATGGATTGGCAGCCGTCTCCCGTGTAGAGTCAGGTCTATTTGCATCTCCATACGGCCTCAGTGCTGCTTTTAGCCAACAGCTGTCTGTCTCGTGTCAGCTAGATCCTGCACTCTCTATTTTTCTGCCACTTTTCTGACTGTTTTACAGACTCACTCCCAGGATGAAGGAAGATGAGATTTATGCCTGCAAGTCTGACTGACACAAGTGTGCTACGAACCATATATACACATGGAAGGAAGAAAAATATTGAAAAGAGGAAAGATTTCAGTCTTTGGCTCATTCAATTATTGGTTGATTTAGCCTTGAGGGCCAGACAGTATTTCTGGGGTTCCAGTGGAGCCAGTTGATACTCAACAATAGAGATGTGGGTCGTTCACAGGACATTGTTTACAATCTGATTAGCAGCTTGAGATGTGCAAATGGATTTGGAGTTGAGAGACGACGTTTACGACCAGATTGTTTTTCCACAGAAGAACGCAGATTTGAGCTGCAACTCATGATTACATTCATTATCAGCTAATCTGACAATTAGTTTCTCAATAATTGATTAAACATTTGGTCAAATGTCCAAAAATTGTAAGAAATGTCCACCCCAGTTTCTCAAAGTCGAGAGCGATGTTTTTAAATTTCTTGTTTTTCAGTAAAAAACCCCAAATACATTTAGTTTAATATGGCATAAAACAGAGAGAAGCAGGAATTACTCATATTTGAGACTGAAAACAGAAACTGGAGCACTCCCAATACCAAAATCTTGTCCCGTTGCATCCAGTCTCTGCATTCATATGCAGATATTTGTTAACAGAGATTATTTACGCCCCAACCAGCTGCATGATTCTTGCCGTGGTCCTTCCCTACTTCCTTCCTGCCTTCATCCCTCGGTAATATTGTGTATTTTTCATGGCCAGCAGATTGCAAAAAGGGTTTCAAATCATTGTCAGCCCTGACCTTTCCTTAGAAAATTGGCCCGCATTCATGACATATATTGTTAGAGTTTGTGGGTGTGCATGTGTTTTACTGAGTATTTATGTGTGTGCATATAAGCGAGATCCATCTTCACAAATAATAAAAAAAAAACTGTAATCAGAATGCCAGGGTCATTACCCTTCATTTCCCCAGAAAAAAACGAGCGAGTTTACAAAAATCTATTTGCAAAAGGTCACAGCAGACAGTCCGACACTTTGCTGTTTCATTTTCATTTTGCTCCCCCTCCCTCCCTCTCTCCCTCCCTCTCTCCCTCTCTCCCGTCTGTCTTCCTCCAGAGCGTTTCTCATCAGACAAACAGAGCCTGTCTTGCTTTCCAAAGCAGCCACAGCGAGCAGCTATCAGCCTGTCACATCTTATCTGAGTTTTCGCCTTCTTTCCAGGGAGAGGAGACCGAGCTCTGGAGGAATCACGGCCCTGTGGATCCTCAACCATTAAATAGTAATAATAAACACAAGTCAGGCAAGTTCTCCTGCCGACCTGTTTCCACCATTTCTAAGTATTTTGGGACTATTTCGAGTCCACAAATGTATCACCAGAGAGTATTTCTGGGTCACATAAGGAGAGAAAGTTTTGACACGCAAATGTATTTGAAGGCAGCCCTCATTCAGTCAGCTCTAACTGAAATGCCAGTTGTAACTGTTTGTTTTACAAAACAGCAGCACATAACACTGACAGAGATCACAAAAATCCCCTTGGATTTATTCTTCCATGTTGCATATTTTGTTGTTTGTCAGACGTCGTCGCCATCTAAATTGGCATATTTAACACAAAATGCATATTTTAAACCGAATGCTGGGAGAAAACTCTTTATCAACAACATCTGATTTTAGTTTTTCACTGTTTTGTACCCAGTGGTGCAGCAACTGTGCACACATCCTTTTAATACAACACATGATGTGAAGATAAGGTCAAAGTAAAACCACTTGAATCTGTTTGCACGACAATCTGCAGCATCATGTGCAGATAATGACACATTTCTTATTCAGCGATGCGCTCGATGTTTTGCTCGTGAAAAAAAGTTCTAGAAAAGCTTTATCTGACGTCTTTAAGGATAAATTGAAAGATAGATGTCGGTGACAGTCAATTCATCATGTTTTATCGCGTTAACCCTCAACATGCGACACCTCCTGACTGAAAAATGCAGCACGGTGACTGCGCTGCACGAGGTATGATTATTGAGCACATTGTGCTTTTAAAAGGAGCAGGAGATGCGACAAAGATTACAGTGATGCTCCTTTGACATTCAGCAATAGTGAAGAAGCATTCTTGCCAACCTCTGAGGCTAGATGGATATTTGAGAGCAGGGGATGGGAGGGAACGGCTGTGTGAAGAGTGGCAGATAACCTTGAGCAACTCATTTCATATTTGTATGGCTTGGAGCCCGCTTGGGAGATGAAGAAGAAATTTACATAGAAATGTTCAGCATTTAGCCAGCACACCTACTGTACTCGGAGTGACTTATTATTATACGGCCAACAACAGGAAAAAGCTTTTAATCTTCAGGGCCACGACACTTTCAGCACCCATTTGTGCCAAGGTCACCCAGGAAAAAGTAGAAATTAATATTCATTTATTATCCCTAAAATGTTTATGTATAATGAATCAAATTACCAAAAACCTTGGCTGTAAAAATGGGGTGAAAATACTATTTTTTAAACCAAGAGACGTATTGAAAATCCTGCCCTTTTCTGTTTGCAGAAGGTTAATGGAAGAGCGTCTTATTTAGAGTCGTCTAATCAGAACTATGAAGCGGGGAAATGGAGACAGATACTGTAAATCTGGGAGTCTCATTTACTCTCAATCCCCCTCTCGTAATTAGCTGATTAAAAGAGGGAATAAGTGCCTATTTGGATTCAGGATTCATTTATATTTCCAAAAGTTTGAATGTGTGTTGAACAGCATGTGTCTACTCTCTGCTCTTAAGGTTCCTTTATCTACTCTTTCTTGTGTCAGTCTGTCTCTTTTACTACCTTTAACTGTCGTCTTACACTTTAAAGTTAGGTTTTTGGGGCGGTATTTTTGCCTCTTTTAGACACATTGATATTCTAGATACAGACAGGAAACGTATGACATGCAAAGGTGCCTTACATCCCAACAACTGCACCCCCCACCTGTCTGTCTTCCTGCTTTATTTATCCAGTATTCGCTCAGCATCAAGTCTGCGTGTCAACATCCGCCTGAAATGAACTCTTTCCGAGTTGACGAGACCGCAGTTGGAGACTTAAATCATCGGAAATTAATTTATAAAAGAATAAAGCCTCTCTGTGACCTCAAAGCGTTGAGTCAGCGTTAAACTGAGTAGAGGCTGATTTAATGTTTACTACCATGCTGCCTTCTACTGGTTTCCTCTGTGTGAGTGATAACAGTTTGATTATCCTAGATTAATTAAACGGGGGAATTAAGAAGTGTAGCGCTAGGGAGAGCATTTACCTGCGGATTATACGTTTCTATTTTTAGTTGTTGGAGAATCTACTCTGCCATTTCCTGATTTATTTCTCAACAGGATTTACTGATTGTCCTCGGGTGAGTGAGCACGTTTCAAACAGTGTCAAACTGCAGATTCCTGTGTTCCCTTTCAAAATATCTTTCTAAATGAGGTGTTACTGTGTGGAGCTCACATGTTCTTCCTGTTCTCCCCCCCGACAGCCCGATGACATGCAGCTCAGGTTTAATAGGTGGCTACAACATGTCCGTAGGTGTGAATGAGAGCGTGAATGTCTCAGTCTCTAAGTGTGAGCCCTGTGATAGTCTGGCAACCTGCCCAGCGTGCACCCTGCCTCTCACCATGTGTTGGCTCCAGACCACATGACCTGAGTTCGGATAATGGATGGATGGATAACTGTGGTGGTTATTGTGCTCATTTTGAAGAATGAACATGAAACAGGAGAGACATGGGTCGATGTTGAGGTTTATGTACGCCTTTCTTTTTTTATCCTGCTGCCCCTCTTGATCAGGACTCCCTGCAGAGGAGGGATTGTATCTCTTCCTGGTTAAATAAAGGTTAAATAAAAACATCCTCCACATTCTCAGGGACGCCAAGTAGAAATAATTATGGGTGCAACTTCTGGTGAGAAATAGAAATAAGCCTTTAATTGGTCCACAATATAGGAATTACTGCTTAATACAGAAAGGAGAAGGAGAAGTTTGGATTTTTTAAGTGTCATTTGCAGTTCAGCAGAGCTACTGATCGACCGCTGCCTAGACTGGTTAGTTTGTTTGTGTTATTGTTTGACTTTATGGAGACCCAATATGGGCTCCATCTAACTGTGCAAATATAGTTGAGTTACTTGCATTCAAGGGCATTTTAAAGTTATTCATATGTTCAGTTTGATCCTTAAATTTCTTCAGGAAACAGAGCATTTTCTATGAGAACTTTATGGCTGGGTTTAAACAGTTATTCTCCTAAGATTTCTGGATCAGACACTTGAAAATTAAAGCCAGAGAAAGCCCCGGTACACATTTGGCCGAGCCGTGCACAGATCATCGCTGGAGGTCATGGATATATGTCTTTCTTCTCTTCAAAGTGAACTCCTAGTGACTCCTTTGCTAATGTGTGCTCGGGGTCTCTCTTCTCACCCATGAATTAATCAAATCTTTAGCGAAGGGCAAACAAAGTACAGGGGTGAGTGGGAGAGGGGAGGGGAGGAGCCGGGGGTGGTTAAAGATGAAAAGTGATGTGTTTGTGTGTCAGTATGTGCGTGTGATAAAGACAGATGAGACACGACAGAGAAAGGGAAGGTGAAAAAAAAGAAAACACAAGAGCAGAGATCTGAAAGCATGAGGTTGCCAAAAATGAAAATCTGAAATAAATTAACTCTGGATTTAATTACAATTACTGAAATCAATCCACAGATTTAAAGCAAATAACTTATCTTTTTTTGTTCTTCTTCAATTTTAGGTAAAAACGATTATTCTAGGAACACGCAGTCCTCAGATCATTTAGTTTTATAATTTAAGAAAAACAGTATTTGGGTAGGTCAAAGTTTATGTTTACGCATTTTTGGAAGTATTTAGTATCAGGTGAAGTGATTTTAAAATGAGATATTTCAACATTTTAGGGAAGTTACTCTGAACTGAGATGCAACTGATGTTTTACAGAAAAAATAATAATTTTGGATTACTAAGAAAGATTCGTTTTCCCCAAACATATTTTTTTACAGGACCATTACTTAATTGTAATGTTGTGGGTGGGCACACTAAACATGTTATATGGCTCAATATTCAATCGTTATAATAAAAAGATGTATAGCGATGGCGTACACAACAAACAGTCCATTGCACTCTGTCCTAAACAGAATCTATGGCTTGATATAAATTAATTATTCCCATGTGGAGTAAACAGTATTCAAAGACGATTCAATGTATTGAGAATTGACTCATTATTTCTCCTCACTATTTAAAGTCCGTTGTCAGCCGACTCTGCATTACAGCATATAAAATGCATTTGTCATGGAGACGATAACAGAGGGGCAACACCAGAAACTCATTATACAACGATACAGACTTTGACATTTACTGTGAATTTATGGACTAATGTATTACCATATGAGGTTCTCAAAAAGAGAAGATATTCCTCTCCAGGGGTGGTGTAATGATTCATAACCACATAGGTTGAAGAAGAAAGTAATGAAATGATTAATGAGTAGTTTATTTCTACTTTGCTGTCAGTTTTGACACCATTTTAACTAATAAGTGCCATATTCTTCACAGCTATATGTAGAAACCTTTATACATCGTCTCAGGCTGTTCAGGTGGTTTTCCATGTAAACACAGCAGGTGAACCCAGTTTTCTGCATTAATTTGTCATAAAATGTGATGTGATCTGCATCAGGTTCAACCAGTTATTAAATGCAAGAGTTCACTTACTTTTTCAATGTGATGTGTTCAATAAAGACAGGAAATATTAGAATTGTTTGTGCGGTTTCAGGTTAAGCACATTGTGTTTGTCTAAACTTGAGACTTTGATGCAGATCAAATCAATGCAGAAAACAGGCTCGTTTCAAAGGGTTCACATTATTTTTCTTGCCACTGCACATACAATACACGTAAATATGATGAATATGAAGATATTGCACCTCCTTAACATATCTTAATGAAATAATTACGTCCTTAAGAAGTTATGGAATCTTATGGAACAGTTCTTCAAATACCTTGTGGCTTGAAAAAAAGGGTTAGTTTTTGAATAATTAATAAGCATGCTTTTTACAATAATAAATTCCCCCCAAAATAATTCATAAATATAAAATAGACAGCTTCTTCTCATTTCCAACCCAGTGACATATGGCGGCTCGGTCAGGAACTCTTGGCATCACTTCTTAACACACTGGGTGCACGCCAAACTATGACGCTCCACTATGGTTGCACTTTAAACATGCGCTTTACATTGTGAATTCAAACCAAACTGCTTACAATTTAAGAAAAATATCATCAAGCCCCAAAGTCCTTCAGGGCCCTTCGATTTCCAAGTTGTGGAAAACACGTATGGCATCAGGGAATTTAATAAAAGATCCGGGAATTTGATAATAAAAATGAGATGCAGGTGGAGGTGGGGTGGCTTTATGCTGCTCCTGAACCAGAAAGTTAACTGTGTGCAAAGTTGTGTTACTGCTATTGCAAATGTACTTTACATTAAATGTTTTTGCATAAAATAATAGTTGATCCGTATTATAAGGCACTGAGCTGTGCGGTTTCACTGTTTCTGTAAAAAAGATTCATATTTGATTACGTCTTGAATTCTTAATTTCCTCCACATTTCTCATCATTCCATCTCGCTGCCTTCCTGCCCGTCTCCGTATCTCCGTCTCTCTTTCTTAATCCCAGTTTAAACTCGAGGCCAATATCTTGAAAATGAATACTTTCGTTTAACCATCTCCTCTCACCAGCCAGTTGGAACCTTTTGTTCTATTATGTATCTTTTGTTTAATTTCATTTCAACGTTGACTGATTTTGAAGGGTGGTGTTATGTGCTTTGGCTTAAAGTCTGCCATGCTGTCAGAATGGGTAAGCAGCTTTCTAAATGTGAGAGAAACCCATGGGAGTATAGCCACACACAAAATGTCACTACCATGCAGAATAATCCCGCTGCTGAACGGCTTAGTGAGTGTAGTTTAATTGAGGATACGATGCTCTGCGAACAAGGACATGGGAGCTCCCCTCGAAACAACAAAAAGTTGAAATGAGGATTCAGGAGGGCTGGTGTTGAGGGGAGGAAACAAACCACAGCCGGCCCGGTCTGTGTCAACCATGTGAAAACCTGCTACAAGTAGTTAACAAACTACCCGCAATCATAAAGCTGACGTTGTGGAAAAAAGGCCCGTGTAGCACGACTCAGCCCGGTGTTGTACAATTTGTTTGGTCACAGTGGTAAACCCAGCTTGAAGCTGGAAAATAGAAAAGGGAGGCGCTGTAGCAGTCTATTCATTTTGTGTTAGTAACTTTCCATTGTGCTGACTTCTTCTTTAGAAAAGTGTTCCTGTAGATTTACTCGAGGCTGTTCCCATCACAGACGGCCCTGACTGATGCTGCCAGGCTAACATTTATATTCTGATTTTCAGCGAGTAAGCAGCCTCAAATCTTTTGGAGCAGAGATCATGTCAGGATAGTTTTCTGCCACTAAGAAATAGTCAACAATGGAGCCGTGGAGAGAGGTCTGTGTAGCGTGACTTATCCTTGCACAGACTGCTTTGTCACAATGGCTTTCAGCGAAGTAGTGGATGCTGCGATTCTGTTCAAAATGTATTCATGATTCAATAAATAAACTGTTTTCAAGCTCTGTGTGCCACATCATTCTCTCATATCTTTAGTTAACTGAATATCAATAAGAAACCTAACAGCTAACTGATGCTGATGAAGGTCAACGTCTGATTAGAGCAAACAGAGAGACGTGTGTGGGAGTGTGCAGCTTTTTTATTTCAAATGACTGCAGTTAACTTTTTTCAGTCTGCTTAAATTATGAAAGTTACTTAAAGGATAGAAAACTGATACCTCCACTATGGATAAATGCTTTTACTAACATCATCATCCTCATCAGCTGTGTGTTTATACAACTGTGGTGACATTTTTTTTTTTAGAGTGTTCGTCTGCCAGCTTGTTTTGGTCCGACTGGTATCTCCTGAAAAAACGACAATATAGGGCATTTGTACAGGCAGCAAAATACGACTCATATCTACGTTTTAGACGTCCTGCGCTGCTATCTTGCTGGGGTTCTTTTTACATAATATCCGTGGCTCCTGTCACCCTCATAACTGATTCACCTCCAGCATTAAAGTACATTTCATTACTTTTTAAACTGTCTTTTATAACGCCTAACCAGGAAGTTGTTTGCTCTAAACCTAGGTCAGTGGTTTTGTAGCATAAATTCACTGGAGGTCATATTCCATTGAGCTTCAATTCGCATTCCTGTGTTGGATATTTTATCCAAAGTAGTGTGTCCTGTAGTTGGAATTTGTGTCGGGAATTGGCAATTTTTAAAGCCTTATTGTGTGATATTTACCTAACCTTGATCTGTGGTTTTTAATCCCTAACTTTAACCAAAATCTTAAAAACCGCAATCGTCAGTTTGCAATGTTGCCATGTGTTTATAGCGTGTGTAAAGCAACGGTTAGCACGTGTCACAATGAAAAGAGGTCGCAGCAGTTCAGAATTATATTCAACATATTTGTAGTTAAATGTAGAGCTTCAGCGTTTTCTGTGGTTTGGCTTAGATGCTTTCCCTCTTTGAAGGTGGACTTTTGCATTAAAATGCATCTCTTATTCAGATTGTATCCTAGCTATGATTTAACCTGAATACATTTACACCTGGTATAATACGTCTCCTCCTTGTGCTGCAGCAGCTATCGATCGACGGCCTCTGGAGCCGAGCCGCAGACACAGCAGGACAGACAGACGTGTTGCAGAGGTCTGCTGTTTGAAAGGCAGCTTTGGGAAGGTTTGGAGGTGCACTGAACACCAGTACAAGCTGTTCTAATCTCCCTGCACCTTTGTTTGCGTCTCAAAGTCGTGTGCTCAGAGAATCAGGACCTGTTAGAGGTCAGTGCTGGTGTATGGATTAAAAACACCCAAAATGCATTTAAATGCACGGTGTGAAAAGTAGGTATTAGTGTGTGGGCTGTACTGTCGCAAAGTTGCACCCATTCTGAAGCACTACAACTTATTTTATTTTAGTGCAAATATGGAGAGGTTAAAAGATTGTAATTGCAAGCTCCAGTGTTACATTATAAGGCTAATATTGTGTTCTGTGTCATCGGCTGTACTGGCTCATCTGAGAGCTGTCAAATCTCCCCAAGCAGTGTTTGTTCAGAAGTGATTGAGATTAAAAGACATGCTCTGTAGGGTGAAGGTTCATAAAAAGGAGGTTATATCATTATTTATAGCCATTCCAGATGTTTTAAAAAAATAGGTTACTGTACATTGTAAATCCAAACAAATATCCGCTGATATAACATCAGACAACGTCGACTCTGGAGGAGGACAACAAGCTGACTGAATCCAGAGTCCTCCCTGAAAATGCAATAATAAGGACAAATGGACTTGTGACTTGGAGGACACCTTATTCCTTTTGGAGGGCAGCATTTATGACTCCGTTATAATCCAATTCCCAAGGTGAAGGGTGGATCAGTAAAATATGACACAGGCTTCAGGCTACGGGCTGGTTTGTGCCTTTAAATTGTCACGTTTTGATTTGTGAATCCTCAGAGGCGCCCAGAGGGGACTTGCATTCATTTACGCATTATTCTGTTGTGATGTATTTTGTCTTTTATCCGCACATGAAGCGTCCAATATGCCGGCTTTCCTGGGAAGAATGATGAATAGCTGTTGTCAGCCCAGGATGACGCATGGGGCCTGCGGTAAACTCCGTCACTAGCCTGTATCATCCCCAGCTCTCCAAGGTGGCTGCTGCAGATCCACATCACTCACTAATGTTGAGTTAAAAATGACAAGGCTGGCGTTAAAACCCCCACAGCTAAGTTCACTGGATATTGGCTGTCTGTACTCTAATAATCAATGATTTACTCGAGGCCGTAACACATTAAAGTTGGCTTCAACATGCGCTCATAAATCTATATTTAGATTTCGCTGAGCCAGAGAAAACAGGATTGGTCTCATTAAAACAGGAGAGAAGGTGTGAGAAGTTAACCTGCTACATGCAAAGACTGATGCTGGCGACCACTGAGCCAGTCAGGAACATCATTTCAAAGGAGGTTTCACCAAAAAACTGTTACGTTTCCCTTTGATGGATAACCTAATTTGTGTGGCTATGTGAAATGCTTTTCAATCTAGTTTCAGTTCAAACATTTTACTGTGCAACACATTTTCAGCCTGAATATAAGACATTTAAAGACCTCACACTGGACTTTGAGACGGACATTTTTCACTTTTTGTAGACAAAAACAATTGATTAACAAGGAATATAATGAGCATATAATGAAAATAATCTTAAACTGCAGCCCTACTCTCCTCTTCTTCCTCAGCCTCTGTTATTCAAACTCTTCCAGTTGTTTCCAACCTGCAATTCCTCACCTGTCCACTAGCTGCCTCTCGTGAGCTTTTCTGCTCACCTGTGGAGAATCATTTACAGTTGTTGTCTTAGTGTTACAGCCTTCATTTTATCTGTTTACGACCACCAACCTGCCTTTCAATGACTACTTCTTGCTATAATAGTGTAATAGTGAAAGTAAAAGTAATTTCTATTGGTATAAAATGCTTTTTCAGCCTCTTAATTATGAAAATGTTCTTCTTTTCTTTGTTTTATATCATATTAAACTAAATATATTTGGGTATTGGACTGACGGACCAAGACATTCAGAGACATCACCTTGGACTTTGAGAAACTGGGATCAACATTTTCTGCGACTTATCGATTCATCAGGAAAATAATCTGTAGCCCTACTCTCCTTCTTCCTCTTGTGCATATAGTGTCTGCAGTGATTTAAACCCCTCGACTTGTTGCAGACCAGCTATTCCTCACCTCTCCACTATGTGTCACTGGCTAGGTTTAATGCCCCATGTCACCTGTTGCCTCAGTGTTACAGCCTTCATTGTATCTGTTTATGACCATCCACCGGCCTGTGATCCAGAGTCACACAGGTCTTATTCTTCACCTGTGATGGAAGCTGAAAAGTTTGTTTCATTGGCAAGAAATCAAACACAGGACTTGAGTGTTTCATCCGAGAGTTGTAGCAGGACTGATGCAATAATGCTATCTTGTGACTGAATGGACAGGAGGTATTAGTTGGTCCTCCAGAGGCCCAGTCCCTCTGTGAAGTCACACAACCTGCACTGCTGATAGTCTCGCCGCTGGGCAAAGCACCTTTCCACTTCCACTGTGTTTTTGTCACAACAAAAATGTTGCCACTTTGGCAAGCCAAGCACAGCGAGGCAGGGTCCTGTCAAGTCCCTGTTTACTTTTGGCAGCAGTGTGCTCTAGTGATATGGACTTGTCTATGCTCTGACCTCAGCGCTCACTCTGTGAAACCAGTTTAACAGCATTTTGCAAGAGCGAAATAAAGCTGGAAAAACACTGGTGGATCTAAGATGTGCCAATAACAATGCTCTGTTGTTTTTAGCTGCTGACTATGAACATTTCATTCCTTATTACATACAAACAGATCCTCCTTAAACAAACACACTTGTGCTTGTTATGTAATTGTGTTTTTATAAGCATATAATCACCTGAAACTCAAAGCTGTTGTGTTGTTGTGAGCTCAGAATGAGCAGCTCTTCATATCTAACAATGAGTGAGTACTCTTTCACAGAGCCATCAACATTAGCTCTAGAGAGGGCCTCTTGCATTTCTACCAGAAAGCAACCGTAGGTTCTACTACATGCTTGGAAAGGGAGGAGTATTCAGGAGGGAATTTAGTCCCCTACAAAAGATAGCAGACATTACTCTAATCTTGGTTGTTTTCTTTCTTATGGAAGGAAAAAGAAAAAAGAAATATCTTTTGTTGAACTGATCTCAACAGGTAGATACATGAGGGGATCAAAGTGCTTTGTTTTAAGGGGTCACAAGCCAAAATTGTTGGCACCTGCTGGTTTAGGAGCCTATTTTCTACCATCTGATGACAATTGATATTTTTGTGGTTCAGCTAGTGAGAATCAAGACCAAGACTCCCTGTTCGTTGCCAATGAGCAACTTGAGACACAAGAATGAAGTCAAAGTTGAGAGCCAGGTTGTCAAATGAGCTTAACTACTCCAAAGCCAAATCGTCATCAGATCATGTCAAGAGGAGTTCAGAGCTTTAATTTCCGCAAATTGAGTCTGTTTTTGCTCTCCACATGGACTCTTTGTCTCGAGGTAACCAAAGCTTGCTCAATGCGGCCTACAAATGGAAACAACAAACCGTCTGATACCAAAGTTTGGTGCTGCTGCCTACAGATTCTGGATTCATATGAGTCAGTTTAAAGAGATTTCTTGTGTATTGACACAATCGGGTCCATCAGCAGTGATTTGGAACTGATTAAACTGTTGACCAGCGATGTGCTCACTGTTTGATTTGCTTTTTAATATTTAATTGCAGAGCCAGTGTTGGACTGTCTGATCCCTCCTATTCCTGAGTACTGGTGATCAGGTGTGTTTTTAATGCATTATTCAGTAGAAGGAATATTTCACATCAGCTGTTGGAGTGAGACACTGAGAGGCAGAGTGTCTGTAGAGCAGCCGTCGCCTTTACATTTCATCGATGCATTCCTGCCTCTTACAGGTATTAATGTTGCTCCATCAGTCAGTTTCCCCTTCTGACTCTCTGCCCTCACAAACACCTCCACCCCCTGCTAAAATTATAATGATCTGGCGTTAATTGATGGCTTTGGATAATGCCACGGCATAAGGCCAGGCATGCAACACACAAATCACATTACTGATCAGACCAAGGGTCTTAGCCTCCAGACATATTGTAGATGAGTTTTACATAAAAAAAACATCATTCCTCATTAATTTATGAAAAGGGCAAAACTCACAACATCATTATGCTGCCATTAGTGAGCATGTTGTGCAGAAGAATCAATCTGTTTCCTTGCCTCATTATAAATACCTTTCCACCAATCAGTTTTTGTTAATTAAATGTTTAGATTCTACATGATACATATGCGATGATCCGTAAATGCTGCAGGCGTTATATGTATTTGGATGTAATGCAGAAGCAATAATAATGCAAACTTCTTCTCTTTTCTTTTTAAAGTAAAGCTGCTTGTGCATTCTCTGGTGTGCTTTTAATGGGAGACTATCAACATCTATGTTGTCAAGGATTATCACCGTGATTTAAATTCCCGGGTTTGTCTTTAAGGGAATGATCTGTTTACCTGTCTGTGTGTTGTCTGCCTATCTTTAGAGCTGTATTTTTATCTTGTTCTCATTCTGCCCGTCTGTAAACGAAGCAGCTCGTCTGTTTGCCCGTCTGTCTGTTTGTCAACTTGTCTGTTTGTGACCCATCAGCTGCTCGGTTATTACTTCCCTGCATTGAACACACCTTTTCTTTCTTTGCTCAGAAGAATATATCTGTTAGGTTTTCATGAACTTTTATCAGTTTTACTTGAGGGACAGTTGATGGTTGTTGGTCATGACGGGTGAATCGATTATTTTCACAGTATTTGTTCCCTTAAGTTCAGACATGCAAATGTATCAAACCTTTGGAAAATATAGCACAGGTTTGTTTGACACTCAGCTTTAGTAAGTGTTTGTTTGTTTTTGTTTGTCCGCCATCCACAGTTTAGTTGGAAAGTGGAATTACAGCATGGAGACAAATCTAAAAACCCACAAAATGATAATAAATTTGGAGTTATGGAAAAAGTTTATGAGGGAAGACCTGCTGAAATTAGGAAGACATGTAGTTTTTGGAGGATTATGGGTGCCGAATTACAGGAGATACTTTATAAGTTACAAAAAAGATGGCGTGTCTTTGGTCATTAATTAGTGACACTCTGTTATTATCCTTGTTCTTAATGACTAAAAAGAATAATTTAAAAAGATGAAGTTGTTCATTTTAGCCCATCACAACATGAGAAATGGACTCTGTTTTGTTTTGGCTTGTTTGTTTCCTCAACGCTTGCAGCACATGTATCATTAGGTTTGTCACACAATGTACAACAGACATGACTGATAAACAAAGGATGCAGCTCAATGCATCGTCATTTTCTACTCCATCTGTTTTTAATCTTCCTCTTTTTTACCAGTTTCCCTCTTTTACTTTCCGTGTTATAGTGTTGAGGAGAGAACAACAGGAAGAAATGTGTTCTACGGCTCTAAAATCAACCATGAATCGTAAAAAAAAAATCAGAAACATTGATTCTGCAAAATGTTTCTGCTGCACCAGATTTCCAAAACACAAACCACATCTCAAATAGAAATCTGGTTCCTCCTCAGCCTGAGACCTGATCCGGAGCCAGAATCTGCCTAATCCAACCAGTGTTTACTGAGCAGGATCAAAGGTTTCGCTCAGTCTTTGTGACTCCAACAGGCTGGCGAAGGTGCGAGATGCAAGGTACATTTGATTTGCTGCGACAGCACGAGAGATGATTCATTGATGATGTTCTTGAAGTGCAAGAGCCCACAGAAGTACATCACATCTCCTCAGTTTGTGTCCAACAACATCAAAGCCTTTCCCCCTCGCAGGGATGCCACCTCCGTGAATTAATTTGGCGACAAGGGGAAAAGGAAAGGATCTTTCAAAATAAAATTCACTGAAGTGTAGAGTTGAAACAAGGTGCCATACTGGAGAAGGTGTCAAACTGTGCAGCAGAGCATACGTTTCATTGATTATGTGTTTGCAAGCCAAGTTACCTTGAGCTTCAAAGGGAATTGGGACACTTTAGGGACGGAGAAGTCATGATGAAAGGTTACATGCAAGTATTTTTTTATCTAAATATTTAAAAAATAACACATCAATTAGTGTGTTTTTCTGCCCAGGAACAAATAGATGGACCCACTATGAACTGATAAATGGACAGTCAGTACAGTAAGTAGGATCCTTTTTAAGTAGGATTCCAATGTTGGCTTCCAACAATTGTGCAAACAAGATAGAGATTAAAAAAAAAAGTTCTGTGCTGCATTTAGTAATGCAAGTGTAATTATTGAAGTGTAACACACTGTTAAAGACATGTGTAAAGCATGCAGCTTAAACCAATGCCACACATGAAAGTATTTACAGCCTGTGAGTTAAGTTGAAATGCCCGTCCCTGTGGGCTTTTAAAATACATAAAAATCAACAACAAATACAAAAGATCTTACAAAACACAATTTAAACAAGAGGTATGTAGAATACAAAACTCAGAGCTCAAGATGAAAAACAAGACGAGCCACAAATACAATTAAAGCTGCGAGCAGCGTTGACGGGTCCTCGCATCTCCACGCATGTCGGGGTGGCTGCGGGACTCGGCTGATGCAGCCACGCATTTCTGCAACCGCCGGACACTGGCACGTTGTCCTGGGTTTTTCAAATTGAGTCGCATTCTCTCATGTCGGGAAGAGCAAAATTTGAGGTGGATCTCATGGTTTGCAGCATGACATTGCACGATTGAAAAGAAGTCGCTTTGTGTTTCAGCTGGGGGGCGCTATGATTATGT
>CAFUXE010002033.1:399575-419336 GCA_903364295.1 Serranus cabrilla | reverse complement strand
GCTGCTCAGCGTGCAGCAGCAGCAGCGTTCTGCAGCTGTACAAACGTGATTAACACGTGTACAACATACACACAAACAGCACAGAAAATATTTGCTTCACAGCATTACACAGAAGATGCTGCTTTTACGAATCCATATTTTTGTTTTCAGAGCCGATGTATATGATGTAAGGAAGGCGGTGATAGGGAGCGTCACACCTCAGCGACCAGGCCTTTTCGCTCAGATGTATCCATCCACATTTCTCCCAGATAGCAGAAGACACACACAGCAGGAAAAAACAAACAAATAAGGATATGTCACCATCACCTGGGATATACACCCTGTCGTACCTTTGTGTATACACATAAAACACACACACACACACAGTCAGCCTCCGACAGACACTATCTTCGTCTAAAGCTCAGCAGACTGTGAAAGACAAGACAGAATAGAAGGGAGGAGAAAACAAGAAAATGGAGAAACAGAGCATTTCCGTCTGACAGAGGAGATGGACTGATAGGTGGCAGCAGGAAAACGCACAAAAACTGCCAGAAAAGTCAAACTTAGGCCCCGCCCACTCAGCCTCACAGGGAGGCACTGCTCGCCGAGCCGCAATGTATGCAGGACGGCAATTTGGAGCTGACTTAACATACAGTAACTCATCCATCTGCACTGAAATATTTACTGGCGGAGCCGGCAAGACAGAAAATATGTGACATACGTTATTTGTGCGACCAACACTCGCGTGATAAAAAAGAAAGTGTACCATATTATCATAAACATAATCGAACAACCTGTCTTAAGCAGTTCCTCCACCATTATTGTTTTGAATGCACTTATGTTACTTATTGTTCACATACTGCAGCTGCTCTGTTAGCAGCTCTACCACCTCCTCCCACTTCATTCCACAATTCTGCACTTTTGCAGCAATGTCGCAGAAATGCAGTATGAAAAGGGCAACTTAAAGCTATAAATCTATAATGTGAAAAATATTTGTTTGGCTTTGTGTTAAAGTGATGTAACAGCAATCTCACTATGTAAGAAAAGCTGCTTTAACCTGCCTGAAATTAACTTCAGTGAACTGAATAAAAAAACAGTGCATCAAAGTTTCTTGGTTTGTTTTAGGTTACAGTTTGCCATTCTTTGTCTCAACCATTTACACAGTGTTTGTATGGATAAAAAGCATGACTTGTATAATGCAACAACTATAGACGGTGATAACGTGAACATTTGAGAGCAAAGAGAAAGTGAAAACAGACAGAGTGAGGATTGGTGCTGACTGGGAGTCAGATTGTTCGAGCAGATACAGGTGAGGTGGGGAGAAGGTGTGAAAACAAAGTGAGTGATGACAGAAAGAGCCGGAGCAAGACGTAGTGCGAGGAGAAAGAGAGAGCGGACGGGGAGAGCATAATTGAGAGAGGGAGGGAGATTGAACATGGTGATAAGTGCTACCTTTGACTTGGAGTGAGCTCTTGGTGGACCACAAGTGCAGCTCAGCCAGGCAAAACGCCATCTGACGGAGGAGCGTAACCCGAGTCTGCAGGGAGGGACGAGAGAGAGAAAAGGACAAATGAAAGAAGCAGAAAGAGCCAAACACAACCGCAGATGCGTATCTTGACGAGACAACATAATAGGTTGACATAAATAGGCCTACGGGTCAAACAAAGTACGCATGTAGGCACAAGTTCCTGCATACACGGCAGGAACTATCTGACCGAGGACCCAGAAAATCTGCATTTTCCTACACAAGTTTAAAATATAAAGTAGAGCAGAGGCAAAACAACAAGGAAATGTTCCTTTGAGACCTCAGAGTTAATTGTTTACAGTGAAAAAATTTATCATAAAACCATACAATGACATTAAACAGCAATGCAAACAAACCTGATCTACAAATATAAACAGAACAGAAAATCTGCTTTTTCCTGTTTTAATTCACATTTTTTTAATTGTCCCCTGATTAATGAATCTGTAGCTCATTGTTGAACACAAATCAATTTCATTTTGAGTTTTATTTTCTTTTTAAAGTGGTAGTTGCAGTGGTGTTGTGTTATTAGTAAAATTAGCTTGAATTGATACCAGTTTTAGAGGTGCAGAATTCACAGATTGCTGATATGATGGCAAATTTGAGCTTAAATAAAAATAGACTTTTGTGTCTATTTGTCCTGTTGTAGCACCACTTCCTGGACCTGTTACACCTGTATTACTAGTTGGAATAACAGTTGTGGTTTCTCTAAAGGTTTAAATGCACATTTTGACCGTGAAACAAATCAAAACCAACATAACAGACAGACAGACAGACATGCAGTTGAACTCAGACTGACACCGAGACAAGGTCAAGGCGTCGATGTTTGCACCTTCATTCACACATCACAGGTGAGCAGTGACGGACACACACTTTGGAGCTGACAGCCGAGACAAAGCAGGCGGCATTCCTCACATCAGCTAATGAAACAGGACGAACTGTGACAGGCTCCGGCCATCACTCAGTCTGTGTTACTGACTTTATTCTCCAGTCAGGTAACTTCTGTTCCTGGAGGGTTAAACTGCGGCCTTCTTCCGGCGCTATATGTGCACTTTACTCTGTAGTACTTATGGTTTGTTGTTGTGTGTTTAATGGTTGGCTGTTAGAAAAATGGCGAGCTTGTGCAGGAAGTCTTGTACTTTCTGACAAATTAATAGGCTGAAGTGTTTTACTGACACTTTCTATTATCAACTCAGCTCACGAATCTCGACCTAGGTGGTAACAAAACTTTAATTGAAAAAAAAAAGAGCTGCTTAAAAAAAAGACCTCTTTTTTATGTGGATTGTGCACATAAAACTTCATTTTAAAATATCGAAGATTGTTATGCATTATACAAACAATGTATTGCATTATCTGCCAATTAATAAAAATGATAGAAAATATAGGATATATCATCAAATATCATATAATAATCATAATAAATTAAATACATAGCTGAAAAAAATATAATTACTGTCAATTGTTGACTATATTAAGAAAAAAATCACACCAAGAAACATTTTCTGCATTATACAACGTGGAAAAAAAAGTAAAAACACTGATAACAATAGGCCTTTCATAGGCCAAAATCGTCAAACCATATATTTATACTTTATTGTTTTATGCAAAAAACACAAGTCTATTTTCATGCAAAAACATAGAACAGATGAGGGAAGAACATTACAGTGCAATGCTAGAGTAAAGTGTAAAAGAATAAGTGGGTACAGGTACAGTACACAGTGTACACAGATACATTCTGACACATAAAAATGGATTTTAAGGATTTTGGAGCCTCAATGTATATCCTATATTTGAATCTAAATTCTGGGGAAACGGTAAAGTCCAACAAAACCAAACTAAGGCTGCGTGACGTGTCTGCTACATTAAACAAAGACTGCAAACTGCTTTGGAGAATATTACGGAGTGGCAGACCCTCGGATCTCCCACAGTATAAATTACATCCCTCATGTGATGGACTCAGATCAGCATACAGGAGCATGTGTATCCACACAGGCCAGGATCTGTATGAGAGGTGAAGCAGTCTTGCTGTGTAGGCCATTCATTTCTGTATCTGTGCAGCTAATGCTCTGCGTCTCTACATCCTCTCTCTCTCTTATTTCTCTCGTTAACGCTGAGAGGGGACTCTCTCTTATCTTTCCCCTCTTGCACCTCATGGTGTGGGGGGAAAAAAAATCTCATTTTGCCACTCAAACCCCAAAACTACAAGTCCCAACAAAAATACACACAGATAACACCGGGTGCCATGGAAACGCTGGGGCTAGCATGGCACGGCAGCGGCGGCGTAACGAGTTTACTGACATAAGAGGATTCTTTTATCCTCTCCTAACCAGCTTTTTTTTTAGAGGAAGTCAGCCCTTTTGGAGGGAAACCTCATTTCAGCCAGCTTTCATTTAGTTACTGCCAGTCTGGCTAACCTAAAAGTTGTTTGGTGCAGCTGTCAGGGTCTCTGGGAATTTAGGGTAGAATAGAAGAAACAAGGGGGCTGACACAGATACAGAACATACAGGCGGGATGGGGGAGTGTGTGATGGACAGGAATGATGTGTGTGTTCATGTGCTGCCCTGTGTGTTCGGTGTAACATATGGCCCAAACACAGACATCTATCAGACTGTAAAACAAAGAGCAACAGCTAGACTAGCACCTCAGTGATTTGCTTTCTAAAGTACGATCAAGTCAAAACAATTTCTTGCTTCAGAAGCATGCGCATAAATGGATACAATGACACATATGTGTTTGTTTGCACATTTTACAAACGGCTTGGATCAAAAAACACATAAAAAAACTTTGTTCCATGATGGCATAATGTTAAAAAAGCAAGATGTAAAAGTATATCATTGACTGGTAGGTTATTAAAAATTCCCCTATGATTTTAAAATATTGATGACCTTTAAAAATGTATCACATTTGTTTAAAAAAACAACAACGGTATAGTGACAGCACACTTTTACATACACAGTCGTACAGTATACACACTCAGGCACAGCAGCATGCAGCATGCACACACACACGCGCAGCATGCTGCACAGGTCCTGGACAGCTGCCATACTCATTCTGATTTCTGGCCGGGGTTGCCGTGGGTTACCTGCCCCCCCGCAGAGCTTTGTGGGGGTCAGCGTTCAGTGTACAGAGGGATGTGTGCGGGGTGAGGGGGGGGTCTAGGTTATTGTACCCTGTCTTTACAGTAGTAAAGAGGCTGCTTTAACATCAAAGGAGGGGAGGGAAAACATACGACTCCTCTTTCAAAGACAGTCCACAGGAACTACGACCTTGTCTGCTCTCTGCATCTCTTTCTACGCTCTTCTTTCACTGTCCCCTCTGGGTGGTTACTGAGTGCGAGAGTATGTGTGTGCTCACGTATGTGTGCAAAGAGGAACAAGAGCAACAGAAAGTGTCTTTGTATGTGTGTGTGTGTGTGTGTGTGTGCCAGAGATAGAAAGAGAAAGTCACAGACACAACTTTAGTAAATATTTATTTGAAACTGGTTCCTTAAAAGTGAGAGAGAGAAACAATGGGAGCCTTTCTCAGATATCTGGATTGCAGTTCTTTCATTTCTCTCAGTTGTTTATGCTCTCAACAGCCTCGACTCACACAGACAATTATTTAAGTATCTAACACAGAGCTATTGTTCTGTACACTCTGAGTGTCCAGTCCAGGTGGATGTACGGCACAAATATCATAACTGGTTTGAACCTGACTTATGGCCTTTCAACATCCTCTCATCCACAGTAAAAATAAGGTCGGTTGCACCCAATATTATTTGGTAAACTTCAACGTCCACTAGAAACACAGTTTTCTGGGTTTTATGATGTACCGTTGATGTTGCCTTTATCGCCAACTATCTTCTAGTTTCTGCATTTGTGCTTGTTTACCACGTGGTGAAACCACATCAGTGGCTACACAATGTTTTGTGGTCTAATCCTGCCCCTACTCACCGGCCACAAAGCCACAAAGGATCAGCAAATGATCACAGTCTGTTTTTATTTACATCCCAACTGTTCTGGAATCAGGGTTGCATGTGTTTTGGCGGCCGGTAGAGATTTTAAAGGCACCATCATTCTATATCACACTGTAAAAGAAGGAATGTAAACTATGTGGGATAATATCTAAAGACACAACATGGTATTACAGGAGTCCCTCTCTAGTATATAGAAAGCCTTAACGGTGGTGTTCTTGATTGTATGATACTAAGACCTACTCCCAATGAAAACACATCACTTCTTGAAGACTAATGAAGGTTTCAACCATCATCAACCAGTCGCCACAGACTGCAAATAAAAACTGGTTTCCCACAAAGGTTCCTCTTTAACTGAGATAACTTTGGAGTACCTACAGTTGTTAAGTTTATATTGCAAGAGGTGTGAGGTAATAAACAAATGAGTTCAAATTTGGCACTAGCCTCAGGGTTTATTATGGCCCTGATCCACATCTGCAACAAGAGACACAGACATTTTGTTTGACATCTTAGGAATCCTTTCTCGCAGGTATGCACTCTCTCTCGCCCCAGCTTTCTCTCTTTTTCTCACACTCACACACACACACATGCCAGAGGCAGTGCTGTCAGCTGGTGCAGTGGTCCCATCACTGTGAGAAGAGTGATGTGGTAAATTACAGGGTTAAAGAGCTGCCATAGGGTGACTGACACAAGGCCATCACTGCCTTTCCTCATTCCCCCGCCCCCAAATACACACACACACTTTCATAACACACACACACACACACATTCTCTCTCCACCTGACTCTGTGTAACTTTGTCAGTTTTTTCTTCCTTTTACTCTTATTTTTCCTCGTGTACCTTCACTTATCATCCCTCTGCCTACTTGTCCCTTGCCTTTTATCTTTTTTTCCACCTCTTTCTTGTCTCCATGTTTTTCCGCAGTACCTCCTATTAGAAATGCATTAAGCTTTCTGACCCTGTCTGCAAGCTTTCACTCTCTTTTTGGCAATTTTTACTCTCCTCATGCTTTGTCTCGTCTCACTCAAAGGGCAGTATTTCAATGCGTCTGATTTTCTCTTTCTCTCTTGTAGTTTTACTCTTTATTGTCTCATCTCTCTTAAAAGGACAGTGTTTCAAATTTTCTGCCTTTTTTTTTTTTATCCCACAACCTTTATCTCTTGCAGACGCTCTCTCTCAGCTACTGCCTGGTCTTGTTTTGGCTCTCGGAGAGGAACTTGGCAAACATGAAGAACATACAAAAAGCGAGCAGAAAGTATATCTATAGAGAGAGATATGTAAGGTGTGAGTGTGTAATTGTTAGTGCATATTTTCCAATCTGAGGTGCCTTGGAGTTCCTGTCAAGTCTCGGTCACAGACTGCATAAACACATATGTATTCAGTAAACACACTCAGGTACTCAAGTCAGTCCTCCGTCCAATCTCTCAAACTTCTGATATGTGAACTCATACGGCGTGCAACCACATAGGTATGCATGGAAAGGCACATACAGTAGGATACATAGCCTCCTATCTTTTAACCATGTGATACCTGAGGAAACGTACACATGCACACATTTACATACATATGAAACGATGCACACAGACTCACACAGGCTCTTATCTTCAGTGTATCCTTGAGGGAGAAGTCCTCCAGCTTCCAGTGTCATATCAGAGAAGAAAGGTGGACAAACTCAGGAAACAGCATGCCACTAAAGAAAGTGAGATAATGAGGAGTGTTAAACTGGATAAAACAAAGATATATACAGTATATCACATTAAACGACAGATAAGATGCCCGTCTGCACTAGGGAATTATGAAGATTCTCAGGAAAAGAACCTAAACATACATTTGTACTGCTGCAGCCTTAATAATGTCATAAATATTATAGTTCCAATGATTTTTTGGGATGTGAAGAGGAACCACAGTCTGGATTCAGTAAGATACGCTATGGGCTTGACCACCTAATTTTATTTACATTTTTGCAAAGTCATTCCATTAACAATATGAAGAAGATAGAAGTAAGCTTTCTTCATACAATAAGTATATAATGCCAATGTATTCATAGTAATGACTCTTTGTCTCCACCTCTGATGTTCGCTAAGGAATCTTAAAGGTTGCAGAACAAAATGTCCATAAAAGCAGTTAATCATTTTCATGACACTTTACCAGTTCAGACGTAAAACAAAAACTCTGTTTGACTTCTTGCGATTTAGCTTTAGAAAGGTTGTTTGTTTGAACACAAATCAAAGAAACATCATTGTCACGTTGTTATATGTGTACATGGTCTCAACATTGTGTGCTGCTGCGTCAATCTGATCCACAGTTATCATCATTTTCCTGTCACTTTTTTCATGAAGGTCTTGCCAAACCCCAAAGAAGAGCACAACGCTTTGATGCCAATTTGACAAAGTGGCAAAATGGCGAAATAGTGGTGAAATTTTTCCCATAGACTTACACTGTATATCAGTGAATATTTTATTAAAACACCACATACCCCATGAAATGACTTGTTTCACTATCAGAATTTGGTCCGATAACATCGGTGAAGTCTAGAAGAGCAGTAAAAATAAATCGTCTTATTCATAATCAAATCAAAGGAGTGCTAAACCTTAAATAATCAGCTCTGTCGGCAGAAGAACTAATTGCAACAACTCAATGGGCCCAATAGATGCGGAAGATCTGGGTCTAACTTTTTCTTCTTTAAACATCCATGGAAAATTACGTTCCCATATTAAATCCAGCCCACCGAGCTCTGATTGGACAACTGCTTCTCCAGCTGGGGAAACAGCTGTCAATGGGCACAGCAGACCCACTACATTGTCCTGTGGTGTCCTGTGGAGTTTAATAAACAGTGTAGCCCCTAGGCGTCACTAGTGGGGCTTAGTCATGTTCTTGTCAAATTCTTTTCTTCTTCTCCTCCCTCTCTCTCTCCCTCACTGTCTGTCTCTCGACCACTCTACTTCCTGAGGCGTTACTGAACTCGACCCGCTGAGAAGAGAAGAAGAGGGGACGGACTAAAAACTATTTTCTTCAGAGTAAACGTGCTGTGAGGCCTGGCGGCAGTGTGCACACACATAACACACACACACACACACACACCAAGTACAGCGCATCTTCTCAGCTGTCCCATTACAAGACAGAGGGCTTGGTGGAGGACAGTGGAGGGTGGGCAAAGTGGCGCCAGGCAGCAGGCTTTCATTCACACACACACACACACTTAACAGGGTCCCACAGGAGCCCATTCAGCTGGCGGCAGAAGAAGAATAGAAGTGATTGACAGGCAGAACAAAATGAGGTAAAGGTAATACTATTCAACAGAGGTGACAGGTACAGTCACTCTGAATGTATGTGCATGTGTGTGTGTGTGTGTGTGTGTGTGTGTGTTACAAGACATGTCAATCAGCAGGAAAATGAAGCTCGAGTGACATGACCGCTGGGCAAGTCTCTTTATCAAGTGATGTGTGTGTGTGTATGTCAGTATATGAGTGTGCATGTGTGTACTGGTGCATGCAAATGTGTTTGTGTGGAGATCACTTGAACCATTCCAGGTTCGGAGGGCATGTGGAGGTGAGGAGTTGAAAAGTTCAGGTGTCCAGAGGGGGAAAAAGAGAGCAGAAGAGACTTGAAAGAAAATTGAAAAAGGAAACAAAATTACACTCAAAAAAATGTTTCACTGAATGAACATTTAATAAAAAGAAACCGTGGGAGTGAGGATAGTAACTGTTGCACACAGAATCTTCTTTTCTAGAAGTAATCTGATTATTTTCTCAATTAATACAAATAAAAGTGTTCCTAGAGCCTAAAGTCCATTGTTTCTTCCACCCTACAGTTCAAACCCCAAAATATTAACTTTACTATCATTCATGAAACACAAAGAAAAACATCCCTGTACTTGTTTCTGGTGCTAAAACAAAGTTAATCAAGTTGAAACGTTGAATGCCCAAAGGTAAAAAAGTAGCACATGCTCTGATAAAAACCTCCAGGTTGAAAGGTGTTTCGTTCAACAGCTTATTTACAGAATTAAATGGTGAAATTTAGTTGAAAAAACAAAAAATTCTCACATTTGAGAAGCACAAATAGACAATACTTGACATTCTCGTTTAAAAACATGACTAAAACACTCAATTTTTACAATATTTTCAGAATAATTTCATGATTCTGAAGGTATTATTTTCTTATTTAAAAAGTATATTATTTCTATGATTTTTTGCATTTTGGCAGTTTGAACAAATGAAGTCCATGTTTGCCTGGTTCTTTTTGTAGGAACCACACTCTCAAACACATCTGCCAACTGAAATAGGTGTGCTAGTATCTTTGTTTATTCCTTAAAAATATTAAATTGTGAAGTTTTGATTTTTCTTGGTCTATTAGGGAGTGAGTTTGAACATTATGCACTTCTGTATTCCCATTCATTGAAATTAGGATATCACTTCAGTGGCCAAATAATGGAGGATGTAATAATCCTGCAGCCTCCGTGTGTCTGTGTGTGCAACAAAGAGAGGGAGAGAAAGACGGACACAGGGTGGCAGAGAGACGAGTGGAGGCTCTTCTAAGCAGATGTGTAAACGTCATTAGTGGAGGTAATGGAGGGAGGAAGGTGGGAAGTGGGGGAAGAATAAAAAAAACCTACTCCAGCAGAGGTATTTACCCAACGCCTGGAGCAGAAACACAAACACAGCAGCAGTAATGACTGAGACAGAGGGGCAGCGAAAGACGGAGGAAGAGAGACGTTTAGTGGAGAATCAGGTCTTGATTAGGCTGAAAATCAGGAAGAAAAGACCAGCAACAGGAGAGGGTGGTTTAATCATGCCTACGAAATGTTTTAACAATCCAAACATCCACTTTTAGACCAGAATCCACTAAACCAGTGATGGTTGTATCTCCCCCCTGTTCAGCTAATAGGCCTAATCCTGGCAAGTGTTTCACTAAAAGCCGAGTGCATCTGCCCTACAGCAACGCCCAAGGGCAGGAAAGACAATACTTCCAAAGCAGCAGCAGAAAACGCTGGCTGACTTCAAAGAGATTCTCGGGGACTGTGTGCCTCTCCGGTGTCTGTCCCCTGTCACAGCGAAGGTGACGCGTGTCACACTGACCGTGGTTTTGTTTATGTTGTTGGATTTTCTTCTTTTAAAGCTGTTTGGTGCCCTGTTGTTCGCCCCTCACCTCCTGACCACAAACACACGTATAAGCGGTAAACACACACAATGAAATGTGTCTATGTGTGAGCAGATTCAGCGCGAAACACACAAACATATGGCTGAAACAGAGAGAAACCAACACAAGTCCATATATACAAATGCTTAATATATAGTGGATTCATACAGTATATGCATGCTCACCAACCAGGCACCTCAATCAGTGCATGACCTTAAATTAACAGAGCAACTCTACCATTAGTTCAGGTTTAATTGGTACACATTTGTTTGAGAAGAGCCTTTTTTCCTTTATGGTTCAAGAACATTTCTGCATCTTTGCAAACTGTTTATTTTCAGACAAAACCTCCTCCAACTCAAGACACACACATATAGAAACAGCTGAGATAAAGCTCTCCACAACTGTTGTACACAACTTCATATGTACTTTCAGATACACACACACACACACACACCTGTCAAGGGCTCAGGAAGACGGGGTCCTTTAAAGTTGTTGTCAGATGCACAGAGCGAGATGGACCCTGGCAAAACGAAAGGTCACGACAAACGTCCCCTAGACTTCTCAGCGGTCTTATTTCCCCGTCACACACTCACACACACGCTGTCTGTCACCTCCCAGACGAGGCCATGACACCTTGGACACCTCTCAGCAGGCAGTGCCTCCCTCCGCCCCCCTCTCTCTCTGACAGGTTGACATGGCACAGAGTGGCCGGACGTCGATGGCACTCGGACCAAGAAGTTTGTTCCCCTTTGCTGTGACCTCAGAGACGGACGCCGGTGTCATATCTCCCTTCTCCCCCTGCTGCAGTACGCTCCTGTCGAGAAGTAGGAATGAAATCCTTTCTAGCGTCGACTCTCAGCTCTGCTCTCCTTCACCTGGCAGTTGTCTATCACACTTCATCACTGTAGTGTGATCTTTAGTCTAGGCAGTGGGTTTTTTTAACTTATATATGTTTTCTATTTGTGGGTTGAAATTACCTTAATATAGACACTTAAATCAATTCTACAATAACTTAAAATGAGCAGAAACAAATGTTTGCTTGACCAACAGCTAAAATCCCTATTATAATGGCATTTAATTGACAATAGTGTTACATTTTCATCGATCAGATTTGATAGTTTGCTTGATAATTTACAACAAATGATCTACTTTTTTTCATCAATCAATGAATGAACTGTATAAACAGTTTAAACTTTCACCTCATCCCTATTCAAAAAAGCTACATCTTATCCTGGAAACTAGACGAATATGCCGAGCTCATGTTTAATGAGCAGTGGCAGATTCTTGTCCGTCTCCTATTCAGACAGATTTCCAGCCGACCTGGGCTTGGACAAACCAATCACACAAACACATTATAGTGCACAGTTCAGCTGCAATCTTAGAAAGTTTATGATCAGGCTACCATGATATTCCTGCTTAAAAACAGACCAAACGCAGCCTAAACTTCCATACTACGTCACACGTTTTGTTGCTCTGAACTTCTTTATAATCACTGGAAATCGAAAATTAGCAAACTCATTTGACTAATACTTATTTGTGAATAATCTGGTAAAGCCTGACTACCTACACCTATAGATATACCTACAAAATCAGAGAATACGAGCTTTAATGTTTACTGACAGTGTGTGTCGTCACTTCATGCCTAGATCAGAATCACAAGGTGCAGAATTTTTTGCCAAAATTGTTCCTGCTGCTGTATAAAGAACCTGTTGTGGATTATCATGTTGGCGAGACGGCCATTTATCTGGTTAATGAGAGTGCAGACTGAACATACTGAAATCTACTATTTCTACAATGAAAAGCTCCCAATGAAAACTGCTCTCAGGAAGGTCTGAGGATTAACTGCTACTGGAAAGACATGTTTTGTTTTTTGTTTATTAATGTAGTTTTTAAGTGCTGTGAGCACCACAGACACGTTCATTTACTTCCACCTCATGCTCACATTCACTTGATGTTTTAGATTTGAAGGCTTTTCGACACGTCCACAGGCAAGAGACCAAGTCAGGGTTTAAAGTCTTTCTCGAGGGTACAGACAGGATACAGGCTTCTGATAAACATGCTAGGTGTTGTGAGGACTAAACTGGAGACCTTTCTGTTCAATTCTTTCATTGTTCTCACCTCTGTACACTATTACCTGCTGAACAAAATGCCAAATGCCAGTACACACGCTGCTGAAAGTAAACAAGGAGGATTGCCAACTCCCTTTCTTTTCTACAATATCAACAGACACATTGGGGAAAAGTTCTTCCTATCACAGCGGAGTCTGATGTAAGGGGTCAGTCAAGCTGCTGCTGAGGTCTGAAATCAGCAGAATGGAAGCACGAAATAAGACAATTGTACGTACACACACCCATCTGGCTATTCTCCATCTGTCAGAAAGCCCAAACACTCAGCCGTGCGTGAAAACAGCCCTGTCCTGCCCAATACTCTTCCGTGGAGAGTACAGTCATTGTGGAACTCGTGTCCACTGACTTAAACAGTTTTTGCCAGTGTTGTGCTCCGTTTGCCCTGAAGAAGTTCCTTGTTCACTTTGTCAGACACACACACTCACACACACACACACACAGATCTCTTCTCTCACACACACACATACACTGAAGAAGGGGAAATTCTCCAGCGCTGATTTCTGCTGTTTATTCAGGACAATAGCGGGGCTCTGCCTCTACCGCTGGGTCAAGTCATGTCTTGTCAGACCCTGTATCCTCTTTCCATTGAGCCTGACGGTTACAAGTACCACAGGGGCCTGTACTGGGCCCCCATGTTAAACACATTCACCCTGCAGTTAGAGCTGTCTGACGTAAAAGAGAACAGGCTCGGCTTTCACATCAAACGACCATACAACCTCACCCCACGCCTACAATTCAAACAGAGTTCACTGCGTTTATGGAAATGATCACAGTTGACTGTAGGAAATTTAAAAATGGCATAAATTTGTATTAAAAGGTGATTTTATCTGACCAATTTCTGCACTT
The DNA here is from genome assembly GCA_903364295.1 of Serranus cabrilla. NCBI lineage: Eukaryota > Metazoa > Chordata > Actinopteri > Perciformes > Serranidae > Serranus > Serranus cabrilla. The sequence continues at coordinate 405,775 of CAFUXE010002033.1, read as the reverse complement.
TTCATCAGTGTACATCTGTATTAACAAAATGGCAATCATACATTATTAGTCTGGAGAATGAAAAGAGTATTTTGAGACATCTGCTGTCCAGCTGCTGCGGTCAGTTTTCTTCCTATTGTTTCTTGTAATGCTGCTCAAAGTGAAATCAATACTCTAAAGACATAAATGACAATGTCCCATGGCGTTTTTTTCTCACCCATAATGCCGTTTGTACAGTTAGTAATCTTCATTAGAGGCTCTGTGTGACAAGCACTTGAGAGCTTAGCAGTTAAAACAACACATCGCATTAAAACATCATCTGGGAGGTGGAAGTGTCTCTGACAGGTGATGTGCAACTGTTGGTTTGAAAAGGACACGTGTTGCTTTTGTAAAATTCACACCTCACACAGGCTGCAGTGAAGCCACACAAGTATGATTTTACGGTGAGCAATGTGGTCTGAACAGGGCAAAATTAATAAACATATTTTAGGAACAATGTCCCACCAAGCAGATAAGTCTGAGCCTCAACAAACCTGGACAACCTGCTCTGATGTCACACATTAAAACCCGAACCACCATGAGACCAGCATGTGAGGCTCTTTCTGTATATGTGTGTGATGACGATCACAAACAGTGTAGATGAATTAGTGTGTGACCACAGTGACAAATTTCCCACCAATGTGTGACAGGCCCTCCACCGGCCCACACCTCCCCCTCTGCTCTCCCCATACATGTACATAGGCTTAACGTCGTCTGGGCGGGCCGATCCCGCCGGCTCACTGTCGGCACGGCAACGAGTGCTATCCTGGCTAACATCTGCCGCACGACCCGGGGCCACTCAGAATGGGCCTTAATCCCCGCACAGCCATGTTGTGGGGGAAAACATTCTTTCCTTTTTAGTTAGTGCAGACAAACAGGGACAAGCGGCGTCGCTGGTAACTTGCAGGCAACCGGCCTCTTGGAGGGAACGGGAATGTTGTTGGTTACGCGGCCCCCAATTGTGCCACAGCCCATTATGGCTGTGCAGAGGGGTGTGACCGCCAGCATCGGCAGCGAGTTGCCATCACTGGTCCAGTTGGATGGATTTGGGGTTTGAGGTTAATGAAAGGTGGTGCGTGTGGGTAAGGTGGAGTGGGTCAGAGGGGGCTGTCAGCCAGCCCTGTTATGCTAAAACAACAGTTGCATTGATAAAAAAAAAAAAATTGTGAAGCACCTTCCACGCTCTCCGATGTGACTTTGCTGCCACATCAACTGGCTGTGGATCCAGGACACTGTTGCTGCCGCATTTCTGGTCATCCTTCAGTGAGTTTTTAAAAAGTGTGTTTGTTGCTGTCAACAGCAGAGGGAAAGGAGAGCGAGCCTCCTGTTAGGACAGATGCAAACATGTGGCAGTTTGGTGCCCCCTTGTGGCCACTATCAAGACTGCAGGTGCTGTAGGAGCACACAAACACACAAAAATGCTCTTATTTGCACATAAAGATACTCCCAGGAATCATTCAAAGTCATAACCCGACAAGTGAACAACTCCTCTCCCTCTCTGAAACAAGCCGAGCCATGATCCTTCATATTACTGTTTCTGATAAAGATCTCCTGCGGCGGTGACGCACAGAGGAAATGAAGACACAGCCCCATCAATCAGTCCATCAACTGCTATGAAATATGTATTTGTCTTAATATGGAGTTTGATTCCATCAAAGCCATTTCACGGACCATTTCCTTATGCAAACACCTCAGGAAGAAAGAGGGAGTGAGTGAGAGAGAGAGTGGCAGAGCGCGGTTGAGGCTCGCTCAGAGGAGGGAACACACCTCCGAGGATGGTTCAGTGTGTGCATAGTATGAGATTTAATTGAATAGTTCTGCATCGGTGCCAGGAAGTTAGTTGGTGTGTTTGCAGAGGTCTGTGTTCTTTCTGATTGAGGGCTTTTTTCCACAGCAAGCAAATACTTGGCTAGAAACAAAGTCCCTCTCAGGTTTCAATCCCAGACAATCAGTGAGAGAAAAACTCAAGAGAGGTATTAGGTACATCAAGGCAGATTGGAAACATTCGTACGCCTCCAGGCCTTGTCCTAAAAGTGCCAGAGCTGCACAATAACAACAGCTCAAATGGATCTGCAGGCTATTTCTGGAAGTAACCAATTATATCCCGGCTTAGCAAATGGTTATTTGGAAGATGTGCTCTGCTAATGGGGCTTGAAAAAACAGACAAGAAGAATTATTTAAAAAATAATGAATTTATGTTGAGTGATAAGATGAAACATCAGAAGGTTTGAGTTTACACATAGGTCTGCTATGGTTACTAATTTAGTTTCCACATGACATGACAGTTTCAGATAGACTCTGCTTTTTTGATCACAATGAGCACACAAAGTCTCACAAGAACAGCGTAAATAATGGGCTCAAAGGTACATGAACATCTTGAAAGACAAACACTTTTTGGAAGTTAACCCAGCCTGACTCCGTCATGTTAAACACCCTCAAAAAAGCAGACACAATCAGGTGTCGGACAAGCTTTTTCTCCTTGATTTTAATATCACGCTCCATTCTTACACAGATATTTTTCTTGATATTGTCATCTATCTCCTCTATGACCCTCTTTACATTTTCCTCTTTTTGTAAAACATTCTTTACTTGCTTGTTTAGATTTATTTTAGAATTACACCATATATACGGAAAGGCTGCTTCGTGTTTCAGGATAATTTGACACGGTAAAGTAGTGACGTTAGCCTTTTAAAAAAGAGCCTGATCTTGGTATGTAATGTACAATAACATTTTCAAACAAAGCAGAAGGTTGTCAAAATCAATCTCACATAGTTAGTCTCATAGTGTGAGAATATGAACTGACAACCTCCCAGCTATCAGCCAAGTTCTTAAAAGGCTACTTCTGCAGCAACAAGTGTTTTCCAAGTCCTTAATACAAATCCATCAACACCAGTTTCCAACAGCTATGTTAAGTGACATCCAGGAATGACTGTGGTTAACTGCAGCCATACACTGACACCTAGTGTCTTTTTAAGGGTACTGCATATAACATCAAACGACAGGGCATATACTCATTTTAAACACAGCTACTGTCTGCATTATAATGTAGGGAATAAAAATAATCAGCTCCATCTGATCTAAAGCTTCATCAGCTAATCTAAGACAGGAACATGACACAGATATGCCTCAAAATAAACCGAGCGATGGCACAGGGATACAGGAGTTGGATATGATGAGGGGATAGCAGTGACGATGATGTAATTATCTGTTGTGTTCGTGTGTTGTTTATGTGTTTATGTGGGTGCGCTCGTGTGAATGCAACCGGGTATCTCTCCGTGTCTGCCTGTACACTGTGAGAGCTATTTGGTCTAGCAAGGCAGATAAGAGGGCGACACTGAGGCCGGTGCGCGTGCTGGCTATCTGCCTCCCAGCCGCCAACGTAACAGGGTCACTCAGGTGCACTCTGCGGGGACAAGTGGAGGAGCAGAATAGGAGGAGATAAAGTAGGAGAGGACAGAAAGGGTGGAGGTGAGGGAGGTGAAATGATGAGGGAACAAAAGAGGAGGAGGAGATGGAGTGGACAAAGGACACAGAGAGGGGTCAGCAGAGGAGACGGACTGCACAGAGAGAGAGACGTGCTGCTGTTCATCAAGATTTTCACAGCTCAGAGTGTGACAGTGTACTCTGTAAGCGTGCACATGCAGCCACTGCTGAGCTCCGTGTGTACAGAAGTGTATGCAGCTTAGGATTCGTGCATGTGTGAACTTTGCCCGCTCCCCTCGCTTCTGTGGGGCTCCAGGTTTCGCCTGGTGGGTGGGACAAAACACCCACAATGCCGATTGTTTTCACAGCACACACACACAGAGGATCAGGCCGGCATGGCAAACTGGCACCAGATATTATCATGTGTGCCGCTGCTGTTTTTGGTTTCATTCTGATTTCCTTTTTACAAAAGCAAAGTATGCCTAATCCCCTCATGTCAACCTGACTGTGGAGACTGCCAGAGAAGAAAATAAACACAGGCGTCTAACTTGTCAAGTAACAGTTAGAGCAACAACAGACTCTTTCAAATGTGCGCTTATGTAAAGTCAGAACTGTCACAAGTCATTTAAATGAAAACTTTAGGGGATTTTAGTTGATTTCAACGGATATACACATTCATGGCTGCACCTCCAAGGATAACAAATATTTCAAAGACAAATAATATTCTGACAGTGCCCTAAATCAGCAGGCCCAATCCAAGATTTAAAGCTCAATTGGGGTTCTAAAAGGCATAGAAAGGCCCAAAATTCATGGAAGGCTAGAATCACATCAGTACAGCTATATGTTAATAATAAAAGACATGATTTGGGGTATTTCTGAACGAGGCAGTCTGGTATTTTTTATTCCCTTCAGGGACATTTAATAAGGTTTAAAATTAGTTTTACAGAGGGGAAACATGCAAAAGTGTGGAAGCAACCAGAAGCACAAACTCCAGTTCTCAAATTGATCTCTTAACATCTTCAAGGACTAAAAGCACAACACAAGTAAAATGACACCACAGAAATATAAGCACAGTGGCTGATGCATACATATCTATATTTAGGCTCAGTGCCCTATAATTGACTGCCTTGTAATGTCATGGCAGCTATAGAGAGAGATGTACTGTACTGTAGAGTGATCAACAGTGTCCCTACACATCATAAGAAAGTAAAACAGAATAAAATGTAATGCAATAAAATGGCTTTAACAAAAGATTAACCTCCCGGTCACAGTATTTTTTAATCTTCCCTCGCTCGTCGATGTTTCTATTCCTGATATCTAACTTCTGACAGGTGGCATCGAAAACTTCTACTCCTCCAGACTGACCTTTCCAGGGGTTCCAACTTTTAGTTTGCAATTTCATTTCCAGCATTTAAATCCATAACTGTTTTATAACTTTACATTTAAGATTAAAATTCCACAATGGCACAATACAAAAAGTGTATACGGTTTGAGTTTTACAATAGCACTGTGTGTTTTATGAATGTTGACATATTGTCAACTTAGAAAGTTACACTGAACATGTAAAGATCAGTTCAGACGACATGGAGCAACATTTTCATTCATTGCGGTTATGCTTCTGGTTTCCTGACGAATATGAGTCCAATATTAATTTTCTGATCTTTACCAACTACTGATGCTAGATGCCCCACTAGCTAGTAGCTAACTTTTCTGACCAGCACCACAGGGCAGAGAGCCACACAGTGGGATTATCAAAACAATGTTTCTCTTAAAAACAGCTGCAAGTTAGAGCTGGATACAAGGTTGATGAGAGCGAACCAAACAGTAAAGTCAATAAAACCAAAACAATGGGCCTCATGCAAGAACATTTTCGTATTCTTACTGTCATTTATAATTTATATGGAAGCTGAGTGCTGCAGAGCAGAGTGATACATCTCTGTGTGCTCATTAATAGGAGCAAGACTGCCATTTGTCATTGTTAGAGTACACTAATATTGATTAATGGAGCTTTAAAAGACTTTTCAGGCCCGGAAAACATTTAATTAGTTTAATCACTATTGTAGGATTTGATTGGAAAGGCAGCATATGGAAGTGTAATTTAGCTGCATGGCGAAAAAAGCCCCACATACACATGAAATACAGGTAATGTTTAACTGGTATTAATATTTCACCTGCAAACTGCGAGCTATGAGCAACCATTACACCAGAATGCCAATCTCCCCACACCGCAGTGGATCAAAAGTTTCACTCATTAACTGGAAATAACAGCCGAATCAAACAAAAAAACAATCATCACAAGACCAAAGCATATTTCTAGGTCCTTTCAATCGCTGTAATATACCCAGTAATCATACAGCACTACTCCAGCCAACAGACAGCTGTGAGCGCCTGTTTGTCCCGTACCGACACCCATAACAGACATGCCACACAGAGGGGTAAAACTGTAACTGGAGCTGAAAGGAGCACTGCCAGGCTGTGGCAGCTGCTTCAAACATCTCTGAATCACGCTTTCACACACACACACACAGCCTTTTGAGAGGGGAAGGGTCCATGTCACTGGCAGGTGGAGACCCAAACATTGGGGCCAGATTTGGGGTTTAGATGGAGAATTGGAGGGTATTAATTTGTGTTAATTATGTTGTATTGACTGATGTTGAAAAAGTCAGAGGTCAGAGCCACCTGTTGATCAAGAGTCCCTATAGTCCTGACACTCACTGAGTGCTTTTTGATAACCTGTCAATGAATACAGTCCTATCTTA